>JANAVB010041419.1:15610829-16114081 GCA_029216955.1 Iris pallida | reverse complement strand
AGCATGCCCACGAACAGGCCGGCTCAGACATGACTTCGGACTTGGCTTCTTATTAGGAACAACAACATTGCCTAATATGATCCTAGTAGATGTTGGAGTCACGATGACCATCCATGATCGACCTACAATTTCTTCATTACACTTTTTTATTTACTAGTAAATAATTTTATTTTAGAAAATAAATATTTCGCAATGTTGTCAATTATTTGTGTGAAAGATAAAAATAGATTTATTAATTCAATAAAAATTAGTTGAAAAAAAATGAGGACGTACCATACCTACGTTCACCATATCGTCGTTGAACATCACTTTCAACAATCATCCAAACAACCGAACTCTTTTTTTTTCACTTTCAAAACATCCAAACAACGAACTCCTTTTCTTCCACTTGCAGGTAATATTGTAAAAATCGGACCGGACCGGGTCCAAACGGTTTAAGCCAAAAATTGGCCTGATTCGACTAAAATCGGATCTTTAAAAGAACCGTCGATTTTTTGTCAAAATCGGGTTCAACCAGTGAACCGGTCGAACCGGTTCACAATTGAACGGCAAATTTTGGTTTTTTAAAAAAAAAATCAAAATAAATTATCATGTGAAATTTGGACCATTGATTCTTGATTTGGTTTAATCGACCTTAGTTGTAAAATTAAAAAAACCAACATACTTATGACCAAACCAAACTAAACCAAGAAGTAAATATGGATATTTTACTATTTGAACCAAACCAAACCAAGTCTATTGAACCCCGGTCCGATCTATACCAAAAAAATTTGCTTCGATCATCGGTCCGATTTTTAAAACATTACTTGCAGGAGACAAAAAGTACTATATCCAAACATATTTTAGAAAGTGTCACTTGCTGCAAATGTACTACAACTCAACAAGATATAAATATAATTTTTACATTTTTAAAGAGTTACTTCTATCCAAATAACTCCTAAGGGTCAAAGGGTAACCAAAACTAACTTCCGATAGGACATCCCAATCGAGTGGGCCGGCCCTACCCACGAATGCGTCCCTGCGCCCGCCGCAGTAGTCGAGGAATTGCACGGTCATCTGCTCCCCCGCCGGGCTTGACCCAGCAGCTGGGAACGTAGCCGGCCTTCAACCGCACGTAGTCGGCTATCCCTTCGACCAGTCCCGAAGGAGTAGCGCCGTTCCCGTTCCACTGCCACACGTGGGTCATCCCGTGGTACATTACGCCCGCAAACTCCAGCCACCACGTCGCCGGAGTGCCGGCCGACGTAGCTCGCGCTCACGTGGATGCCGCCTTTGCTGGTGTAAGCGACTCTGTCCATGCTCTCGACTGCCAGAGTCACGAGCGCGGTGTTCTTGCGGTCAGGTTCACTTGCTCGCTGTAGGCGAGTACGGTTTCCTTGTCGAAGCGGTCGCCGCCGGGGGTTCCGGTGGCGCTGCTGGTTGCCTGGAACTCCACAGCCCAAGAGGTCGACGTTATTGCAGTGGCAAGGAGAGTAGCAAGAATTACCATCGAAGTTGTTAGGTGTCCTCCCATTGTTGTGTGGTCGATCAGAAGCTTAGCTTGGTTTATGTTAAGCTAAGACTTGAAAATTCAAAACTACGGTTTAGTCTGAGAGCATCTCCAACCCTATTGTCTTGTTAAGTGTTGTGAGTCTTAGGTGGCTCCTATGTGGCATGAGCCACAAGACAATATCTTGTTTATGTGGTAAAATTATATCTCAAAAGACAATGAGATAGAAAAACCCTCTCCAATGCAAAAGTATGAGAAGACAATAAAAGTATTGTTTCCAACTTCCAAAACAACTTTTAAGACAACTACTCATCTTCTTTCTTTTTTCTAATTTTTTTATTCATAATTGATGACATGGAAGAGAAGACATTGTCAAGTGCATTGTCTAGAACAAGACAATCAACTTCACAATGTCTTCTTTAATTTTTGCCACATAAGCTTCACAATTGACTTGACAATTGCATTGGAGAAGAACTTTTGAATAAGTTTGTCATTCCTATGTGGCAACAACTTTTTTTCCAAAGTCACAATAGGGTTGGAGATGCTCTGAGCATGACTTGCTCAGATCAGACGTCAATGTGAAGATATCAAACCTAAGAGATTCATCGTGGATTCCAATTCTGAATTCATACAGTATATTTTTATCAACAACAACAAAAAATCATATATATTTTTTTTTCTTTTTCTTTTTCTTTTTATGATTATTTAAGAATTATATTTTTTTAGGACTTTTATTTTAACTATATCTTTTATCTGTTATTAGGATGTGTTTTATCTTCATTTGGTTAGGATTAGAATTTATTTATTTATTAAGATTATGTTATCATAAAAGTCTTATAAATATGCTCTTTTATATGCAATTGGACAATAACTTTTAGTCAATAAAATTCTTCTTTAAGTTCTGAGATTTGTTCTTTTCCTTTCTTGGTCGTTGACTAGGCTGCTCCGTGGATTCCGGAAGCCCCTCGCTTGAGGTTTTCAAGCAACCTTCGTGTGAACCCTTCATCATGCCATCTGTCGGAGTTTTTGCGGCACCACTTCGCTCTCACCAAACAACAGTATAGTCATAACCGATCGATTTGGCCATTGTCAAGCACGAAGGTAAACTCATTCTGCTACCACACTACATCACTAAGACTTTTCAAGTTATTCATATTATTCACATAAATATCCAACTAGAAGTACCCTAGAGAGAACGTACAATCCATTTAACCGCACTCCAAAATCATACGACACTTTGCAAGAACTTCTTAACCTATATATATCGCTTCCAATGAAAGGAAAATGTCAAATGAAGTTGCAAATTCATGTCTGTTTGTTCGAGCTCCGGGACTGTAGCACCCAGTTTCTAAAATGAGGGTAATTTTAAAATTTTGTAATTATAATTATTTAATAATGATATTTAAACCATATTATAATTTTTGGTGATTTTTAGTTAATTTAAAACTATTTAAAACCACGACTTGTGATTTTGATGTTTTGCTAGTGCAACCTTAGAGATTACTTAACCTAGAGACTAACCATGATCATATGAGCCTAGCCATAGGTTTAGAACATCAAGTTAGGACTTTTTAGCCTAAGGGGTATTTTGGTAATTTACTAGGAATTATTGGATTTATGTGAATTATTATTATTTAATTATTGTCATGAGAGTCCCTAACCTAGTTTACCCTAATCTAGAGGTTAGCCACTAACCTAGAGACTAGAGGATGGGTATTACATATTAGTCAAGGTAGGAAAATATCTAGGATATTTACATATTAGATGTTTTCCTTAAAAACCTCAAAAGATCTATTACTTTGGCATGAAAGTCCATACCTTCACCATGAAGGAAGGCATGTCACGACCCGCACCCTAGAGTAAGGGCACGAGAAGTGGGTACGTCCAGCCTACGCCGCAGTGTCGGCGGTAGAACGCTGTCCTAGGTTACTATCTAATCAACAACTCACGCAATTATATAATGTACTTGTCAAATCTCAACTCCGAACGGAGGACAAGTAAGATAAAAAAATCTCAATCACAGTCTAAGCACGATAAGATAACACAGAAGTTTATAACTAAAAACCAAATAACAACTTTTATAAACTACTAAATAATAATATCTTAAACAAACTCAAATACAAACTCGTATCTCAAGTTATTACAATTCAAGTTCTAAAACATGAAACTAAACCAAGTCTACTAGCTAGTCTCCCGATCACTCCTGAGTGTCGGGGCCATAGGTAGCTAAGCCATCTCCTGCTCCAAGGCAAGTGGGGCAAATGTCCTCAGGGCAATCATCTGTAATATTTAACAGGTCCAGTCAGGACAGGAACGAGTACATTTCATCAAGAAATTCCAAGTAAATGACAGAGAACTATAAAGCAGTTATAGACAGTTGTATTGATGAATATGGCAGTTTATGTTCAGGTGATGGTAAGAAAAACAGATAAAGTGCAAGAAAGTAAATAACTAAACAAGAGAAAATCATAGCAAGGAAGACTGTAAAATATAATCTAGCTGAACTAGAGTAACATAATGAGTTCAGATGTACAATATAAGTCGAGTGTAATCCCAAAGTGAGTCTAATACATGATGAGTCGAATGTGATTCTAATCATTGTTAATAAGGTGATTCGAATAAGATGATGCGAATAGTGATTCGAATAAGGTGATACGAATAGTGATTCGAATGATAATCAGACAATGATTCGAATAAATTCTCCAAGTGTGTTTAAAATACCGAGATCGACATGTAAACGGCTGTAGGTAATACGGCACACCACACACTCGCGAAGTGTGTGATGGCTATCGTTCGAATATAATGCACAGAGGGGTGATTCGAATAGGGGGATATGTCTACATGTCTAATCAGTATTTCCCCGCCCAGTCTAATACAAATGAATCCACAATCCAACACATAAGACGAATACAAGTCCAACCAACATATGAAGATACGAATAGGGTGATTCGAATAGTGATTCGTATGATGATTCGTATGGTGATTCGAATAATAGTGGTAAGACAAGTAAGTATGTGTGTCGCATACATGGATTCAGAAATAATAATACGTGTTTGTAACAGAGAATCATATACAGCTAACTAGAACTGAAGTACAGTAATTGACAAGTAAATGAAAGAACTATCAGAGAATGTACTCGCCTGTTACTCTGAAAAGAGTAATAAAATATCAGATGTCTGCACCGGAGTCACAAAGTCCTAAATAGAGCAGTACAGGTTATAATGTGATTAAAACAAGGTAAATAAAATCTACGATGCAATCTACATGATTCTAAGTCAATTCTAGGTCAAAGTCAACTCTAAGTCAACCCTGGTCACTGTCTATGTCAAACTAGGTCCAAGTCAGACTTGGTCAACTCTGGGTCAACCCAAGTCAACTACACTAGTCAAACTAGGTCAATCCTAGTCTAGTCAAGTCTCACTAGGGCTAACCAAGCCTAGACTAGCAAGCACACATCAAAACTGGGCTATACAAGTCAACAACACACATTGACTGGCATTCATGCCATACACATAGTCCATGTACCATATACATAGCCTATAGGCTATGAGGGCTATATCACATATTCCCACACCTTATATATACACTAATTTAATATAATTTATCATATACATATATATGTATACATACCACATTATTGTATCTAGCATATAGAAATATGTATATATACATACACATAGAAGGATAGGAAAGGCAATGTGCATTTGTGTTCATGTGTGTGTGTGTGTGTTGAGAGACATGAGAGTGTCAAAGTAAATTAGAGTGTGTGTGTGTCTCATGGAACAGTGAGGGTGTGAGTCATGGTGTAGTGTTTAGGCAAAATGTGTAGAGTAGGAATGAATCTCAGGTTATTCATATACATCCTCAGATTACAGTTAACATTGAATCCAATTACAAAATCAGTTTTCAGTTTAACATATCATTCTCAGTTCAAAAGGAAAAAAAAAATAAACAGTGCCAATGTGAGCCATGTGGTGTGTGTGTGCTGTGATATAAAGACTGCAATTAATCTCAGTTATCAACACATTCTCAGGTTCCCTAAGGATTGAATCTCAGGATTCATCTATGAACCAAACCTATCATTCCCTCTAGTCTATATTACATGTATCAAATAGATTTAAAAACCCAAATCCCAACCTAACTCAGGTATTAAGTCTCAGGTTCACATTGACTCTCAGATAGCTAACAGTCATAGGCATCTCAGGAATTTCCTGAGACAGAGACATGTTAACACCCAAATTCAATCTCATGTTTCAGAGATTAGAATCTCAGGATTTTGCATAACTGTAAACCTCAGGATTTGACAGTGAACTCAAATGTATCCCAGGTTTGGTACACCACCTGTCAATAGGAATCTCAGGATTTTAGTTTAACATGAATTCAAAAACCAAAATCAGTGATATAACATGACTGAAACATATCCTATCTAAACATGGCTGAAACAGTAAAACAGTTCCCCAAGTCTAAGTCCTACCACTGAGCCACTGCTCTTCCTACTGCTAGCTACTGCTGCCTACTCTACAGCACTCTCACACAAGGTAAACCCACTGCCAACTGAGCTCTGCTAGCAGCTGTTAGGGCCATGCCAAGGAAATCCAAGTCCAACTCAGGGAGCCAAGTCTCTGCTACTGCTACTCAGGATACCAACCCAATCCAAAACTCCTCTCTTCTCAGGTATCTCTTTACCTGTCAATGAATTCAAACCCAGGATCCCAACCATCACAATACTCAATATATCAAGCAAAACTCTCACTATCAACATTAACCATACTAATTTAAAACCCCACTTATTCAAAACTCAATCCAGGTAATTAGATGGAACTCATCGAATTTGAATTGCACTCTTGGAGTATTGAATCAGTAACAAAGTGTATCAGTCGACTGTTTCAAAGAACAGTCCTCTCCATACCGAAATTCCACTCCATAATCAATCCATACCCAATCTCACATGTAACCACCTTAGCATTAGCTAATACACATGTATAAATCAAATATGGCAAGTTAGCAGTAATTAGATCGAGTTAACAGGAAATCCAATCTCAGGAATTATAAAACTGCAAGTGTATCAGTCAATACTTTAAAAACATCATTTTTTCGAATTAAAAACCCCAAATAATTAGTAAATAAAATGTGCAGGCAGGTGTACACATAACATGTGTCATGGGGAGGGTGTTCGTGTCCAACAAGGTGGACACGAACGTGTCCAGAGCAGAAATGGAAGTGTCAGGAACAGTGTAGAATCACTTCCTCGTGCGGCCAGTCCCCGATAGATTGGACACGACACGAAGCATCTGACACTACGTGCACTTGGACACGGGTAGCCCAACTATAGGGCTACCAGGTCGACACAACACGACGTGTCGACGTTGTGTCTACACGCAATAGGAAGGGCATATCAGAACGCGATCTTCTGCGCGCACTGTACAGTGTAATCCAGTGCACGTGTCCGTGCTCCCTCGACACGACACGATTCGACACGAAACTTCGGGGGAGGCCTGACAGACATTGCCCCTACCCCCATGTCAAGTTTGAAGTATCCACGTGTCCTGTGTAGGGAGGAATAAAGGTCGGGTAGCAGGACACTGCACGACAGTGTCGTGCAGCGTATTCGTGTCCAATTTGGACACGGACACGACACAGTTTCGTGCTCAGTCCTAGGGTTTTGTGATCAGCATGACAAGGGCTACAAAAACATGTAATTAGTTTTGAAATTTAACAGCATTCATTTCATTCAAGCATTTCCTCAAACATCTATTCAAATACATCGATACGTGTCCGATACGGACACGAAATGGACACGAATTCCTACCAAACTTGGGCTACACCTAGGAGAACCCTAAATGAATGTATCTATAAAGAAAAATCATGATTTTAATGGGTGTAGATAGGTTTACCTATTGAGGGCTAGAATCTCAATGTAAAGAGCCTCGATTCGATGTCTTCTTCGATTTCCTCCGGTTCAATCATCCTCGAACCTTGCTAGCAAGCCCCCACAAGTATCCTCTACTGTTGGGGATGATGGTGCAATTGATTTGACTCAATTTGGGCTCAATTTGGATTAATGGGGAGAGTTTTAGGGAAGAACAAAGTAGGGCTTTTCTAGGGTTTGTAAAAGAGGCCAAGGCTTTGTTAATGTGACTTTATAGGAGGGGGGGGTCTTGTGGCTGTTGAAATCAGTAGGGTTAGGGTTTTAGATGAGTGGTTAGGATCACTCCACCAATTTCCAAGGTTTCCTATTGGTTAAGGCTTCTTTTCACAAATATCTCAAAAGTAAAATATCTTTCCTAATAATATCTAGATATTACACTAATGTGATTACTTAATGAAATCCTCTAACTTAGCTTCTAGGGTCATGGTTAACATCTAGATTAGGCTAACTTCTAGGTCAAGTCTCAACAATGTAACTAACACATATTTAATTAATATAATTCACAATTTCACAAAAGTGTCAAAATGATCAAAATACCCCTAGGCTTAAATGTAGAAATTTGAAATTCTAAACACATGATTAGGTCTCCTTGGTCATGATTAGTCTTCTAGGTCATGCATGACTAAGGTTACACTAGCAAAACACCAATTCCACATTTCACTCAATTAAATAGTTTTAAAATAACTAAAAATCACCAAAAATCATATCATGACTTAAATATCATTATTAAATAATTTAAAATACAAAAGTTCAAAATTACCCTCATTTGGAAAACTGGGTGTTACAAGTCTACCCTCCTTAGAAGAATTTCGTCCTCGAAATTAAGATGATCGTACTCCTGCTAGGTCAAACCCCCAAATCAAACAAGGTCAAGATAATATGCAAAACTCTGTCCTACTGGTCGTGATTCCACAGTCTCGAGCAGGGTAACTACGCTATCTAGCATATCACAAACATATCCTGGCAGGTACTAATGGAAATCACACATGAAGGTGAAAGAAGGACAAGAAAGACAGACCTGCTAATCCGTCACACATAGCGTCCGTCTACTCAACTGTCAGCACAAAAGCCCTGCCCTCTGGGGTATATCCCTCTGATGGTGCGGGGCACGGTACTGCGCTATAGGTGGCCTGGCTCCCTCTATATAATCCATGATACTCAAGTATCATCCACACTGATATTCTATTCCATCATACTAGGGCACCATCTATATGGTATCTATCCTGTAATTTGATAATCATACCCGTCTATCCAGAACCATCTTACCAGAATCCTCGTCACACCAGTAAGTATGGCTGCGATAATCCATAGAGTCCACAACTAATGCATATACCTCTAGAATCATGGTATTTTAAAATTTTCGCATTGCCGCTAGCTTGGCTGCGAAAACTTTAAATTCCCACACCCGAGAAATATATCCAAAATCAGACTCTATCTCATCGCCCAACCAGCTGATATAGCAGTAAAGGACTCTAGATTCCATGACAGAGGCAACCTAGCCTATAATGTTATCTTGGTAGAAAATCAAGTCAATAAGGAATACCAAGAATCAAATTCAACGATGAATCAAGGAAGATAGACAGATACTGTCAGAATCGAATTTCGAGATAGTTTAAATGAGATTCTCAAGGGTCATCCAGGAATCTTCTCAAGTAGTCCTAACTGTGATTGAGTACCTCTCCTTTTAAACCTATCTCTCAAATTCTATCGCAGGCTGTAGTGATACTCTAGTTCGAATACCACTACATACTCTAGTTCGAATACCACTACATAAACTCGACCTGCATGGGCCACCACTAAAAACGTGTCACGACCCGCACCCTAGAGTAAGGGCACGAGAAGTGGGTACGTCCAGCCTACGCCGCAGTGTCGACGGTAGAACGCTGTCCTAGGTTACTATCTAATCAACAACTCACGCAATTATATAATGTACTTGTCAAATCTCAACTCCGAACGGAGGACAAGTATAGATATAATGAAATCTCAATCACAGTCTAAGCACGATAAGATAACACAGAAGTTTATAACTAAAAACCAAATAACAACTTTTATAAACTACTAAATAATAATATAAACAAACTCAAATACAAACTCGTATCTCAAGTTATTACAATTCAAGTTCTAAAACATGAAACTAAACCAAGTCTACTAGCTAGTCTCCCGATCACTCCTGAGTGTCGGGGCCATAGGTAGCTAAGTCATCTCCTGCTCCAAGGCAAGTGGGGCAAATGTCCTCAGGGCAATCATCTGTAATATTTTTAACAGGTCCAGTCAGGACAGGAACGAGTACATTTCATCAAAAAATTCCAAGTAAATGACAGAGAACTATAAAGCAGTTATAGACAGTTGTATTGATGAATATGGCAATTTATGTTCAGGTGATGGTAAGAAAAACAGATAAAGTGCAAGGAAAGTAAATAACTAAACAAGAGAAGAATCATAGCAAGGAAGACTGTAAAATATAATCTAGCTGAACTAGAGTAACATAATGAGTTCAGATGTACAATATAAGTCGAGTGTAATCCCAAAGTGAGTCTAATACATGATGAGTCGAATGTGATTCTAATCATTGTTCTAATAAGGTGATTCGAATATGATAATGCGAATAGTGATTCGAATAAGGTGATACGAATAGTGATTCGAATGATAATCAGACAATGATTCGAATAAATTCTCCAAGTGTGTTTTAAAATACCGAGATCGACATGTAAACGGCTGTAGGTAATACGGCACACCACACACTCGCGAAGTGTGTGATGGCTATCGTTCGAATATAATGCACAGAGGGGTGATTCGAATAGGGGGATATGTCTACATGTCTAATCAGTATTTCTCCGCCCAGTCTAATACAAATGAATCCACAATCCAACACATAAGACGAATACAAGTCCAACCAACATATGAAGATACGAATAGGGTGATTCGAATAGTGATTCGTATGATGATTCGTATGGTGATTCGAATAATAGTGGTAAGACAAGTAAGTATGTGTGTCGCATACATGGATTCAGAAATAATAATACGTGTTTGTAACAGAGAATCACATACAGCTAACTAGAACTGAAGTACAGTAATTGACAAGTAAATGAAAGAACTATCAGAGAATGTACTCGCCTGTTACTCTGAAAAGAGTAATGAAATATCAGATGTCTGCACCGGAGTCACAAAGTCCTAAATAGAGCAGTACAAGTTATAATGTGATTAAAATAAGGTAAATAAAATCTACGATGCAATCTACATGATTCTAAGTCAATTCTAGGTCAAAGTCAACTCTAAGTCAACCCTGGTCAACTGTCTATGTCAAACTAGGTCCAAGTCAGACTTGGTCAACTCTGGGTCAACCCAAGTCAACTACACTAGTCAAACTAGGTCAATCCTAGTCTAGTCAAGTCTCACTAGGGCTAACCAAGCCTAGACTAGCAAGCACACATCAAAACTGGGCTATACAAGTCAACAACACACATTGACTGGCATTCATGCCATACACATAGACCATGTACCATATACATAGCCTATAGGCTATGAGGGCTATATCACATATTTCCACACCTTATATATACACTAATTTAATATAATTTATCATATACATATATATGTATACATACCACATTATTGTATCTAGCATATAGAAATATGTATATATACATACACATAGAAGGATAGGAAAGGCAATGTGCATTTGTGTTCATGTGTGTGTGTGTGTGTTGAGAGACATGAGAGTGTCAAAGTAATTAGAGTGTGTGTGTGTGTCTCATGGAACAGTGAGGGTGTGAGTCATGGTGTAGTGTTTAGGCAAATGTGTAGAGTAGGAATGAATCTCAGGTTATTCCTATACATCCTCAGATTACAGTTAACATTGAATCCAATTACAAAATCAGTTTTCAGTTTAACATATCATTCTCAGTTCAAAAGGAAAAAAAAATAAACAGTGCCAATGTGAGCCATGTGGTGTGTGTGTGCTGTGATATAAAGACTGCAATTAATCTCAGTTATCAACACATTCTCAGGTTCCCTAAGGATTGAATCTCAGGATTCATCTATGAACCAAACCTATCATTCCCCCTACTCTATATTACATGTATCAAATAGATTTAAAACCCAAATCCCAACCTAACTCAGGTATTAAGTCTCAGGTTCACATTGACTCTCAGATAGCTAACAGTCATAGGCATCTCAGGAATTTTCTGAGACAGAGACATGTTAACACCCAAATTCAATCTCATGTTTCAGAGATTAGAATCTCAGGATTTTGCATAACTGTAAACCTCAGGATTTGACAGTGAACTCAAATGTATCCCAGGTTTGGTACACCACCTGTCAATAGGAATCTCAGGATTTTAGTTTAACATGAATTCAAAAACCAAAATCAGTGATATAAACATGACTGAAACATATCCTATCTAAACATGGCTGAAACAGTAAAACAGTTCCCCAAGTCTAAGTCCTACCACTGAGCCACTGCTCTTCCTACTGCTAGCTACTGCTGCCTACTCTACAGCACTCTCACACAAGGTAAACCCACTGCCAACAGAGCTCTGCTAGCAGCTGCTAGGGCCATGCCAAGGAAATCCAAGTCCAACTCAGGGAGCCAAGTCTCTGCTACTGCTACTCAGGATACCAACCCAATCCAAAACTCCTCTCTTCTCAGGTATCTCTTTACCTGTCAATGGATTCAAACCCAAGATCCCAACCATCACAATACTCAATATATCAAGCAAAACTCTCACTATCAACATTAACCATACTAACTTAAAACCCCACTTAGAAACCTATTCAAAACTCAACCCAGGTAATTAGATGGAACTCATCGAATTTGAATTGCACTCTTGGAGTATTGAATCAGTAACAAAGTGTATCAGTCGACTGTTTCAAAGAACAGTCCTCTCCATACCGAAATTCTACTCCATAATCAATCCATACCCAATCTCACATGTAACCACCTTAGCATTAGCTAATACACATGTATAAATCAAATATGGCAAGTTAACAGTAATTAGATCGAGTTAACAGGAAATCCAATCTCAGGAATTATAAAACTGCAAGTGTATCAGTCAATACTTTAAAAACATCATTTTTCGAATTGAAAACCCCAAATAATTAGTAAATAAAATGTGCAGGCAGGTGTACACATAACATGTGTCTTGGGGAGGGTGTTCGTGTCCAACAAGGTGGACACGAACGTGTCCAGAGCAGAAATGGAAGTGTCAGGAACAGTGTAGAATCACTTCCTCGTACGGCCAGTCCCCGATAGATTGGACACGACACGAAGCATCTAACACTACATGCACTTGGACACGGGTAGCCCAACTATAGGGCTACCAGGTCGACACAACACGACGTGTCGACGTTGTGTCTACACGCAATAGGAAAGGCGTATCAGAACGCGATCTTCTGCGCGCACTGTGCAGTATAAATCCAGTGCACTTGTCCGTGCTCCCTCGACACGACACGATTCGACACGAAACTTTGGGGGAGGCCTGACAGACATTGCCCCTACCCCCATGTCAAGTTTGAAGTGTCCACGTGTCCTGTGTAGGGAGGAATAAAGGTCGGGTAGCAGGACACTGCACGACAGTGTCGTGCAGCGTGTTCGTGTCCAATTTGGACACGAATACGACATAGTTTCGTGCTCAGTCCTAGGGTTTTGTGATCAGCATGACAAGGGCTACAAAACATGTAATTAGTTTTGAAATTTAACAACATTCATTTCATTCAAGCATTTCCTCAAACACCTATTCAAATACATCGATACGTGCCCGATACGGACACAAAATGGACACGGATTCCTACCAAACTTGGGCTACACCTAGGGGAACCCTAAATGAATGCATCTATGAAGAAAAATCATGATTTTAATGGGTGTAGATAGGTTTACCTATTGAGGGCTAGAATCTCAATGTAAAGAGCCTCGATTCGATGTCTTCTTCGATTTCCTCCGGTTCAATCGTCCTCGAACCTTGCTAGCAAGCCCCCACAAGTATCCTCTACTGTTGGGGATGATGGTCAATTGATTTGACTCAATTTGGGCTCAATTTGGATTAATGGGGAGAGTTTTAGGGAAGAACAAAGTAGGGCTTTTCTAGGGTTTGTAAAAGAGGCCAAGGCTTTGTTAATATGACTTTATAGGAGGGAGGGTCTTGTGGCTGTTGAAATCAGTAGGGTTAGGGTTTTAGATGAGTGGTTAGGATCACTCCACCAATTTCCAAGGTTTCCTATTGGTTAAGGTTTCTTTTCACAAATATCTCAAAAGTAAAATATCTTTCCTAATAATATCTAGATATTACACTAATGTGATTACTTAATGAAATCCTCTAACTTAGCTTCTAGGGTCATGGTTAACATCTAGATTAGGCTAACTTCTAGGTCAAGTCTCAACAATGTAACTAACACATATTTAATTAATATAATTCACAATTTCACAAAAGTGTCAAAATGACCAAAATACCCCTAGGCTTAAATGTAGAAATTTGAAATCCTAAACACATGATTAGGTCTCCTTGGTCATGATTAGTCTTCTAGGTCATGCATGACTAAGGTTACACTAGAAAAACACCAATTCCACATTTCACTCAATTAAATAGTTTTAAAATAACTAAAAATTACCAAAAATTATATCATGACTTAAATATCATTATTAAATGATTTAAAATACAAAAGTTTAAAATTACCCTCATTTGGAAAACTGGGTGTTACAAGGCAAGAGGACACCCCCCTTGCCATGACCAGCCAAGGGCACCCCCTAGCATGCCCCCTTCCTATATAACCCCATCTATTCATTCCCATACCAATTTACGTGTTTCAAAACCTAGAAAAATTCATATTTCCTTAAACCTTCATATCTTCCTCAAAATAGATCCAAACTCATCGTAGTCTTTTGCATTGGGTTCCTACAACCTAGAGGGTGCTAAGGGAGGCTAGCAAGCTGGACACATAGCTGTGGACACCAACAAGTGAAGAAGACACACCCCCCCTTTCATTAAAATCTTGAGTTTTTACTTAATAGGTAAATACCTGTAAACCTAGTTAATATTGTGTTTTTCCTTTATAAATGCATGCATATAGGTATACCCTAGCTGTGGAACAAGTTTGGTAAAATTTAGGGTTGGTTTGGTGTCCGTATCGGACACGTATCCTAGGTTGAAAAACCTTGTTTGATGAAATGCCTTAAAGAAATGGTTTTTGTGTTTTTATGAAACAAAATACACTTTTGGGTAGCCCTAGATAGTAGGACACGTACCCACTTGACTGAGCACAAATTAGTATCGTGTCCGTGTCCAAAATGGACACGAACACGCTGTGCACTGAACACACACAGTGCCCTGCTCACACGTGTCTCGTACTCACTGTACAGAGCACGTGGACACGCCAAAATTGGCATGGACACGGGGGCAATGTCTGTAAACATGTCCCCAAAGTTTCATGATGTGTCATTTTGTATCGGACACGGATTCGGGGCCGCACTGGCCACACACACGCACGTTCAGTCGAAAAAATCGACTTAGACACGGACCCCGTGTCCCACGCACACGTGTCATGGTGTCGTGTCAGGGTGACGCATGTGTAGCCCATCATTGGGTGGACACTTGGACACGAGCACGAGGTGTATCGTGTCCTGTGTCACGAGCACGAGACACTCGACCGCGTGCACGACGCGGTCTGAAACACACATTTTTACCCACTGATACGCGTGTCGTGTCGAGTGTAGACACCACATGGACACGAATTAGGGTATTGGACACGTTCACTAACCCTAGGCGCACCTACTGACACGAGCACGTGATGTGAGTATGTGTGTGTGTTGTGTCCTAGAGCTAATTGCACACGTGTACGACACAGTACACTGTTAGTGTGTGTCAGTGTTACCCGATTTAGGTTTTCTCGTCCTAGACATGTTGTGTCGTGTCGTGGTGGACTCCCATGGACACACACAACATGTACACACATGGGGCTAATGTTACCAACCATTGGAATCGAGCCTTAGTCGAGTTTTGGTTCGAATTTAGGTTTACCTAATTCGAGTGAATAGTGTTTCCAGTTTGGGATTTTTTGGTATTTTCTAATTTCTAAATCGAATTTCAATTCGATTTCAGTGTGTATATATATGTATATTTGAGCGTATATATATTGTATATGTATGTATATATGTATATGAGTGTGTGGGTATAGGTGTAGGTGCACGTGAACATATATATATGTATATATGTATGTATGTATATTATGTATGTGTGTGTGTGCGAGTTGTGGTTCTCAGAAATTCAGAGAACCCCCTGTCACAGTGTTTTCACACCCCCCCCCCCTCACTCATTCTCATTTACTCTCTCTCTCTCGCTATCACTTTCCCTCTCTCACTATCTATATATATATATATATATATATATATATATATATATATATATATATATATATATATATATATATATATATATATATATATATATATATATATATATATATATATATATATATACATGTTAGTATATATATATGAGTGTATGTTATATATATATGTATTATATATAGTGTGTATATATATATTGATATATATGAGTAGTATATAGATATGTATATATATATATATATATATATATATATATATATATATATAGATATATATATATATATATATATATATATATATATATATATATATATATATATGATCTTGTATTGTATAGATATAGGTTTACATATGGAAACCTATGTGATTAGCCTATGGTCATAGTTACTAGCCTATGGCCATTAGGGGCTAACCCTAATTTGACCAAGTGACCCTTGACCTAGGTAGTTGACCTTGTTTGACTAGAGTTGACCAAAGTCAACCTTAGGTCAAACTTAACCTAATTAACCTAGAATTGACTAGGACTAACTCAAATGACTTAGTGACTCAAGTATGATTAAACCTTAACTAGTTTGACATTGGTTGACCTAACTTTGAATAGTTTGACCTAGTTTGACTTTTTAAGTTGACCAGAGTTGACCAAGAGTTGACTTTGGCCTAGATTGAGCTAGAATCATGTAGTATGCATTGTATACTCTATTTTTACCATTGTGGATATATTGTGACATGTTTTACTCTAAATAGGACTCTGTGACACCATTTCGGACATCTATTCATATCAGTCATACAGGGTGACAGGCGAGTACATTCTCTGATCATTTCATACTTGTTAAGATTTATATTCTTGCTCTAGATTACTTTACATGATGCTGTCACATTTTTATCACGGATTGGTACTATATAGATCTTGTCATCCGATGTTATCCCCCTCGGGGTGCATTAAATACAGTTGTCATGTGCTTTTCACGAACATCTTGTATTTCATGTACACCTATATTCATGTATACTCTTGTGCAATCTTGTACTCTCATGATCACGTGAGCAAACATGATAAAAACCTCTTGTGCAAGGTAACGTAACTTGACTGGATCCTTGTGTATTGATTGGGGAGGGTGAGTAGGAAATGGTTATGTGATCAAAATCCCATCTTGTGAAATCTTATGAAATTATGTATATGTCCATGGTACACTCACGTATGATGGAGTAACCCTTGTATTGTCCTAACCCGTTTATATAACCATCTCATGCTCTAAATCACAGGTTACCTACAGTTCTTACTTATCATATATATAGATATTTTCAGTTATCAAATCTCTCTCGATTTTATATATATTTCTTTACAGTCCATGTATCTTACTCTTTACATGCTTTAAATTTCCCAACATGATATGAACTGCGTGAGATGCATTATGCTCGTTCCTATCCTGACTGGACCTGTTGAAAATATTACAGATGATGATGGTGACTGTCCTACCTTCTATGGGACACATGAGGGTGACCTTCAGGAGCCTGAGGAGCATCTAGATCAGTAGAGGGTGCCTAGTCTAGTCTAGTGTTTATAGTTTTAGTTTGTATCGGATTGTTCCGATTGTTAGTTGTGACTTAGTTATATTTCAGGTCTTGTACTTATTTGTGTTGGACATCTGTCACCCCCAGTTTCCAGAAACAGGAATATTTTGTTATTTTTTATTTTTAAATTATTTTGGAATTATTTATTTATTTATTGTAATATTTTGGGGTTATTTGAGTCGGGTTCGAATTTCAACTCATTCTGACTTGTATCGGGGACCCGGGGTAGTTTTGACTCTAGCGGGCCCACACACTAGTTAGGCATGGCCCACATAATATTAATTTTAGTCCATATGATATTAATTTTAGTTAGTGACTAGACTAATTATTTTGGTTAGTATTAATATGGATTAGTGTTTTAGGATTGACCAAACTACCCCCGACTTAACCCCTTACCAATGTATTAGTAAATAGACTAGAAAAGGGGCTTTTGGACTTTTCCTAATAGGACAAAACCACCTTTATGGCCAGCCACAATAAGGATAGGGTTGAGCCTCCCATTTGTCATTATCCATCTATTTTTCTCTCTCTTGTTCTTCTCCAAATTTCTAGAGAGCAAATCCCTATCATTTCTCCACCAAATCAACTCCTTCTTCCACCAAATCTTCTTCTTTTCTCCTCTACTCCATGAAAAGGAGGAAGCTACCCAAGTTTGGAAGGATTCGGAGCTCGTTCGTGTCCTTTTGGAATCTCTACGTGTCGGTGTCGCTCCGGGAAGGCTTTTCTTCGATTTGATCTACCGGAAGGTATAAATTCCTTCTCCTTTTCATTTCCTCATGCATATAGGTCTATTTTGAACCCATAGGAATGACCCCCATGGTTGTATCTCCATTTGTGTCCATTTTGTGTCCATTTGGAGGTCATAGGAGTGTCTTTTGTGTTGTGGATGTGTTCATGTTACATATATATATTTATTTATATATATATATATATATATATATATATATATATATATATATATATATATATATATATATATATATATATATTGTAATGAGAGTGTATCTATATTTATATATGTAATAAATGGTTCATGATGATTATATAATCAAGTTTGTGAGTGTGGTTCCTCATATTATTATTGCTATTATTGTTGTGGATAATTAGGATATATATTGTGTATTCTTTTGGTTCAAACTATTTAAATCCGTCATAATTTTTATCCACGTTTTTAATTTCAGCCATAACTTAAAAATATCATAACTTCTAGATCAAAACTCGGTTTAATCTCCCGTTTTTTTTAAAAGAAGCGTATTGAAGTTAGATTTCCAAAAACATGTATTATTAGGCCTAATTCTTTCTGTAACTTTCTGGAGAATTATTTGAGTGTCAGCTGTACGAAAGACAAACGCGTTCTCGGTGTTTTCGCGATTCCGAGAGTTTTTGAAAACGAAAACGCGATCCATTTAAAGTTTCGGAAAGCTAACACATAGATCTATAACATACTTTAATCCTAGAATTTAATTCATGCTGAGTTGGTACAGTATTGATTATTAGTAGGAGTTACTATTCGGCATATGCATTTTGTGCACCCTTGTGTGTAATATAATGTTCTATTTGATTTTAACCCATATTAATGTATATACATTATGTAACTAAATAGAGAATGCAAGCATAAGTAAATGGTTAAATAAATGATGTATGAGGTGTAAGTATCCTATCTAATGTAAGCATGTATAAGTATGGCTTGTAATGAATATGTAGGTTCCATAGTATGTAATGTATGGTGCATATAGTAGTGCAAGAGAATAAATGAATGATGAATGAATGCAAGCATGAATGTAATGTAATAATAGATGTAATATATGCAATATACAAGTTAATGAGATGTAATGTTCTATGTTAACACAAATTCTATATTACCTCATGTATCCCTTATACTATGTTGACACTATCACACTTGACACTTTGTTCACTTACACTTTGACACTCTTTGATATGTATACACTATGTATGCCCATTTAACCCTCACTTCCCCCTTTGCTATGTTCACATACACACACATAGCCTATTAAATAAGTATTTATGAATATAGTTAACTTAGCTATGTATGTATATTATATATATGGTAGCATATTGTATTGTAATATATAAGTTTACATAGCCATTGAAATGCCATGATTATAGACCTAATGTTGAATACCAATATATGCATGTGTATATATGTGTAGACATGTATAGCTTAAAGTAATAGATTACCTAGTGTATATCTAATGTGAATTCTTGCCTATTTGAGTATTGAATAATTGCATGCTATATAGAGTTGGGTGTATGTTGGCTTGTATAGCCTTGTATTGATGTGTGCTTGCTAGGATAGTCTTGGTTAGGCCTAGTAAGACTTGCTGGGTTAGGACATGACCTAGTTTGACTAGTACAGTTGACCAGAGTTGACCAAGGGTTGACTTTGGCCTAGTTGACCTAGATTCATGTAGAATGCATTATAGTGCTTTATATTACCCTTCTGGACATGTTGTGACTTGTGCTGTTCTAATTAGGAGCCAGACACCTCTCCTCGGACAGTATCTTTACCTTGGACATTCAGATTTCAGGCGAGTACATTCACTGATAGTTTTTATTGTCTTGATATCTACTATATCCGATTCAGTCGTAGTGTTTTACTTGATTCCCGACACGACGGTTCACGGACTAGTATACGTCGGATCATGTCATGAGATGTTATTTCTGGACTTTCTTGGTATATGGGTATGAGATATTTTCGTGTTCCTGTACTTGTATAGACATTGATTTGGGAGTGGGCTGGCCCCCTGTTCTCGAACCCTGTGTCATAACGTGCCATATCCGGATCCGTGATACTACTCGGGAATGGGAGAATTATTAGGGGTTATGTGATCAAAGCCTCCCTGTCACTATATTTTGCTAGCGTCACCCTCACCTCACGTAGGGTGTAGCGGATACCCCGTGCCGGTTATCCAGGTTGGCCGGCATGACCCTTTTCAGAGATTTTCGTGTGATTGTCGGGCCAAGTGGATAACCTTTCCCTTGCTTCCTAGCCGATAACATTTCGTCCTAATAGTTCAAATCACTTTTTATTTATTTGTTGTCATATCTTACATTCCAGTTCACCTTTACTTACCGTACTTTCACCATGCTATGATTTATTTCTCATATGCTCTACCTGTCTTTTATACTGTACCATGATGACGGGACTAGGTTCTGTTTGAAAGAAGGGTTACAACCCCGGTCCTTGTTTGGTTTAAGGGTTGTAACTCGGCTTTCAAATGGTTCCCAAGTCGCCTATATTCTTTGTCTTGTATCTCATTATTACTGTCTCTTATAGTATTTGTCAATTCATATGGAACTGCTGTTGGTGTTTGTACTTGCTCATTTTCCTGACAGGATACGTTGACAAATTTTACAGATAGCTTGGAGATTTGCCTACTAGCCTAGAAGAGACATTAGAGGTTGTTTAGTTAGCTATTCTCAGTTGTCTGGAGTTGTATTTATTTTATGGATTACTGTATTTGAGCATTGAGATGTATTCTGAGTTTGTACCTTAGACACTTAGACTTCTATCTGTTGTATCTCTTTTCGATTTCATGTTTTATCTATCTTCCTTTATGCTCTACCTTAGATGTGATTGAGTTTACATTCTGTTATGTCACCCCCATTCGGGGAGTATAAACTGTTTAGTCTTACACTATTAGATGCATTGAGACCTAGGACAGCGTTCTACCACCGACACTACGGCGTAGGCTGGGCGTTGTTACGTTCTCGTGCCCTAACCCTAGGGTGCGGGTCGTGACAACATCTACTTTGTGTGGTGTGATAACTCTATTTATATTCAGTTTCTTCCTTTTATCTGATTCCATATCATGCTCTATCTTTCCTAGACTTGTGTTTGAGATATAGAGTTGAGATGTTATGTTATACCTCCGTGCGGAGATGACAGGTTTATATATCTTGTTGTTAGATGTTAGATGTTATAGATGACCTATACAGCGTTCTACCGCCGACACTGCGGTGTTGGCTGGACGTACCCACGTTCTCGTGCCCCTAATCAGGGTACGGGTCGTGACACGTTTTGTGGTGGCCCATGCAGGTCTGTGTCGCAAGGTGCTCGACTTAGAGTACTAATTACGAGCCTGCAATTAGGACGTAGGACCTAGGACATGATAGGAGTTTCTCAATCACACCTAGGAAATTTTTTGATCTTTTGACTATCATGATTACTTCCCTTGTATTAAATTAACTATCCTTCCTTGATAAGTCTACTCATGTGCCATATTGATCTCTTTGTTTCAATTCGTCTCCAGGATGACGAAGACGCACCCGCAGGCCACTGGATCGAGTAGCTTGCCCGATAGATCTGACCAGGCTGAGGAGAAGGTTCACGAGACTCCCCCCAGTGATTCCACTATCCCGGAGACCCCGACAATTGCACAGGGAGGTCTACTACCTCCACCCCAGAGGGTTTCGGTCGTCATTCCGGAGATGCTGCCCGCCACCACCACCGATACCGACGGATACACATCATATGTTCCTTCTCCTTCAGCAGATGATGGAGACTCAACGGGCCCAGGCAGAGGCATCACAGTGCCAGTCGGAGGCATCACACCGTCAGATTGAGATGCTGAGGCAGAGCATGGAGAACTCGCATCAGCTTGCACTGGCAGCAGTGGAGAGAGTGGCACCGGGTACGGTACAGGGCCCTACTGGCCAACAGCCGTACCAGCAACAGTCTAGGCCGGGGACAGTATTAGACTTTAGGAAGATGAGCTCCAGGGACTTCACGGGCACGGAGGGCATCCTTTATGCAGACGACTGGCTAGAGGACGTGAAGCGGAATATGGAGCTAGCAGAGCTTCCTAGAGGACTTTGGGTTTCAGCAGCAGCCAGCCGATTCTTCGATATTGCGCTGACATGGTACCGCACGGATCCTTATGCGTTGGTGAGAGGGCTGACATGGAAGAACTTCCGGAGGCTCTTCAAGGAGAAGTTCTTCCCGGACGTGGCTCTTACAGCATTGGTGGGCCAGTTCGTGGGTCTAGTGCAGAGAAACTCGTCGGTGGACGAGTATGCAGCAGAGTTCTTCCGCCTTAGCAGGTTTCGCTCCCGATATGATCCAGGATGAGGGGCAGAAGGCTCGTAAGTTCTGTAGGGGACTTATTCATGCATTGCGCACCCGCACCTCGGGACGCCGTGACGCGACGTTCGATCAGATATTGATGGACGCACAGATTGCAGAGGAGGACTTCGGCCTCAAGCCGAAGAGGGGCAGTGATACCTTAGGGGCTAGTTCTAGTGCAGGGCCAGCCAAGCGCCCTCACATACAGCAGAGGCCAGTTCAGCAGCCGCTTCAGGTCCAGGGACATGTACTTCACCAGCAGGTACCCAGGCAGCAACAACACCCTATATGTAACTTCTATAAGAAGCAAGGTCACGGATGGGACGACTGCAGGAAGAGGCAGGGCCTGTGTTTGCTTTGTGGTTCAGCAGAGCATCAGTTGAGGGAGTGTCCCAAGAACTTGGCACGATTGGCTCAGGCAGCAGCAGGAGCTAGGGCTCCGACAGGGCAGCAGACGGGACCACCGTTGCAGACTCAGCAGCATAGGTTTGTCCAACATCAGCAGCAGGCCAAGGGAGGCCAGCCGGGACGAGCTTTCTCCATGGCAGTCGATGATGCACAGGCAGAGGGAGAGCTGATTGCAGGTTCCAATCTTTTCGATTCTATTTCCGCATTTGAGATTGTTTGTCACAACACATCATTTATAGATGAAAGCAAATATGTTTTAAAGTTTAATACACTTCCAAAGTAATAACTGGAGACAAAGTCCAGTGACTAAATAAAAGTTGTAATAACTCTAAGTCTATAGTCGACTGGTCAAGTCTAAGCAAGGTTCCCCGCTGGGGCCTCTTCTGGAGCAAAGGCCAGGTCCTCAAAAGCAGCTCCATAAAAAGTATCGCAAAGCATTTCCTCCTCGGAAAGCACACCTACAACGTTATCCTGTCAGGACGGGAGCAAGTACTGATTCTACAAACAGTATATACAGAGCATGAAATAAAAAGAGATGTAATAACTGGAATCATGTCATGGCACAATCTATCATGTAATATCATAACTATCATGTTACTACCCGTTCCCGGAATGCGTATTTTTATACGTATACCGCTTGCCCGAATTTATTTAGTATCTGTTATGCATTTATTTTATATTTAATTCTTTTAATTTCATGCTAATTATTTCTCTGTATTTTATTTTCTGCTTTTTCTTGGCTCTTGATTCATTTCGGTTCATGGTGAGCCAACTTGGTTTGGCTTTACATGGAAAGGAATGGGTGGCTAGGATTTGATGGAGTAGGATGGATGGTGGAGATGCACTTGACCTTGATATAAAACTTCTTCTTTCATTCTCTCTCTTCAGTCATTCACATTTACTCCTCCACCAAACCCTAACCCACCTGTGAGAGGCAAGTACATCTTGTACACCATGAGGGATTTCATGCATCCTTATTTATTTTTAGTCTATGTTGTTCATCTTCTCTTCCTCTACAAGTTTAGGTCTTGAAGTTCTTGATTTCCATGGATGGTTGGATGTAGATCTAAGTTTTAAGTTTTGGTTTTCATATGGATTTTATGGTTTTGATCTATCAAACTTTGTTGTTTTCGAAAATAAGTGGTTCCATGTTGTAGAGAATTTAATTTTACCAAAGTTTGGCTTTTGAAAAGTTAGATTCCGATTTATTTTGAGAAAGTTATGGCCAAAACAATTTTGATCAAACTTCTATGTTCATCTGCAGCATGAGGCCGCATATCGCAGTAGAGCCGCATAGATGTCGCGGATGAGCCGCATAAGGCACATATCGCAGTAGAGCCGCATAGATGTCGCGGTTGGGCCGCATGAGACCGTATGTCGCAGTAGAGCTGCATAGATGTCGCGGTTGGGCCGCATGAGGCCGCATGTCGCAGTAGAGCCGCATAGATGTTGCGGTTGGGCCGCATGAGGCCGCATGTCGCAGTAGAGCCGCATAGATGTCGCGGTTGGGCCGCATGAGGCCGCATGTCGCAGTTGAGCCGCATAGATGTCGCGGTTGGGCCGCATAGGCCGCATGTCGCAGTTGAGCCGCATACATGTCGCAGAATAGGCCGCATATGCCTATTTTGGTTGTTTCTGACTGTTATATGTCCTATTTTGACTGAATTATGACTAGAATTTCTTTCAACTCCCAACATGAAAGTCGTAGATCTTTTTCTTGGCTTCAAGAATGTGTTACCAACTATTTTATGCTAGTTATAGACTCGACCATGCTTAAATACTAATTTGACTTTCATGCCTTGTCACGAATTGACCTCGACTGTTACTTTGACTAATAATTGATCATGCGTTCCTAGTTGGAACTAAGAGACTGGCTAGTCGTCTTATTGAATTGAATGAATGAGACACGTTCATATTAATTATGAACTATTATAATCGACTGGCTGATCCCGAATATTGACATACAGGCACATGCAGGCTTCAATTTATTTATTTATTTATTTATTTATTTTACAAAAGCAGCATGTGTACTTTATGGTCAAGGCATGATTACTCCGTGGTTAGTTCTGATTGTTGTATTACGCTATGTAAGACCTGCAACCTAACCGTACTGGTATCGTTGTAGAGTTGTGCATATCGTACCCCGTACGAAAGTACTCATTTGAATGACCATGACCCACGGCATGGGATTTCACTTAACGTAAAGACTATTAAGTTAAATAAAATAATGATTACATGGAGAGAATGGATTTTCGAGTTCTTACATGGCAGCCCTCTTAGGACTAGTAGTGCCCGACAGGCCGGCTGGTCCCCACAGATACTGTAAATCTGCCACACGGGCAGGGAGCGGTATCTGGTTATATTATCTATTGTATATTTATATTGATGACGGGCGTCCTGTTGGAACTCGTCTAATTCATGATTGGCGCAATTGATTGACTGGGTAAACTAGCCTTGCTTGCACATGGTAAGAACTGAGGAATCTCTATTGCATAATTCCAGGATAACTTGGAACTCACAGTAGCAAGCCGTAGTAGTTGAATGGCCGTTTAAATTAACTTGTTTGTGTACTGTATGTCCTCTGTTACCTATCTGAGATGATCAGAATGTCAGGACATGACGTGCCAACTTCTGTCCTTGTTTGGTTGGGAGGTTGGTTCGAAGTGTCGTGATACTATGTGAATTCCAGTAGAAAGCAGAGATCTATTTATCATATTTTCTCATTACTGGTTTTAATCCCTCATATCGTGCTTCCTTGCGGTACTTGCTGTTAGAGGTCTAACCTCTCTGGTTTTGCATGGCCAGATTTAGAGCCGGTCCCCGAGGATCCAGCTTACTTCTACCTCCACGATGGTCAACACTAGAGGGATGATCGCAGGAGGGCTCGAGTGGGTTTTCTTACTTCCCCGCTTGTTTTGTTAAATACTTTATACTTTGCCGTTTGGCACCGACATGTTAGTCAGATTATCTTGTACCTACTTTTGTATAATTGTAACTAAGTCAGGCTGCAGCTGATAACAATTGTGTATACTGACTACATCATCTGGCTGTGTTTTGTAAAGCCAGATATCAAGAACATTTTGACTGAGCGTTTGGGACGCCTTACTTCTTTATCTCACATGTTCTCTATTTCTGTTTCTTGTTTGAATAATTGAGACAATAGATGGGAAGTGACCATAGTGAGACTTTTATGTAGTATGCACCCCCTCGTCTTTTAGACAGCATTGATCATATTATACGGTATTCATCTACCCGTAATACGTAGTTGGCTGAGTCATTCTTCCGCTCTCCAGTATTCTGGTTCTGGGGCGTGACAAGGTTTTAGTGGTGGCCCATGCAGGTCTGGTTTCAGACTTGTGGGGTGTTTTAATTTATAGGATGTCTCAATCACACATGTTTCCCCTTGATCTCATGATTCGTTACTCTCGACTCTAGCTTGACATTCCGGTATCCTTTGACTTCATTGATCTTTCCAGTCCGATCGTTTGATTGTTCTCTTGTCCCTTTTCTTAGGGGCACCTCGTCCGCATCTGTCAGGACTGGGCAACAACAACAAGGGCAACACAGACAACCTGACCATGTTGGTCAGCAACAAGGGCCGGTACTAACTCAAGAGACCATCCACGAAGAAGTAATAGTGGAAGCAGCAGCTGGACCGCAGTATCCGGATGTTCCACTACCACCAACAGTTCCACCTACCCCTGTGGAAGTAGACACACCGGCCCTTCTGGAGATCATGAGAGGAATGATGGCTACTCAGCAACACCAGATGTTAGCCCAGCAGCGCATGCACGCTCAGTTGCAGGAGCAGAACGTACTACTCAACCAAGGGTTGCAGACGGCATTGGAAAGAGGGGCGAGGCCAGATTCAGGAGCATCAGCCAGGTTTTGCAAGTACAACTCCCGTCGTTTCGAGGGCACGAAAGATGCCATCTCAGCAGATGCATGGCTTAAGGATATTGAGGCTATTCTGACAGCAGCTAAGGTGCCGGTAGAAGAACGTGTGGATCAAGTGAAGTTGTTACTTCAGGATCTCGCACGTGATTGGTGGAAATCAGAGGAAGTAGGCATCAGACGTCCTGTTGCTTGGGACGATTTTACCGCAAGGTTCAAGACGAAGTACTATGGGATTGTGGCGCAGTTTGAGCTACAACAGAAGTTTATCAACCTCAAGCAGGCCGGCAAGACGGTAGATACTTATGCAGCGGAGTTCTGCAGATTGAGCAGGTTCGCCCCAGAGATGGTAGTAACGGAGCGCCAGAGGGCGATGAGGTTCCAGCAAGGGTTTCATCTTGAGCTCTTACAATTGATAGAAGGGCACAACTACCAGACTTTTGATGAAGTATTGACGGCAACCCGAAGGCATGAGATCACCGTTCAGAGGATCACGGCAAGGACTGGAGGTCAGAAGAGATCCCACAGTCAGATTGAAGGAGGAGGGGGAGCAGCGCCCCGAACAACAGTACCATCCCTTGGCATTCGCATTCACGATGTGGCAATACGAGGGCCAGCACCACCACCCAGGCAGCAGCAGCAACAGAAGAAGAACCAGCAACCCCCGGCAGGTTGTACTTATTGTGGGAAGGTAGGACACACTAGAGATATGTGTCGGACATTGAACGGGCTGTGTTTGATATGTGGAAATCCAGATCATCGGGTTACCACATGTCCCATAAATTCGAGGTCAAGAGGACCAGTACAGCAGTTTCCTGCTCTGCCAGCACTAGGGGCAGGACAGTATCGAGGACCCGCAGTGGCAGTGAGACCATTGGCCCAGCGTCCGTTAATGCCACAAGCTCAGATGTTTCGGCAGCAGGGACCGCCGATGCAGCAACACCAGCATAGACCACCCCAGCATTATCAAGAAAGGGGCCAGCAGCAGCACCAGGCTAGACCACAGCATGGGAACCAACAAGGAGGTCGAGGGCAGGCATTCACTCTGTCCTTGGAGCAGACATTAGCATCAGGAGATGTTGTGGCAGGTAACATTCTCATCGCCTCATATTCCGTGGTAGCATTGTTTGATTCGGGAGCATCACACTCATTTATATCTGCACAATTTGCGACACGGCTAGGAATGGAATTCGAGGCATTGCCAGAGAGGTTGAATATACTCACTGGCAATGGGCTCGTAGGAGTTAGTAGAGTTATTCTAGCGTGTAGCGTTGTAGTTTGCGGGCATTCCTTACCCGCCCGGTTGATAGAATTTCCTGTTGGAAATTTCGACGTTATCTTAGGCATGGACTGGCTGAAAGACAGTTATACGACAATAGATTGTCGTAGAGGTAGTGTATCTTTTGATATTCCAGGCATGAAGAGGTTCACCTTATTCGATCAGTTGAACAGGGCTAGAGTTTTCTCCAAGATAGATCTTCGTTCAGGGTACCATCAGGTGAGGGTTCGGAAGGAGGATATTCCCAAGACAGCATTCAGGTCGAAGTATGGGCATTATGAATTCTTGGTAATGCCGTTTGGTTTGACCAATGCTCCAGTAATATTTATGGACTTGATGAACCGCATCTTTATGCCGTACTTAGATCAGTTTGTCGTGGTATTTTTCGACGACATTCTTGTATACTCTACTAGTGAAGAGGAACATGAAGACCACCTCAGGAAAGTATTACAGGTTTTGAGAGAGAACCAGTTGTATGCCAAGCTCAGCAAGTGTGAGTTCTGGACGGATCACATTTCATTTTTGGGTCATATCATATCAGGAGCTGGAGTAGCAGTGGATCCCAAGAAGGTAGAAGCAGTAGAGAGTTGGCCAGTACCCAAGACCGTAGCTGATGTGCGGAGTTTCTTGGGATTGGCAGGATATTACAGGAGATTCGTATCGGATTTTGCAAGACTTTCAGCACCCATGACCCGCTTGACACGGAAGGATGTGCCATTCGTCTGGTCGGCAGAGTGCCAAGCATCATTTGAGAATCTGAAGCAGAAGTTGATATCAGCGCCTATTCTTACATTGGCAGTTGGACCCGGAGGTTTTACAGTATATTGTGATGCGTCAGGTAAAGGACTTGGATGTGTCCTCATGCAGCATGGAAAGGTGATAGCGTATGCATCTAGGCAGCTTCGGGACCACGAGAAGAATTATCCAACTCATGACTTGGAGTTGGCAGCAGTAGTATTTGCTTTGAAGCTATGGAGACATTACTTATATGGTGATCGAGTAGACATGTACACAGACCATAAAAGTCTGAAGTACATCTTTACTCAGAAGGAGCTGAACATGAGACAGAGAAGATGGTTGGAGTTGATCAAGGATTATGACGTGGAGCTTCAGTATCATCCAGGCAAGGCTAATGTGGTAGCAGACGCTCTTAGCAGGAAAGGCGGCGCATTTATGTTGACAACGCTTAAAAGACCTTCAGGAGATGGGCATCGAAGTTATACTTCCTAGTGATGTAGGAATTCTGGCGAGTCTACGAGTTCAATCCGACTTGGTAGACAGGATCAAGGCAGCTCAGGCACAGGACCCATGGATTCAGAAGCTTAGGACAGAATATGAGTCAGGACTCAGAAAGGAGATGCAAATTCATGAAGATGGTACGCTTAGGTTTGGATCACGCCTATGTGTGCCTAGTGGAGATATCAGACATGAGGTTATGACAGAAGCTCACAGTTTTCAGTATTCTATACACCCTGGAGGGACCAAGATGTACCAAGATATCAAGCAGCACTTCTGGTGGAACGGGATGAAGAGGGAGATAGCTAGATTTGTTTTCCGTTGCTTGGTATGTCAGCAAGTGAAGGCAGAACAGCAGAGGCTAGCTGGGTTATTGCAACCGCTTCCTATCCCGAAATGGAAGTAGAAACACATCACAATGGACTTTGTGACCGGTTTACCGAGATCACCAAGTGGTAAAGATGCTATTTGGGTGATAGTGGACCGACTTACAAAGGTGGCACACTTTCTTCCTTTCAGAGTAGGGCAATCTACAGAAAAGTTGGCAGAATTGTATATGCAACAGATAGTCAGGCAGCATGGAGTCCCTGTCAGTATTGTGTCCGACAGAGATACCCGTTTTACATCACATTTCTGAAAGAGCTTACATCATAGTCTGGGCACCAAGTTAAGATTTAGTACTGCTTACCATCCACAGACGGACGGGCAATC
Organism: Iris pallida; assembly: GCA_029216955.1. Taxonomy (NCBI): domain Eukaryota; kingdom Viridiplantae; phylum Streptophyta; class Magnoliopsida; order Asparagales; family Iridaceae; genus Iris; species Iris pallida. Next base: position 16,084,142 of record JANAVB010041419.1, on the reverse strand, counting down.
AGAAAGAACAATTCAGACTTTAGAAGATATGTTGCGAGCTTGCACTCTAGATTTTGGAGGATCTTGAGAGAGCCACCTGCACTTAGTTGAGTTTTCATACAACAACAGTTATCAAGCCAGTATCCAGATGGCGCCATTCGAAGCTCTATATGGTAAGAAGTGTAGATCGCCACTAGCATAGGATGTTATCGGGGAGAGGAAGATGTTAGGCCCGAAAATGATTGTTCAGACAGTTGAATTGGTCAAGGGAATTAGAGAGCGACTTCGAGTTGCACAGGACCGGCATCGTCATTGGGCGGACCAGCATCGTAGACCACTAGAGTTTTCTGTTGGGGACCACGTGTTCTTGCGAATCTTACCTACCCGTGGGGTCATTAGATTTGGCGTTCGCGGGAAGTTGAGTCATCGATACGTAGGACCATTCGTTATCCTTGATAGGGTAGGCGATGTTGCTTATCGTTTATCCCTTCCACCTTCGTTACGAGAGGTGCATGACGTATTTCATGTATCTCAATTGCGAAGGTATGTATCGGACCCCAGCCAAATCCTTGATCATTCTGAGTTGGTTGTTGGTACCAACTTGTCTTACGAGGAGCAGCCGGTGTCCATTTTGGACCGGAGAGAGAAGATACTCAAGAACCGAACAATTAGCCTTGTCCGGGTTGCTTGGGGTCATCACTCATTAGGAGAGTCAACGTGGGAACATGAGGATGATATCCGATCACGGTATCCACATCTGTTTGACTCACAAGGTATATTTCTTCCCGTGTACCTTGATTGCCTTAACCCCTCATGCTTGTCACCTCATAGATAGAACTACTTGATATCGTAGATTGTTAATATAGATATGTTATCTGCTAGTTAAACATTGAAGAATGATTGCTTGCTCAAGTTTCTTGTACCTAGATCAGCTCGGTTTTTCTTATCCTGCTTGGATTTGAAATTCCGAGGACGGAATTTATCTAAGGTGGGTAGAGATGTCACTCCCCGTTCCCGAAATGCATATTTTTATACGTATACCGCTTGCCCGAATTTATTTAGTATCTGTCATGCATTTATTTTATATTTAATTCTTTTAATTTCATGCTAATTATTTCTCTGTATTTTATTTTCTGCTTTTTCTTGGCTCTTGATTCATTTCGGTTCATGGTGAGCCAACTTGGTTTGGCTTTACATGGAAAGGAATGGGTGGCTAGGATTTGATGGAGTAGGATGGATGGTGGAGATGCACTTGACCTTGATATAAAACTTCTTCTTTCATTCTCTTTCTTCAGTCATTCACATTTACTCCTCCACCAAACCCTAACCCACCTGTGAGAGGCAAGTACATCTTGCACACCATGAGGGATTTCATGCATCCCTATTTATTTTTAGTCTATATTGTTCATCTTCTCTTCCTCTACAAGTTTAGGCCTTGAAGTTCTTGATTTTCATGGATGGTTGGGTGTAGATCTAAGTTTCAAGTTTTAGTTTTCATATGGATTTCATGGTTTTGATCTATCAAACTTTGTTGTTTTCGAAAATAAGTGGTTCCATGTTGTAGAGAATTTAATTCTACCAAAGTTTGGCTTTTGAAAAGTTAGATTCCGATTTATTTTGAGAAAGTTATGGCCAAAACAATTTTGGTCAAACTTCTATGTTCATCTGCAGCATGAGGCCGCATGTCGCAGTAGAGCCGCATAGATGTCGCGGTTGGGCCGCATGAGGCCGCATGTCGCAGTAGAGCCGCATAGATGTCGCGGATGAGCCGTATGAGGCACATGTCGCAGTAGAGCCGCATAGATGTCGCGGTTGGACCGCATGAGGCCGTATGTCGCAGTAGAGCCGCATAGATGTCGCGGTTGGGCCGCATGAGGTCGCATGTCGCAGTAGAGCCGCATAGATGTCGCGGTTGGGCTGCATGAGGTCGCATGTCGCAGTAGAGCCGCATAGATGTCGCGGTTGGGCCGCATGAGGCCGCATGTCGCAGTAGAGCCGCATAGATGTCGCGGTTGGGCCGCATGAGGCCGCATGTCGCAGTAGAGCCGCATAGATGTCGCGGTTGGGCCGTATGAGGCCGCATGTCACAGTTGAGCTGCATAGATGTCGCGGTTGGGCCGCATAGGCCGCATGTCGCAGTTGAGCCGCATGCATGTCGCAGAATAGACCGCATATGTCTATTTTGGTTATTTCTGACTGTTATATGTCCTATTTTGACTGAATTATGACTAGAATTTCTTTCAACTCCCAACATGAAAGTTGTAGATCTTTTTCTTGGCTTCAAGAATGTGTTACCAACTATTTTATGCTAGTTATAGACTCGACCATGCTTAAATACTAATTTGACTTTCATGCCTTGTCACGAATTGACCCCGACTGTTACTTTGACTAATAATTGATCATGCGTTCCTAGTTGGAACTAAGAGACTGGCTAGTCGTCTTATTGAATTGAATGAATGAGACACGTTCATATTAATTATGAACTATTGTAATCGACTGGCTGATCCCGAATATTGACATACAGGTACATGCAGGCTTCAATTTATTTATTTATTTATTTATTTATTTTACAAAAGCAGCATGTGTACTTTATGGTCAAGGCATGATTACTCCATGGTTAGTTCTGATTGTTGCATTACGCTATGTAAGACCTGTAACCTAACCGCACTGGTATCGTTGTAGAGTTGTACATATCGTACCCCGTACGAAAGTACTCATTTGAATGACCATGACCCACGGCATGGGATTTCACTTAACGTAAAGACTATTAAGTTAAATAAAATAATGATTGCATGGAGAGAATGGATTTCCGAGTTCTTACATGGCAGTCCTCTTGGGACTAGTAGTGCCCGACAGGCCGGCTGGTCCCCACAGATACTGCAAATCTGCCACACGGGCAGGGAGCGGTATCTGGTTATATTATCTATTGTATATTGTATATTGATGACGGGCGTCCTGCTGGAACTCGTCTAATTCATGATTGGCGCAATTGATTGACTGGATAAACTAGCCTTGCTTGCACATGGTAAGAACTGAGGAATCTCTATTGCATAATTCCAGGATAACTTGGAACTCACAGTAGCAAGCCGTAGTAGTTGAATGGCCGTTTAAATTAACTTGTTTGTGTACTGTATGTCCTCTGTTACCTAACTGAGATGATCAGAATGTCAGGACATGACGTGCCAACTTCTGTCCTTGTTTGATTGGGAGGTTGGTTCGAAGTGTCGTGATACTATGTGAATTCCAGTAGAAAGCAGAGATCTATTTATCATATTTTCTCATTACTGGTTTTAATCCCTCATATCGTGCTTCCTTGCGGTACTTGCTGTTAGAGGTCTAACCTCTCTGGTTTTGCATGGCCAGATTTAGAGCCGGTCCCCGAGGATCCAGCTTACTTCTACCTCCACGATGGTCAACACTAGAGGGATGATCGCAGGAGGGCTCGAGTGGGTTTTCTTACTTCCCCGCTTGTTTTGTTAAATACTTTATACTTTGCCGTTTGGCACCGACATGTTAGTCAGATTATCTTGTACCTACTTTTGTATAATTGTAACTAAGTCAGGCTGCAGCTGATAACAATTGTGTATACTGACTACATCATCTGGCTGTGTTTTGTAAAGCCAGATATCAAGAACATTTTGACTGAGCGTTTGGGACGCCTTACTTCTTTATCTCACATGTTCTCTATTTCTGTTTCTTGTTTGAATAATTGAGACAATAGATGGGAAGTGACCATAGTGAGACTTTTATGTAGTATGCACCCCTCGTCTTTTAGACAGCATTGATCATATTATACGGTATTCATCTACCCGTAATACGTAGTTGGCTGAGTCATTCTTCCGCTCTCCAGTATTCTGGTTCTAGGGCGTGACATATCATGTCAAGGATACATTTGTCATGGCGACATATGTATATGTATTATTTAAAACTGGAGCAGGTACGTGATCGGTCAATAGGTGATGGTGCTGTGGCACCGGTAAGAACAATATGTAGATGCTGTGGCACCGGTAAGAACAATATGTACTGCCGTACATGCCTAATTGTACACACGTACAAGTGCCGCGGGATATTGGCCTATGGCAAGGTCTACATGCATAATGTCTTCCTTACACGGCTCAAGGTCGCAGCGTGGGGGCATGATCACGTACTCAACTATCAGTTTTCCCATAACCCAGATTCTAACATATGAGAGATACTAGAACAGTATAAAACATGGTGGGTACTGAGAGCAGTATAAAGCATGTGAAACATGTAGAGATATTCCATATATGACTTGCAGTTTTAGGTATCGGTATTTAACATGGTTTATACACAATTCATTACATGCAGTAAATAAAGTTCGTAGAGGTACTTGCCTTGAGTAAAGCAAGAGTAATAATATGAAGGTACAGATGTCCGGTGTCCTGTCAAAATGATATACAACTCAGCCTCTAAGTTATGATTAAGATTACACTAGTGTTGTGACACGGCTCCTAATAGGGCACTAGCTATGCGAAGCTCTAGTAGTCTAAAATGAGGTGTTACAACGTCTAGACTAACAAGTAGGTCTCTATACTAAGGTAGGATAAGGTCCCGATATTAAAATATCCCAAAAACACACAAAAACACGCAAGTCAATATTAATTATTTAATTAATCAAACTGTATAATATGTTCCAATAATTTTTAAGATAATTATATAGTTCTATTTTATATGAAATAATATACTAAATTGATCCTTGTTAATTATAGAAATTTAATATAATTTGTCTGGAATTTATAATCCAGTGTAAGTATTTATTAAAAATCAGAATACAAGTATACATTGAAAATGAGTTCTGGTTTGGTACTTTTATAAAATACTAAAAGTACTTATTAAATGCTGGAAAAATTAGAATAAATTAGCTAGATTAACATAGTATTTAAATATAATTTTTCTAGAATTTATTCAGTATTAAAAAGTGGTCTAAAAATTCAAAGTTCATAAATCACAGATTCTGAAACTAAATAAATAATTATTTAATATATTTGTCCGCGTATTTGAAATTGAACCGAAGTCCAGATACGGGACCCGAAGCCGTGAATCAAGTCCAATATGACTTGACTAGAACCCAAATATGTGTAGGCTCACCTGAGTCTGTTCAACCCATGCTAGGCTTGGACTCAGAGTGGTCGTTTGCACAAAGTACGTAAATCGTAAATAAATGCATAATTTAAATACATGGAATTTAAATTGCAGAAATTGAAAGCGTACATATTACAGTATAGGCACTGTATTTATAAATACGTATTACAGTATAGGCACTGTATTTAAATACATATTATAGTATAGGTACTGTATTTATATTGACATAATTTAAATGACAGAATTTAAATACATATTCACTACCAAAATACGCTCATTTAGCGACGGCAATTTAGCGACGGAATTATTCCGTCAGTATTAGCGACGGGTTCGTGGCCGCTCAGCAACTGATTACCGACCACAAACATTTGTCATTTTTTATTTTAATTTTAGGGGCAGAAAAGGTCGCACATCCGTCGCTAGTGTGTCGGTGTTATAGCGACGGATATTCGGTCGTCGCCACGTAGTCGTTTATTTGGCGGGAATTGTGTATATAATTGGCGGGACATATCTTCGACTACGTAGCGACGGATATTCAGTCGGATAATCAATAATAGCGACTATTGGGCGACGGATATTTCGTAGTCGCCATTCCGTCGCTAAATTAGCGTTCCAGACTTAAATGAAAAGGCGGGGGAAACTTTTGGCATTCCCCCCAAATTTACTCTCTCCTCTCTCTCTCTCTCTCTCGCTCTCTCTCTCTCTCTCTCTCTCTCGCCGGTGTCGGTTTCGGTGATCGGCGTCGGTGTCGTCGTCGGCGTCGGCGTACTCTCCTCTCTCTCTCCCGAAGGTAACCCTCCCTTTCTCTCTCTCTCTCTCGATCTCTCTCTCTCTCTCTCTCAGTTATAGGGTCTGGGCGGCGCGATCGGGGCTGGGTCGTCCGTGGCTTGGCGGCTGGCTTGGGTCGGGGGCTGGGCGGTGGGCTTGGGGCGGAGGCGTCGGGGTCTGGGAGGCGGGCTTGGGGTTGGGGCGTCGGGGGCTGGGCGGGGGCGTCGGGGTCTGGGAGGCTGGCTTGGGGTTGGGGAGTCGGGGACTGGGCGGCTGGCTTGGGTCGAGGTCTGGGAGGCGGGTGGGCTTGGGGCGGCGGGCTGGGCGGTGGGCTTGGGGTTGGGGCGTCGGGGGCTGGGCGGCTGGCTTGGGTCGGGGGCGTCGGGGGCTGGGCGGGGGCGTCGGGGTTGGGGCGGCTGGCTTGGGACGGGGGGCGTCGGGGGCTGGGCGGCTGGCTTGGGGCGGGGGCGTCGGGGGCTGGGCGGCTGGCTTGGGGCGGGGGCGTCGGGGGCTGGGCGGCTGGCTTGGGTTGGGGGCTGGGCAGTGGGCTTGGGGCGGCGGTGTCGGGGGCTGGGCGGCTGGCTTGGGGCGGGGGCGTCGGGGGCTGGGCGGCTGGCTTGGGTTGGGAGCTGGGCGGCTGGCTTGGGGCGGCGGCGTCGGGGGCTGGGCGGCTGGCTTGGGGCGACGGCGTCGGGGGCTGGGCGGCTGGCTTGGGACGGGTGCGTCGGGACTATTTGCAACCGACGCACACCCATAAGTACTCTTCATATATATATGCAACCGAACTACTGGACGGCGGGCTTGGGGCGGCGGGCTTTGGTCGGGGGCGACGGGTGGCTTTGCTTCTCAAATTCATCTGAGTTTATATATTGGCTAAATAATGTGTTATCCATATTGGGTGTTCCATTAGTTTGATGGTGTTTGGATTAGTAAATGTGAATATATATGGGGTTTGGATTCATGGTGTATATGTTCACTGTCTCAAGGAAAGTGCGAGTTCTATCAGTTGTGTGCTTCTGTATAGATGTATATATCTATACATCTAGCTGTGATATACATATGTGTATGTGACAATCACAGTTAGCGACGGACTAGTTACCGGTTAGCGACGGATATTTCCAGCTCCATTAATTGCATTAATCTACGGTACGACATGGTTACGGATATTCCCTGCAGCCATTCGACTGGCGAGGCAGAAACTATGTTGCCGTAGATAAAGTTGCCTGTCCTCCGACCCTCATCCCTCGGCAATGATGATATGACAACCCATCACTATATCTTATATTGTAGTAGATGATGTCTTAGTATTACATTAGTGAGTTCATCTTGATTCTGTTACGTACGTCCTTCAGATACTAGATACGATAAGATTAACATATACTACACGATATGTATACAGAATATAGATGATTCACACTAATGTATGCTAGAATGAATCTTGGGTTGTGTTCTGAGCCATCCGTTCTCACACTTAAAACACATAGGAATTAGTAGTGTGAGAGCGCCGGAGAGAGTGAGAGCGCCGGAGGGGGGAGGAGAGAGAGAGTAAAATGGTACGACATGGTGAAGTAGTACTGTATTTTGGCTCCAGTTCCAGCTCCATTTGATCTACGGTACGACATGGTGATCAGGACATAGTCTCTGCAGCCATTCGACTGGCGAGGCAGAAACTATGTAGCCGTAGATAAAGTTGACTGTCTTCCGACCCTCATCCCTCGGCAATGATGATACGACAACCTATTACTATATCTTATATAGTAGTAGATGATGTCTTAGTATTACATTATGTGAGTTCATCTTGATTCTGTTACATTCTTCAGATACTAGATACGATAAGAACATATACTACACCATATGTACAGTACATAGATGATTCACACTAATGTATGCTTGAATGAATCTTGGGTTGTCTTCTGAGCCATCCGTTCTCACACTTGGCAAAAAATCAAATTTTTTATACTTTATCGGCTTTCGAAAATGTACTCAAATTACATGATGGTTCCTTTAGTTAGCTTGCTTATGTTACAATTATATTATTTGTGACTATCGATCTTACCAGATGGCACCCATGACCCGAGGAGCGGCACGTCGTTTGAAGAAAACAGTGAATGCTGAGGTGGCTCCTCCTACAGTTGAGGAGGAAGTGGCACCGGTTGCTAGTGAGACCGGGAGTTCTATTCATCCAGCACCGGTAGCTAGTGAGACCGAGAGTTCTCTTGATGCAGTCCTTACAAGGGACGACATCTCTCCTCGCGCCAAAAATCTCGCTTTTTCGAGGTGGATGCGTGAACGTATCACTGAGCGTTTGCGTGAGCAGCGTGGTTCTCATTAGCTATTAGTACTTATTTGTATTGGACTATTGGTATTGGGTTATTTTTGTATTAGACTATTTGTATTGGACTACTTATTGAGTTGTTTTTGTATTAGACTATTTGTACTATCCTCCGACCCTCATCCCTCGGCAATGATGATACGACAACCAACAAGAGAGAATATTAGATCCATCTCAGTATGACGTATACTCTGAGAGATCACTATTACAAGAATGATATCAGTAGTGAGATTGAGTGCTGGAGGAGATATTATCAGAGTATACGTCCTACTCAGATTGGTCTCCCACCGTTACTAATTTTTTCTGACAACATGGTGGATGTGCTCCGTCAACAGAATCTTGCTCCGAACCAAAACTTTGCCTCGGAGCTCAAGTAGACATCCTTCGTGTAGAGCTCGAGTGAGAGGTTCCTGACAGCATGGTGGTCTCATTTGTCAAAGTATTCGTGCTCATCCCACATCGGTTGTGGGACGAGCACGGATACTTTGACAAATGAGACCACCTTGCTGTCAGGAACCTCTCACTCGAGCTCTACACGAAGGATGTCCACTTGAGCTCTGGGGCAAAGTTTTGGCTCGAAGCCAGATTCTGTTGACGGAGCACATCCACCATGATGTTAGAAAAAAAATAGTAACGGTGAGAGACCCATCTGAGTAGGACGTATACTCTGATAGTATCCCCTCCAGCACTCAATCCCACTACTGATATCATTCTTGTAAAGGTGATCTCTCAGAGTATACGTCCTACTCAGATGGATCTCTCAGAGTATCCTCTCCGGTTGGTTGTGTTCTGAGCCATCCGTCCCAGGGATTTGATTTTGTATTTTGTTTTCTGTATTTTGGCTCCAGCTCCATTTGCATTTGATCTACGGTACGACATGGTGATCAGGACATAGTCCCTGCAGCCGTTCGACTGGCGAGGCAGAAACTATGTAGCCGTCGATAAAGTTGCCTGTCCTCCGACCCTCATCCCTCGGCAATGATGATACGACAACCTATCACTATATCTTACATAGTAGTAGATGATGTCTTAGTATTACATTATGTGAGTTCATCTTGATTCTGTTACGTTCTTCAGGATAATTGATGTCTATTTTATATTAATTTGGTTTGGTCTATATGATTCTTGGATAATTGGCGTGCATTAAATTCGTATGTGCATATTTGGTCTATGTAATTCTTGGATAATTGGTGTGCATTATATATTGGTTTGGTTTATGCATATTTTTTCAGCTCCATTTGCATTAGTCCCTGCAGCCATTCGACTGGCGAGGCAGAAACTATGTAGCCGTAGATAAAGTTGCATGTCCTCCGACCCTCATCCCTCGGCAATGATGATACGACAACCTATCACTATATCTTATATAGTAGTAGATGATGTCTTAGTATTACATTAGTGAGTTCATCTTGATTCTGTTACGTCCTTCAGATACTATATACGATAAGAACATAGATGATTCACACTAATGTATGCTAGAATGAATCTTGACTTGTGTTCTGAGCCATCCGTTCTGATCAAGCATCTTCCTTCTCCTCTCCTCCACCATGGCTCTGAACCAATCTGCTCCTCCCTACTTCCCTTCTTTTTATTTGACTCTCTCAGCCACATATGACATCCAGCTCAAGTGTAGAGTCGGGAGAGAAGAAGTGGGCAGGAAGATGAGGGGGAAGCAGCACAGCCTGCAGCATGACCCTGAGGAAGTACATAGGTTTTCTTCAACAGCCGTAGGAGAAATAGTCCTCCTACGGCTGTTGAAGAAAACCTATGTACTTCCTCCGGGTCATGCCGCCGGCTGTGCTGCTTCCCCCTCATCTTCCTGCCCACTTTTTCTCCTCCGACTCTACACTTGAGCTGGATGTCATATGTGGCTGAGAGAGTTAAATAAGAAGAAGGGAAGTAGGGAGGAGCAGATTGGTTCAGAGCCATGGTGGAGGAGAGGAGAAGGAAGATGCTTGATCAGAACGGATGACTCAGAACACAAGCCAAGATTCATTCTAGCATACATTAGTGTGAATCATCTATTTTCTTATCGTATATAGTATCTGAAGGACGTAACAGAATCAAGATGAACTCACTAATGTATGCTAGAATGAATCTTTGGTCGTGTTCTGAGCCATTCGTTCCGATACTTGGCAATTAAGTCATTCGACTGGTGAGGCAGCAACTATATATAAGGCTACTTGCATGTTCTTCCAACTTTAAATTACAAGATTACTACATTTGGTTACATAAATCACTAACCTCATCGCGGCCAATGTTTACAGTCTTGGTCTCAACTGTCTTCGATTCTATGATCCCATGCTTTCGGAAAATAGACAACGCAGACTCCATGGAATAGAATGGCCTTACATGCAAATCGTCTGTGATTATGTATCCTTTCCCTTCTTTCACAAACACGCCATCCTTGTTGCCTCCATCTGCAACCCCCTCCCACGTAATATCCTCATCCATTGCCTTACCACAGGGACATCGAGCGCCAATAACCGAACTATACAGACGGTGAGTCTTGGTGTAGCACTCAAATGTGGGGCATCCGTAAATTCGTCGAGGTTTTAAATCATCGACTTTGAGTTTTAAACCCTCACGTAGCCTTTCTGCTTCACTTCTAGGGTCGAGCAGCATCTTCTTGCAAGCTTCGGTCTCCAGATACTTAGTGTCAAGATTCTGGACGCTTTCGTAGAGCATGTCAACGCATCCTAGCGTCAATTTCCTGCCGAGTAAATTGACGCTAGGATGCGTTGACATGCTCTACGAAAGCGTCCAGAATCTTGACACTAAGTATCTGGAGACCGAAGCTTGCAAGAAGATGCTGTTCGACCCTAGAAGTGAAGCAGAAAGGCTACGTGAGGGTTTAAAACTCAATGTCGATGATTTAAAACCTCGACGAATTTACGGGTGCCCCACATTTGAGTGCTACACCAAGACTCACCGTGATGAGGTTAGTGATTTATTTAACCTAAGACATGGGATCATAGAATCGAAGACAGTTGAGACCAAGACTGTAAACATTATGTGAGTTCATCTAGAATGAATTTTGGATTATGTTCTGAGCTATTCATTCCCATACTTGACAATTAAGCATGTGAAATAGAACTGATTATGTTTAGTTTGTCTTACGATACAGATTTTCACATCCAAATTGAAATGGATCGTTACTTCGTTGTTCGTACATGGATGTACTAGCGGATCAACCTCCTGGACCGTAGGTACTTATAAGTATTGACCGTGTCGGATTAGTATCGATCTATCGTTTTGGTATGGACCGTATCGGTTGGTATTGGCCTTAGCGAATTGGTATCATCCTATCCGATATGTATCGTCCGTATAGCCATTAAGTCATATTGGCCTTATCGATTTGGTATCGGTCATATCCGATAGGTATCGGCCGTGTTGGATTATTATATACCATTTCGGATTAGTATCGTTGAAGGTTTAGTAACAAGTGTACTTGGATTTCTCTCTTCTAGAGCTAGATTACCATTGCAAGAGAGTCACGAGAGCGTAGATGGCCAGTTACAGAACATACATACATCCTTTTCAATCTCGCTTTTCCTGATAGAAAATGAAGTATGTATGTTACTGTAACTGGCCAATCACGATCTGGTGATTCTCTTGCAATGGTATTCTAGCTCGAGAAGAGAGAAATTCAAGTACAGTTGTTACTAAACCTTCCACGATACTAATCCGAAATAGTCTATACTAATCCAGCACGGCCGATACCTATCGGATATGACCGATACCAAATCGATAAGACCAATATAAATCCTAGCTATTCGGCCGATACATGTACATATCGGATATATGACGATACCAATATGATACGTCCTATACCAAACCGATAGACCGATACTAATCTGATATACTAGATACTAAGTACATCTAACATCTCTGTGGATCCACAAATTACTGCACGATAGTACCAACGACTCCAGTTACATCCGGTAATTGGTGAGTACATGATTACATAGTAATTCTGTTAGTCTTGTGATACAGATTTTTACTCTCTCATGCTACCAACGTCACAACTTTTCGAGTGCTGCTCCCTCTAATGATGATGAACGCAAAAAACCAACGTCACAACTTTTATAACTTGAGTAAATTTCTTTACCCTATATGAAAATTTCTGTTGTCAGAAAGATGGCTCCTAGGACTCGTCGAGGTGGTGCTGCTAGTCGAGGAAGGGGTCGAGGCAAGAAACCCTTGGAGGTCGACACGGAGGAAGTCTCCGTCGTCAAACAAGAGTCGGTGACTGTCAAGGAAGAACCGATGACCATCAGGGAAGAGATTGCTCCCAAGCTTGAAGCTAAGGAGGAGCCACCGTCAGAGAGTAGTAGCATCGGGACCGACCCTCCTATCCCTACAGAAGACCTCAACCAGATTGAGCCTTCGTATGCAAAGTGGCTGATAGAATGGTACATGCCTCAACGCAACTATCATCCCTGGCTGTGAGGATTCATCGTCTGACTTGTGGTCTTTGTTGAGGCCAAAGTCGATTTTCCTATGTGTTTTGGAATATTTGTGAAAATTTTGGAATATTTGTGCTATGATCGGTCGTCAGGATTGGATATTAGGTTACTGTAACTGGCCAACTCTTTCCTATGTGTTTTGGAATATTTGTGAAAAATTTGGAATATTTGTGCAATGATCGGATTATAACGATGGATATTAGGTTACTCTTCCGGATAACTGATGTCTATTTTATATTAATTTGGTTTGGTCTATATGATTCTTGGATAATTGGTGTGCATTAAATTCGTATGTGCATATTTTGGTCTATGTGATTCTTGGATAATTGGTGTGCATAATATATTTGGTTTATGTGATTGTTGGATAATTGGTGTGCATTATATATTGGTTTGGTTTATGCAAATTTTTGCGAACAGCTAAAAAGCAGTAATTTTTTTTCAAAATATTCTCAGTTAGCGACGGACTTGTGACCGTCTTGCGACGGATGTTTCCAGTTTTCGACGACTTTTCGACGTTTATTCCGTCGCTAACTGGATATTTGAAAATTATTCCCAGGTAGCGACGGATGGTCGACGGACCATCCGACGAGCTGATTTATTGTTCGACGGAATAGCGACGACATATTCGTCGCCCGTATTCTGGAAATAACAAGAATTTCCAGAACAAGGTCGACGGTTAATCCGTCGCTATACGGTCGATACGTTGCGACGGCATAGCGACGATTTATCCGTCGCCAAGTTGCTGGAAATGACATGAATTTCCAGAAGCTGGTCGACGGTTTTTCCGTCAGCAGACCGTCGCTAATCCGTCACTTAATATCGACGTTATCGACGGATTAGCGACGCAACGATACGATCTGATACGCCGTTACGACGGGTTACCGACGGAAAGTTACGTCGCTATTTCCTACACAGTTAAGTACTTAATAGTTGAAATGGACGAAAATCCGTCGGAAACGTGTCGCTAAGTCTTTGTATTGTGACGTCGACTATCCGTCGCTATTCCGTCATGTGACGACAACTTAGCGACGGATGGTTATTAGCGACGAGCTGATTGCCGACGGATGTTTTTGGCCAATATCCGTCGGCAATCGGTCGCTAATTGTAATTACCGTCGTCTTAGCGACGGATTCGGCCGTCGCTAAATCGATAAATTTTGGTAGTGATTACAGTATAGACACTGTATTTATATTGACATAAATTTAAATGACATAATTTAAATGACATAATTTAAAATACATATTACAGTATAGGCACTGTATTTATATTGACATAAATTTAAATGACATAATTTAAATGACAGAATTTAAAATACATATTACAGTATAGGCACTGTATTTATATTGACATAAATTAAATGACAGAATTTAATGACATAAAGTAAAGAACAAAATTTTAAATACATATATATTTACATAATATATTCATCCAAAAACTCAAGAGAAATTATAATATTACAATATTAATATCATAATATTAATATTAAAATCACATATGTATATTATACATATAATATATTTAAAACAGTAATTACATATTAAAATCAGAAAATAGCATTATTAATTAAAAGGCTGAGTTAACTTGTTGTTTACAATTATTACATATATATATATACATTTATTTATATTAAAACAGTAATATATAAATGTATATAAAAAATCTGTTTTAATATACATATATATATATATATATATACATACATACATACATACATACATATATATATATATATATATATATATATATATATATATATGTCAATCAAAATCATATAATACAAAAAGAAAAACATTAAAACTGAGAAAGGGGGGCTCTAACCCAGGCTCGGGAAGGGGGCACACTTACTGCTGCAGCCGCTAGCCAATAGGCCAGTTCGACCTAAGTGGTAGAATAGGGTTTCCACTACTATATATGTATAGTAATATATATAAATATATATATATACAACTTACAAAAAATCCTAAAAATTCACTAAGCATACCAAGGGTGGGGTTCGAACTCGGGCAGCCCAAAGAGGGGGGGCGCGGGTTTGACAGCGGCTGCGCTGGCCAGTAGGCCACCCGGCCCGAGTACTTTGGGGAGGGGTTTAGGAAATATATGTAGATGCTAATGTGTATATAACCTTACAGAAAATAAAAAGGAAATCCCGTGCTAAAGGGGGGACTCGAAGTGCTAACCTGAGGAAGGGGGGCGCGCATAAGCTCTGCTCGCTGACCAGCAGTCCTTCAAAGCCCTTTGTTAGGACGCTCAGGCTAAGAAATTTAATTGGAAAGGAGGGGGCTAGGGATTTCTCTCAAAGCACAACCCTAGGGTCCTATTTATAGAATCCTAAAATTTTATTACCAAAATACCCATCATAGAATCCTAAAATTTTATTACCAAAATACCCTTCCTTGCTAAAATTTTATTACCAAAATACCCATCATAAAATCCTAAAATTGCTAGTGTGCCATTTTCACTAAGTTGCCCTAATGTGTAATTTACCAAAATGTCCCTACAAGTTCAAAAATCGTAAAAATTCGTACGAACTCCAAATAACTCCAAATAAATCGCAGAAAAATTCTAAAATTAATAGAAAAATATTTAGAACCTAATGGAATCAATTTGGGGCAAATTTGGAATTGTTTTTCATTTATTAAAATTTTTGAAAACGGGGGTTACAGGACACACCCCCCCTTCCATTGAAATCTTGAGTTTTCACTCAATAGGTAAATACCTGTAAACCTAGTTAATATTGTGTTTTTCCTTTATAAATGCATGCATATAGGTATACCCTAGCTGTGGAACAAGTTTGGTAAAATCTAGGGTTGGTTTGGTGTCCGTATCGGACACGTATCCTAGGTTAAAAAACCTTGTTTGATGAAATGCCTCAAAGAAATGGTTTTTGTGTTTTTGTGAAACAAAATACACTTTTGGGTAGCCCTAGACTAGTAGGACACGTACCCACTTGACTGAGCACGAATTAGTGTCGTATCCGTGTCCAAAATGGACACGAATACGCTGTGCACTGAACACACACAGTGCCCTGCTCACACGTGTCTCGTACTCACTGTACAGAGCACGTGGACACGCAAAAATTGGCATGGACATGGGGGCAATGTCTGCGAACATGCTCCCAAAGTTTCACGATGTGTCATTTTGTATCGGACACGGATTCGGGGCCGCACTGGCCACACACACGCACGTTCAGTCGAAAAAATTGACTTAGACACGGACCCCGTGTCCCACGCACACGTGTCGTGGTGTCGTGTCAGGGTGACGCACGTGTAGCCCATCATTGGGCAGACACTTGGACACGAGCACGAGGTGTGTCGTGTCCTGTGTCACGAGCACGAGACACTCGACCGCGTGCACGACGCGGTCTGAAACACACATTTTTACCCACTGATACGCGTATCGTGTCCAGTATAGACACTACGTGGACACGAATCAGGGTATTGGACACGTGCACTAACCCTAGGCACACCTACTGACACGAGCACGTGATGTGAGTGTGTGTGTGTCGTGTCCTAGAGTTAATTGCACACGTGCACGACACAGTACACTGTTAGTGTGTGTCAGTGTTACTCGATTTAGGTTTTCTCGTCCTGGACACGTTGTGTCGTGTCTTGGTGGACTCCCATGGACACACACGACACGTACACACATGGGGCTAGTGTTACCAACCATTGGTATCGAGCCTTAGTCGAGTTTTGGTTCGAATTTAGGTTTACCTAATTCGAGTGAATAGTGTTTCTAGTTTGGGATTTTTTTGGTATTTTCTAATTTCTAAATCGAATTTCAATTCGATTTCAGTGTGTATATATGTATATTTGTGCGTATATATATTGTATATGTATGTATATATGTATATGAGTGTGTGGGTATAGGTGTAGGTGCACGTGAACATATATATATATATATATGTATATATGTATGTATGTATATTATGTATGTGTGTGTGTGAGTTGTGGTTCTCAGAAATTCAGAGAACACCCTGTCACAGTGTTTTCACACCCCCCCACTCATTCTCATTTACTCTCTCTCTCTCACTATCACTTTCCCTCTCTCACTATCTATATATATATACATGTTAGTATATATGAGTGTATGTTATATATATGTATTATATATAGTATATATATATATATATATATTGATATATATGAGTAGTATATAGATATGTATATATATATGTGATATTGTATTGTATAGATATAGGTTTACATATGGAAACCTATGTGATTAGCCTATGGTCATAGTTACTAGCCTATGGCTATTAGGGGCTAATCCTAATTTGACCAAGTGACCCTTGACCTAGGTAGTTGACCTTATTTGACTAGAGTTGACCAAAGTCAACCTTAGGTCAAACTTGACCTAATTAACCTAGAATTGACTAGGACTAACTCAAATGACTTAGTGACTCAAGTATGATTAAACCTTAACTAGTTTGACATTGGTTGACCTAACTTTGACCTAGTTTGACTTTTTAAGTTGACCAGAGTTGACCAAGAGTTGACTTTGGCCTAGATTGAGCTAGAATCATGTAGTATGCATTGTATACTCTATTTTTACCATTGTGGATATATTATGACATGTTTTACTCTAAATAGGACTCTGTGACACCAGTTCAGACATCTATTCATATCAGTCATACAGGGTGACAGGCGAGTACATTCTCTGATCATTTCATACTTGTTAGGATTTATATTCTTGTTCTAGATTACTTTACATGATGCTGTCACGTTATTATCACGGATTGGTACTATATGGATCTTGTCATGCGATGTTATCCCCCTCAGGGTGCATCAAATACAGTTGTCATGTGCTTTTCACGAACATCTTGTATTTCATGTACACCTCTATTCATGTATACTCTTGTGCAATCTTGTACTCTCATGATCACGTGAGCAAACATGATAAAAATCTCTTATGCAAGGTAACGTAACTTGACTGGATCCTTGTGTATTGATTGGGGAGGGTGAGTAGGAAATGGTTATGTGATCAAAATTCCATCTTGTGAAATCTTGTGAAAACATGTATATATCCATGGTACACTCACGTATGATGGAGTTACCCTTGCATTGTCCTAACCCGTTTATATAACCATCTCATGCTCTAAATCACAGGTTATCTACAGTTCTTACTTATCATATATATAGATATTTCCAGTTATCAAATCTCTCTCGTTTTTTATATATATATTTCTTTACAGTCCATGTATCTTACTCTGTGCATGCTTTACATTTTTCAACATGATATGAACTGCGTGAGATGTATTGTGCTCGTTCATGTCCTGACTGGACCTGTTAAAAATATTACACATGATGATGGTGACTGTCCTACCTTCTATGGGACACACGAGGGTGACCTTCAGGAGCCTGAGGAGCATCTAGTTCAGTAGAGGGTGCCTAGTCTAGTCTAGTGTTTATAGTTTTCAGTTTGTATCGGATTGTTCCGATTGTTAGTTGTGACTTAGTTATATTTCAGGTCTTGTACTTATTTGTGTTGGACATCTACTTTGTGTGGTGTGATAACTCTATTTATATTCAGTTTCTTTCTTTTATCTGATTCCATATCATGCTCTATCTTTCCTAGACTTGTGTTTGAGATATAGAGTTGAGATGTTATGTTATACCTCCGTACGGAGATGACAGGTTTATATATCTTGTTGTTAGATGTTAGATGTTATAGATGACCTATACAGCGTTCTACCGCCGACACTGCGGCGTAGGCTGGACGTACCCACGTTCTCGTGCCCCTAATCAGGGTGCGGGTCGTGACAGGGACCCTAAACTAGTGGCGGATCCACATGGGAGGCACCGGAGGGAGGGGCTCCCAATGGCGGATCCACATGGGAGGTACTGTCACGACCCGCTCCCGAATAATCGGATACGAGTCGGATACGCCCAGCCTTCATTGTTAGACACGATAAAGTAAGTTGTATCAATATCTAGGGAAAACTATAAATCCAAATAAGGATGAAAGTAAATCACAACATCTAATATCGAATCCCAGAATCTCAAATACAAGTCTAAGAGTTATTACAATTCCAGCAAATGAAAGTAAATTGATGTCTCTAATACAAGTCCAGATAAAACTAAAAAGAAAAATACTAGGCTTCCGTAGCCTCTAAGTCTTGGGCAATATCAACTGGCTCGTAGGTGCCTCCAGGCTCCTGCCCGTAATAAATGTCGCAGATAGCCTCCAACTTATCTGCAACATATCCTAGTCAGGAGCGGAGCTAAGTATCCAAGGAAATGAACATGAACATCATGGTATGAACAAGAATACAAAATATATATATATAGTACGAGAAAATGAGAACATGACATGAAACCTGAACATGAATACTGAAAAGTAAATACAGGAAACATGAAATGAGTCATGAACATGAAATACAACATGAACCTGATACGTGCAATATATCGAAATACATCCAGAGTGTGTGATCGGCTTGGGTAGATTCATGGAACATGAAATGGTACGGTTTCGGTCCCGCGTGCACGATGCGGGGCCTAAGCTATTCACATGAATAGTAAGTCGGGTAATTTGATCACACATCTGTAGTATTTCTCCTTCCAGACACAAGTAAACTCGAAGAAACATCATACAAGACAATCTCGTGATATATCGTGTCAACAAGGTGATACAAGAATGAATATACAAGACATGAAGAAATGGACAAGTCCGATGAGTATACTTGTCTTGCTTAGGGTGATCATGTATGGGATGTAAAGCTAGAAATCCTCCTGTTATGAATTATAATATTTATTAAGTCAACAATTAAAAGTTGATATTTAAGTCTAAGAGATCACTAGCACATTCCTTAGTTCCATCTTTGATAACACTAAATTTACCCTATATATGATTATTTACATAATTTAGTATTACACTAATATGAGATAACTAGTATACTAGATATCCTAGAGTTCAACCTGTAATCATAGGATATCCACCATTCATTTAATTTGACTGGACTTCAGCTATTAGACCAAACTTGCCAATCAAGTAGAACTAAATGTATAATTCTACAATGTTTTCCTATGGTATTAATCCCAAGTGATTCCCACAAAGCTCTGGCAATATGAACATTCAAATACACTAATACATTAACTAAGGATTGATCCTACCAGGTTTTTATCAAGGGCCTTCATGGTTACTTCTAACTGTTAGCATCCTACACAAATGTAGTTCCAACCTATAACAAAACCATAGGCCAACTACTAGGATAGTCCACTAGTTATTTCAGGTCAGACTTAGTCTATCAATTCAATAGGACTGATACAAATCAGTCCTTAAACAGGCTGATACAGATCAATCTTAACTAGGACACTGATTTAAATCAGTCTTGGTAAGCACTGATATAAATCAGTCCCAGCTAAGGCTGGTGCAAATCAGTCCTTAACAGTTCAATCCTAACCAACCATTCTAACTGTTCTAGCCATCCTCCTTCTCAATGGAACAATACCAACTACCCACCTAATAAAATCCTTAACTTTCACTTGTACCTGGTTTACTGGGACACTCTGTTGAATAGACAAGCTTAGAAAGCTACCTGGACATACATTTCTACAGTCCACACTCTCAGGAACCAACTACCCTTCCTAATGCCACCCTCACAGTGCATCCTATCTTGTCAAATAATGTTCTTAGAACTTATCAGTGCTATCCTTAAAGCAACCAAAAAGAAATCACAAATGATTCAGATTTGATTCACTAATTATAACACTACACCTGAATCCCTGGGATACTTAACAGGGATTCAATCAAAAATCATTCTAAACCTGAGTATACAATTGCTCAAGTTTCCACCCTCAGTTATTGAATCAACCAGGTTTCATCTAGTGATTGCTCTCAAATTGTATATGGCTCCGTGATCCCATCAACTATGCTCAATGATACATTCCAGAACAAATCGATTACATTCTTTACTGATATCCTTTCATCAGTAAATAATTCGTCTAAAATACTCATCAGTAGACAATTGTCTACTGATATCAAGAATCAGTCAAGACTTCTAAACTAGATCCTTTAGCCACCAACCCATGGGTTTCTAAGGAAGGCAAGGATTAGAGTTGGTTTATTTCTAAGTCTTCTAAGGTTGAATCTAGTTGTTACTAACAGATGATATCCTCACAGCAGTTTCTAAAAGGACACTCATGTACTGATTTATATGAATCAGGTCACAAGCCTGTGTGAACTAAATCATAACCCAGGCACCTTATTCCAGACCAACTTATTTCCAGTTCAGCTATATACCCCCTAATAGGGACTAGGTACTGCAGTAATAAGACTAAAATGATGAGCTTAAACTGGACTGTACAAATAAATTCAAGAACAATGCTTATATGATTCCTGTCTTAGCTCGAATTATAACAGGCTAAGTTATGACAGAAAACTAATAATTTCCCAAATAACCAGACTTAACCTGCTAACTGATTAGATGGAAAAGTGAGAGGTAGCACAATCAATCCTAATTCATCATTCAATTCTACTATGGATGCATTCCTCAGGAAAAATCTCAAGACCATATAGTCTGATACTCAAAAATAAGGACTGAGACCAACCACAGACCACACAGGAAAGATTTACCAATTTAACAAAGATAGATTGGTTACCTTAATCTGCAGTACTCTCAAAATCGAGCCAATGCTAGATGGAGAATTAACTCGTCGTGACCTGGTATCTTAGCTCCTCAAGCACTCCTGACACAGTTGTAAATCCCGATTTAAAAATGTACTACTCGAGATCCATACCAGGAATAATTTAAATAGTTCATTAGCAAATCAAGTTAAAGAACAACAATCAAACAGGTTCAGATATCCAAACCTTACTTTGTCAATTAATAGAATTTAGTAATGAATAGACAGATTAGTTTCTCAAAGGAGATCTCACGGTAGATGTCACGACCCGTTACCCAAATTGTTGGGCCGGGCCGAGCCATGTCCAGCCTACGCTTAAGATAAAGCACAGTAAGCTGTTCTAGAGATAACAAGATAAGACTAAATGTGCTAACAATTCTATAAGTGAAGAAGAATCATAAATGCTCCAAACACAAAAGTCGTCTCATATATAGAAATAAGTCCAAAGTACAAGTCTGAAATGTAAAACTGGATACATGTCCAGTTACAAAATGATAGAGTCTAATACATGACTACACTAAGTATCCCAAGTAGCTAAGCAAACTAGACGAGTCTCCCCGCAGGAACATCCTCGTAAAGCAGAGCCGGGTCCTCGGCAGTAACTCCATAGTATGAGTCGCAGAGTAACTCCTCCTCAGTAAGTATACCTACAACGTTATCCTGTCAGGACGGGAGCAAGTACTGTTTTCTAGCAAACTAGCATATGAAACATGGCAATGAACATAGAAGAAATAACTAGAAACATGGCATCACACAATCTATCATGGCAAGGATACATATGTCATAAAGACAGATGTATATGTAATGTTTAAAACTGTAGCAGGTACGTGATCGGTCAATAGGTATACAATGTGCTGTGGCACATAATAAAATGTACTTCCGTACAAGTGATAGGGCGAGAGATGTACATACGCACAAATCCGCCTTGGTAAGTAAGGCCTACGGCGCCGTAACATATAAAATGAAACTTTGCTCGGTACTATGTAAGGGGGGCATGATCACGTACAATACTATCAGTTTTCCCATAACCCATACTCTAATCATGTGAGAGATACAAAGAAACTGTCTAAGCATGGTAGTAATGGAAAGTACAATATGTGATGTTTTAACTTGCTACCCCAAGGATCAGCATTTAACATGGTGGGTTTTGCAGTTCATTTATGTGACAATATGTAAAGTTTGTAGAAAGTACTTGCCTCTAGCAAAGCAAAACAAGCTGCGATAAATGTGCTATAGATGTCCGGTAACTCGTCACTGTAGCAATAAATACAATAAACTTAGCTTTACACTAAGCTAAAACACTAAGACACTAACTGGTGCGACACGACTTGTGACTGGGCACCTAGCCAAAATGATGACTTGGCATAGGAGACCAATGTGGGGTGACACACTATGTTAACTAACTTTCTAGGGTCTTTATACTAGTGAGGGATGGGGTTCAACACGACTAAAACTCCAAATAACACAAAAAGCTACAAGTCGTAATTAATCAATAAATAAATCAAAAGATCATTGTGTTCTAACAATTTTAGAGATAGACAAAAAGTCTAGTTTTTCTTAAAGTAAAGTACCAAAGTGATCCTTGTTAATCATAGAAATTTATTATAATTTTTCTGGAATTTATTAACCAGTACAAATATTTTATAAAAATCAGTTTTCCTAAGTATACAGAAAGTGAGTTTTGGTTTCATATGCCAAACTAGTGGCAAAACAGTAAATTAAATACTACAAAAATTATACTAAATTAGCCAACTTAACAAAGTATCTAAAAACTATTTTTCCATAATTTTAGCAACACTCTAAGTATTTTTAGAAAATCAAAAACAGTAATGCACACAATAATTAATTATCTGCGTATTTTGTCCATGTATATAATTTGAACCAAAGTTCAAATACAGGACCCAAGGCCATGAATCAAGTCCAATATGACTTGTACAGGTCTTGAATGTGTGAAAACACATTTGAGCCCAAATACCCATGCTAGGCTTGGACACCAAATGGTTGCAGTAATTTAAATACAATAAAAATATAATTTGGTAACAGTCAAAATAAATATTATTATTTTAATAAGGTAAAGTTTTTACATAGTAACTATAAAAGTATGAACATTATTTTATATAAATAACTTACACTAAGCTAAGTAAAATACGTATAGGAAATAATATATATATATATATAAATATAGGGATATTTATATATATATAGGAAAATGCTTAACTATAATATTATATATATATATACAAATATATGTATACATACATACATATAAGAAAATACTTAACTATATAATATATATATATATATATACAAAATTAATGTATACATATACATATAATAGTATGTATATAATAATATATATATACATAAGGAAATATATATACATAAATATATATGTATACATAATACATATATATATATACATACATAAAATAATAAAGTATACATATATATATATATATAAAAATAGCAAATATATATACCTAAATATAGTATGTATAATAATACATATACACATATATACAAATATATGTATACATATATATATATATATATAACTATATATAAAAAAAACAAAAGAAAAAGAAAAAGAAAAGGAAAAGAAAAAAGAAAATAAACAGCAGCAAAGAGGGGGGGCTCGAACTCGGGCTAACCGAGCGGGGGGGGGGGGGGGGGGGGGGAGATTTTATTCGGGTCGGGCTGACCAGGGGGTCGGCCCGTGCTTTGTGTTAGGGGTAGGGTTTGATTAATTATATTTCATTTTAGGTTAGATTAATAAATAATAATAAAAAATACGTCCTGTGTCCAGACAGTTCAGGACACAGGTATTATCGTGTCGAAGGCCATGCACAGTCCCAGGACACGATACGCACGTGTCCGAGCACCGTGCTGAACTCGTCGTGCCTAGGCGAACCACTTACCCAAAACTTGGACACATACGACACGAGAATCACACAGTCACTCACGTGTCCGGTCGTAGCGGTGGAAGTCGGGGTGGCGATCGGCCTGTTCCGGCGTCATGGTCAAGGCGCTGCGGTGGCGCTGGGCGCGGCTCAGCGCGACGCGTCTGATGGTGGTGGTTGCGGGCGGTGGTGCTCGGCGTAGGGGCTGGACGGGGGCTCGCCGGAGTAGAGCTAGGGTTTGGGGTTCGTCGGGGAAGAAAGGGGGTTGGGGTGGTCGGTTAGGGTTAGGGTTTGATTCAGGAGGAGAGGGGGAGTTTAAATAGAGTCTTTAGGGCGGTGGGGGCAGCCGAGAAAGGCGGGGGCAGCGGCGGCGAGTCGGTCGGGCAGGGGAGAGAGAGAGAGGGGGGGGAGCTGTCGGTCGGGGGGGGGTTTGGGTAAATTGCATTTAGGTCCTTAGGTTTTTGGGTATTACAAATAGGTCCTAATCAAGTTAAAATGCAACTAATAATTTGCATTCCGCATTAAATAACAATTCATTTATTACAAATCAATATAAAAATAATTCTAATAATTGCAAAACCATATTAAAACAATTCTAATATTTACAAAATGATATTTAAACAATCTAATTAATTACAAAAATCAATTAAAACATTTTAGAAAATTACAAATCAATATTTTTGTATTTAAAACTCATTTAAAATTCATTTAAAAATTCTAGAAAATTCCTAAAATCATATTAAATTATTTTAAGGCTAAAAATAACATTAAAAATTAATAAACAATAATTAAATAAAATTTTGAAAAACAGGGGCTTACAGTAGACTCATCTGTCCTTCAATTTAAAAGATATCAAAACTTAGATCAAGAGAAAATCAACGGGATGTATATAATTGAACAATTCAACGATCCTCACCCGAAATATTTCTTGATTTCATCAATTGATCCAAAGAGCTGTCGATATAAAACTTCAGATCTGATCAAAAATTAAGAAGATGAGTGATAGAACAACCATCCTAACTAAACAAAAATCAAAGAGTAATAGGTTTGTTCTTACCAGGATTTACTCGATTTGAAAGAACTGACAGAAATCATCCTTCGACGAAGAGTTTGTGAGGATGATGAACTAGTCACAATTAATAGAAAGGACAGTGAATCAAACTCTAGACACTTGAAATTCTTCAGATCTAAACAAGAAGGAAATTGATTTTTCACCTCGATCAATTGCTGTTGGATGCATCGAGATGATTGCTCAGACGATGGAGGAAAGAATCATCAACATCACCATGGTCGCCTGTTCTTCGAATTCTAGGTCTCGAAGCTTAAGGAAGAAAGAATTTGGAAGCTGGAATTGTTTGTTCAGGAATGAAAGACTGGTTTAAATAGCTAAAAGAATCGATGTTAGTGGAAATTGGACGGGAAAAGTAGTTAGGATGGGGACCATGGACGGTTACAAACAGAGAATTTGAATTTGGTTCTCACTGGAATTCGAGCAATAGAGCAAAGAAAGAAGGAGAGTAAAAAAATAGGTTTACTGAACCCATTAGTAGCTTCCTCAACTTGGGCCCAATGAAGCCCAACTGAGTTAGAGATTTTGTGAAACCCGTAAATTTTCGAGAATTTTTAGAATAATTTTTTTTTATTATTTTAGATTATGTGTTCAAGTAAAATTCTTGATAGAATAAATTTTAAATAGTAATTGTGAAGTGTTATATTAATATTATTATTAAAGTGTAAAAATTATTTTCCGAAAATAAAAATTGGGATTTTTGATTGTTGGCCCAGACCGAACCTGGTTCGAAACTAAGATTGGAGACTAAAATTTTTATATATTAATTTAGGTTTTTAAAATATTAAACCTAATTTTTTATAAAAGGAAAATTATTCAAATAGTTTGTTTTGTTGAGGTCAATTATTTTTAGCCAACCCATATCCTTATAACCTTAAACCCATTAAACTTAAAACCCAAACCCATTTGTGGGAGAGTGAGAAATTCATTCTGTTGAGTGTTCCATTGTGGGCATTCATTGTAAACAAATGGTTGCTGTTGGAAGCCATTTAGTGAGCTACATTCATTGCTCATTTGTAAGCATTCTTATGGCTGGGTGTTGCTGTCGGTTTTTTTTAAGACCATTCCTTTCTTCTTCCTTGGTTTCAACTGTTGGCTTCCCGACTTCCTCGGCCGGCGCAGTTAATGGCAAGGTGCTCTTCATCTTCCCTAGATGGTAACCCCTATCCATATTTCCTATATAAACCACTTCTCCCCAACCCTCTTCTCCACACCACAAAATTCTTTCTCAAATCCCTAGTTCCTAACCCTTTTCTTCGGCAAAATTCCGGCGAATCGGAGCTCGATCCACCTCCCGAGGCCGACCCGAGCTCCCAGCGCGTTTTCTGACCCCGGCGCCCCGATCCCGCGGCCGTTCCGCGTCCGCCCGCCGGCGAACCCGTCGCCCGCCGCCGCTGACGCCGGTGCTCGACCCCGGTGGCCGTTGTCCGTCGACTCCGATCTGCTCCCCGGTGCTGACCCGCGTGGCCCCGTGTGCTCTGTCGGTGTTCCCGTTTCTGAGCCCGTGACGTTTCCTTTCCGAGTTCACTTCGGGATTTCCGTTGTCATTTTGGGTAAACTCTGACTCGTTAATTTCTTTTGTCAATGATGATATTCTGGTCCTACCAATTCCTTCGGAAATTTAGTTTTCGGTAACGTAGCGACTACGTTACTGTTTCGGTTTTTCCGAGTTCTTCGGATGATCATATGCTGCTGGTTTGGTTCTGTTGGATTATTCAGACATAACAACGTTCTGTGGATTCTCGGATTTTTCGAGAATTCTTTCGGAATGGTTTTGTGTTTTCAATTCTCGGGTTTTCCGGGAATTTTTCAGGATTAAAATTGAGTTTGGAGTTTGATACATTTTTTTTCATCTGTCTTTGTTGGGAATTGGTTCTGGAAGAGTTCTGGTTTTGAAAGAATATAGTTCTGTGAAATTTTCGATATGGTTTCGGGTTTTCGGGAATGCTGGTTTGGCTTTGAAAGAAAAAAAAAAGTATTTTCTGTGGAAGGTTATATATCTCGGATTTTGGGAATAATTTTGCAGGTAAACGAAGCATTTCCCAGTTTTTGGGTTGACCAAAATAGAGGGAATGCTGCCAAAATTTTTACAAAATATAAAAAAAATAACTTTTTGGATAAATATTGTTTTAATAATATTATATGCGGGCGACGACCTTAATGGTCAATGGGCCCCAGTGAAATGCAAACGCACCGGTTTGTCCGAACGTTGAGGCAGAATAGCTGAATATGACGACTGGACCAGAGTCTGAGACTCATATTACTTTTATAATTTAGTTTAGGAATTATTAGTTATTAATAATATTATTTTGTAGGAAATTTTTGAGATTAACAATCTTCTCTTATTTCAATTTGTGGGAATGTAAGGGCATAAGCCCATTTATCTATTTTTGTAAATTTGTAATAAGTAGGAAGTAGCTGTGGATTTTCTGAGATTGTGAGCGAGTAGGATTAATTAATATTAATATTAACTATTAGTTAAAAATTCACTATTTTCTCATTTAAAAAATATATTTATATATATAATTATAAAATACTAACTATTTCCCAATAAATTGATAAAAACAAGTTTTCCGAAATAAAATATAAATTTAGATTTCCTTAAATGTAACGCACTAGAAAAACGTATTTTTGATTGTGTTGGTTAATACAAGACTAAAAATTGACTAGGAGACAAAAATCTAGAGATTGTAACTAGATAATTCTAGAGTTGTGGTTTCTGAGACAAATTCTCGGAATGTAGGATTTCAAGGAAGAGTGTGACTGTTCAAATCCCGAAGTACCAATCTCGTCCAACCTGAGAAGTTTAAGGCAAGTACATTTATGTAAATTTACGATTATTTTAACAATTATTTCATTGCAAGTTTAAACCACTGTTATACACGAAATCTTTCGAGAGTACTGACCGTACTGTTGGGGACTGGGGGAGTAGAGTAGTGGATATGACCAAATCCAAAATTAGAATAACTGACTGTATTAGTTTTCCCCTCTTCACACGGGGACAAGCCATACCGTATCACTAGGATACTACTGTAACCCAATCCGGTCATATTCATTACCTATTCACATCACTGTACTGTATTATTTCAAAACTGTTCATCTTCAAACTGTTTAAAAGTGCATGATATTAATTGTCATTTTAATTGTTAAAATTTGCATGAATTGTACTTTGCTCCTTTCCTGACTGGATCCCCGTAGGTACTACTGATGACCTGGAGATGCTAATCAATAGCTACTATGATCCTAATTTGTACCCGGCGGTACTTCCACCTGAGGAGGATGTTATGGCGTCTCCATAGATGCTACTTTAGTTTGAGAGTTTAGTTGTTTCTATGTTATTTCTAGTTTATGAATCCTTGTAACAGAACAAGATTTAAATTATCATTTAAATAAAGGTTGTGGCAAACTTAGTTTCAAATGTTGTTGATCACCTGCATATGGATTACAGCTTACTGCCGCCGTCTCATCAACGGTGCAGGCTGGGCATGATCCGATTCGACCCAAATATTTGGGGACCGGGTCGTGACAGATTTTAAGAAAGAAAAGAAAAATAAAACAATTATGCTACTTAATAATGTCATTCTATTTACAATAATTTGAAATAACATAAAATTATTATATATAAAATTTTGGGAAGTAGAGTTACAGGTACCTAGATTCTTGTGGGTCCTGAAAAGTTAGTCTTCGGTACCCATGCATATAGATTAATATCCACTAGTTTTCTAATTCTACACTGTGGTGATATGTGTCCATGTAAACCACAATAAGTATATGTAGCATGCATATTGGTATTGGGTGCAGGATGATAGTGATGTCTATATGTGGGTGTAGGATGATGATAACTATGTGTAGTAGTAGGATGATGATAATAATTACGTGTAGCAGCAGGACGACTATAACTACGTGCGTGTGCTTTACGTGATGTATGGGAGTAGGTGTACATAAAGGCATATTTTTGTGTGGTATGTGGATGAGTATTCTTGTAATGACGTGCTCTCTTGTATTGAGCCGTCTGGTGTTTAGTGTAAGTGTTGTGATCATGAGACTGAATTTGAGGTTGAATAACCTGTTTACCCGGTC
The DNA here is from genome assembly GCA_029216955.1 of Iris pallida. NCBI lineage: Eukaryota > Viridiplantae > Streptophyta > Magnoliopsida > Asparagales > Iridaceae > Iris > Iris pallida. The sequence continues at coordinate 16,054,821 of JANAVB010041419.1, read as the reverse complement.
TAATCTCTAATTTCTTAGAGGCAGCATGCAACTCATCATATTTAGCAGTAAGACCATTTATTCTACCAGTAGCAATCTTGTAATTATTTTTTCTCTTCGGCAAGTTCTTTATTTAAAGCGGTGATATCACGTGTTTGCTTCTCAATAAGATATTCGACATCGTGTAAGCTTAACTTAAGCTTAGATACCTTCTTAGTGTTTTTCGTGGGTGTAGTGTTTCTAACATTTTCTAATAAGCATGAAAGTCTATGGATCTCAGCTTCATGAGCCGTGAATTTATCCTTAGCATGTTTATATTTGTTAATAACCTTTTCGTGGTCTTCAAGTAGATCACTAAAGGCATCACCTAGTTCATCAAAAGAAAAGTCGTCAAAAGAATCATTTATCTTATTTGAAGTTGCCATTAGGTAGACGTTTGCCGTGTCTTGCGGAGAGTCCTCTTCTTCGTCTGAATCACTGGCTTCACTTTCGTGCCAGATGCTAGTGTTGGCATACTTCCTTGAGGTTGGCTTCTTGTACGACTATTCGTATCTGCTTTCTTTATTTGCTATAGGATAATCTTTTCTGACGTGTCCCGTCTTCTTGCATTCGAAGCAGGTGGGTTCTTCCTCATCGTCTTTTTGTTCCTTTTTTCCTACGGTTGAAGCGTATGAACTTCTTGAAATTACGAACCATGAGTGCTTGATCGTCACCTTCGGAATCGTCGTCATCTGTTTCCTCTGAAATGATTCTTCGACGATGAGCTCTTAAGGCAATTTCTTTTTCTTTTGGAGCAGTTTCTTCAAAATCTTTGAGGTTGAGCTCATGTATCATCAACTTGCCCATCAGAGTTTCTAGTGACATAGCCGTAAGATCATTTCCTTCGATAATCGTCGTGACCTTGGGGTTCCATATCTTCGACAATCCTCTTAGCACTTTGCGTATCTTCTCATGGTTGGAATATACTTTGTCAAGGGAATATAGAGGGTTGACGATGTCGAGGAATCTGTGAACATATGAGTAATCATCTCACGTCTCATTTGGCTTCATTTTGAATGTCTCGTATTCTTGTGTCAGACGGCAGATCTTTGATTCTTTAACTTGTGTGGTTCCTTCATGATCACCTCCAGAAGCCTCCATACTTCGTGTGAGGTGGAGCATGTAGAGACCTTGTTAAATTCAGTCATGTCTATTGCACAAAAAAGAGTATTAATATCCCTAGCATCTAGACTTGTTTGTTTCTTTTCCTGGTCGGAATATTTGTCGTAGGATTTTTCAATAAGAGTCCCCTCGACAGCTATTCTGGTAGGTTTCTTGTAACCATCCGTGACGATGGTCCACAGATCAAAGTCTAGAAACTTGAGATAAAAATTTATCCTAGTTTTTCAATAGGTGTAGTTAGTTCCGTCAAATAGGGGTGACCTATTTGTGGACTGTCCTTCACCATATTGGAAAAGGTAGGTTGTGTGGTTTCCATGGATCAGCTCTTAGGATGTTAATCTAATATAAGAGACCAGAGCTCTGATACCAATTGAAGTATGTGTAGGCAACTCTAGAGGGGGATGAATAGAGTATGTGTCGATAATACCCAATTAAAATAAACTTTATTCAAGTCCACTCAACAGAAATAATAATCAGAGTATAAGTATGGAATATAAATAGAGATCAGAGAAGCATACACAGACACAACAGTTTTTAACATGGTTTCCCTCGTGGAGGACTAGTCCAGGCCTGAGAACTCTAGCTCGGGTTTGAAATCCACTATTTGTGAAATAGCATACAAGTTACAACCATGTGCCTTTACTCAGAAGATCACGCCAACTTCTTACAGATTCGCGGATGGCGATACTTGGAATTATCCAAGTGACTTCTTTTGAAACTCTTTACACAAACTTCTAGTTGACTCACACTGAGCACTTAGGGGCTTGAGAAGTTTTGTGGCTAGTTAGATGAGAAGAATAAGCTCTTGAATGTATAGGCTATAAGAGAAGAGAAGATGAGAAGATTGGATAATTGAAAATGTGAGAAATCAAGGCCTATATATACTAGTCCAGAGAGGCAGAGTTCGGCCAGAACTCTGTCCCAAATATTCAAATATTTAGCCGTTGGACAACTAGCAACCAGCAAACCCTAAAAATCAGGTACTAAAATTAAGAGGCAGAGTTCGGCCCGAACTCTGTGTGGGGCAGAGTTCGGCCCGAACTCTGTCTCATAGAGGACAGAAAGTTCAAGTGGGCTTTTTGGGCTTGGCAGGTTTTGGAGTTTGTTTGGTGGAGCTTGGATATTAAGTCTAGGGTTGAGATACTCGGTGCGACACAACTTACAATAGCCTAGACTTAAAAAAAATAAAAATACAGACTCAGATAATAAGTAACATCAGCATTGTCGAAGCAATCGTCGATGATGTCTGTCTTGAACTGATATGTGATGACGTTCTATTTTGGAGCTTGATGAAGCTTGATGTGTCAAGTTGGATTATAACAGATATCATTTTGTTAATTATCAAGATTAGGTTGACTGCGATCCAGTTTTGGTCAACACTATATAATGAGAAAATTTGAACTGCACCATGCACCATGAATTTTTTTTTCCAAATATACCCTTGTATCTATTTATTAATTAAAATTATTCATTAAAGTTAACAAGGACAGTAGGTAATTATGGGAGGTGTCCTTTGATCTTCCTAAATAGTCTTACATTATATATGCATATAATAATAAATTAGAATAATTAAGATATTTTTTAGTCTTCCTAAGTAGTCTTAATAAAGATTAGAATAACTATAATATTTTTTTAATAATAATCTAAAAAATACGTGCAACGTAGGTACATATATACTGGTTTTGGCAAACAAAAATGTTTCATACCAATAGTGTATTTCCAATGGAAAATAAAAACACTTTGTGATTTTTTGAGAAAAAGGCTAATTAAGAAAGAAAATGACTAGGAGTACTACCAAAAGTTACATGGGCTATCACATAAGTTGTAATTGTGTTAGGATACATCACACTATTTCAAACACCCAAACTCTTATTCCCTCTTCCTCCCCCTTTCACACAACTTCTTTATATTCATCTTGTAACCCTAATCGAAGATAACATAATCCAAAACTTCTTCAAAAGTGCGGTAAATCTTCCTTTTCTTCTTATTCTCTTCGTTTTAAAGTATGTTTTTGAAGTTGTCCCGAATAAAATAAAAAACACCAATTTTTAGTTATGTTAGATTTCAATTAATGTATGTTGGGAATTTATTTATTTCAAACATTATTATTGGTGATTTCGAACTCCATTATAAGGGTTTAAAATTTTGTAAAACGTGACAATCGAGTTGGAGACGACGAAGAACTGTGAAATTTTTGACAGTCTTAACAATAGTAAGGACTGTCAAAATTTTGGCAGTACAAGAAAAACTCTTTGTATTATCTTAGGACTACCGGAATTATGGCAATTCTAATTACAATTTTTTTGACAATCCTAAGACAACAAATTTTCTACATTAGGATTATTAGGATTCTGGCAGTCTTACATTTAGTCTTGTAGTAAGGACTGTCAGAATTCTACAATCATACGATATAAAACTCTGTTAGATTATATTTATGTAGCTATTGTAAATATAGCCCATCAGCCCAATAGTGTAGACAATATATATATATTGTAATCCTTTCTAATCAATAAACTAAGGCATTATTATTTCCTACATGGTATCAGAGCCTCCCGAAAAACCCTAGCCGCCAAACTCGACAAATCCACCCCGATGACTACTCCGCCGCCCGACCTCGTCTGTCCGCGCCCGATCCGGCGCCCGACCCGCGGCAAATCCGCCGTCCGATCCCGTCCGCGCCCAATTCGGCACCCGATCCGCGGCCGATCCGCCGTCCGACCCCATCTGTCCGCGCCCGATCCGGCGCCCGACCCGCGGCGGATCCGCCCCCGACCCCATCGGTCGGCGCCCATCTTTCCCGGAGAAACCGTCCGGCCGATCCGCCCGATCGTCAGGCCGATCCGCCCGTTCGTCCGCCCGATCTGCCTGGTCGACCGACTCTCGTCCGATCCGACTTCGGCAATGACTGATGATGCTGCGTCAAGTTTCTCCACCACGACCGACGGCTCCGCCGGTGGAGGTACACACAACCCAAATTATCTGAATCCGAAGGATCCATATTTTCTGAGTTCTGCTGATCAACCAGGAAATATTATTACTCCTATTATTTTTCGTGGTCCGAACTATGCTGAGTGGTCTCGGTCGATTCGTCTCTCCCTGATCTCTAGGCGAAAGATCACCTTTCTTGAAGGTACTAAAATCAAACCTATTAATGATGCTAGTAAATTACTTGATTGGAGGTGTGTACAAGCGTTATTGGTTCAATGGGTTCTTAATACTATTGATCCGCCCCTGAAAAAATCTTTGCCTTACTTTGAGGAAGTTTATCCATTGTGGAACTTGTTGGAGAAAATATTTGTTGTCAGCAATGGCACTCGGAAGCAACAAATTAAGATGGCTTTGGCTGAGTGTAAACAAACGGTTTCGATGTCTGTGGAAACCTACTTTAGAAATTTGCAGTCTTTGTGGGATGAACAAGCTGCTTATTTCCCGTTGCCTACTTGTACCTGTGGTGAACTTGCTGTAAAACTACAGGCTATGAGAGATGAAGACCACTTTCAGGACTTTATGTATGGGTTGAATGCTGAGTTGTATGGTCATACCCGATCTAATCTTTTGGCTCAGGATCCTCAGCCAAGTTTAGATCGGGCATATCAGGCAGTCCGTGAGGAGGAGGATATGCGAAAATCTCAGGTTCAATCCGCTACTGAGGAGGTGTTGGCGCTGGCTATCAAGACTTCACCTCGACTTTCTACTGCTTCTAATAGTAGAACCTTTGATTCCCGGGATAAATTAGGTATGATCTGTACTTATTGCAAGAAAACAGGTCATGATCTTGCGAATTACTTTGCGAAGAATGGCTATCCAGAGTGGTGGGAGACTCGTCCTAGGCGTGAGGGAGGACGTTGTGTTGGTGGTAGCAGAGGCTCTTCAACACAACAGAGGCGTGAGGGGGGACGCGGTGTGGTAGAGCCGGTGTTGTTCATCATGTTGCTGCTGCTGGTCATGTTGTCACCGCTGGTCTTGCAGCTGGGAGTTCGGATACGATACATGGAGGGTATCCTTTACCACTCTCAGGTGAACAATGACAGAAACTGATGAGCTTGCTGGATAACGACACTCCTTCCAACTCTGGTTCTTCAAACTCTGATCGTTTGACAGGTAAGAATTCTTCTGTCTCTTGGATATTCGATGCTGGTGCTACTCTTCACGTGACAGGTTCTCATGAGAGTTTAGTTGATTGCTTTGAGGGTCATGTATGTCCTGTGATTTTGCCTGATGGGAGCACTATTGAGGCTGTTTTGAGAGGCAAAGTATTTTTGACTGATTCGTTGGTGCTGACGGATGTTATTTATGTTCCGACATTGACTTGCAATTTGATTTCAGTCTCTCAATTGATTGGTGCCAAAAATTGTGATATGTTATTTACTCCTGATTTGTGTTTTGTTCGGGGCCAAAGTACGAGGATGGTGATTGGAGCAGGTGAACAAAGGGGTGGATTTTACTTCTTGGGGGAGGTTCCAACTTCTTTGGCTTCAATGATCCTGGCTTGCAGTGAGAGCGATTAGGAGGTTTGGCATAGTAGACTGGGACATCCTTCAGATAAGGTAATACAGACTTTACCTTTTCTCTCTGGTAGTAGTGTGTTTTCTCATAGGGCTTGTGATATTTGTCATCAAGCTAAACAGACCCGTGATGCTTTTTCTGATAGTAGTAGTCGTGCTTTGAGATGCTTTGAACTTATACACTGTGATTTGTGGGGACTGTATCGTGTTCCATCATCTAGTGGGGCACGCTATTTTTTGACATTAGTGGATAATTTTTCTAGAGCTGTTTGGGTTATTTTATTGAAGGACAAATGTGTTATTTATTCTATATTTCTTAAATTCATTGCTATGGTGAAGCGTCAGTTTGGGGCTGATATACGTCGTGTGCGGAGTGACAATGGCACTGAATTTAATTGTTTACGAGATTATTTTTCATCTCAAGGTATATTATTCCAAACATCCTGTGTAGGGACACCACAACAGAATGGAAGGGTAGAAAGAAAGCATCGACATATTTTAAATATAGCCAGGGGCATTGAGATTTTAGGGTTCTCTTTCTGTGGATTTTTGGGGGGAATGTGTTCTGGGTGCATGTTATTTGATAAATAGAACACCTTCTAGTGTCTAGCATTTTAAGTCACCTTGTGAAGTTTTATATGGTTCTGCTCCTTCGTATGATCATCTTCGTATTTTTGGTTGTCTATGCTATGCGTATGATTTGAGATCCAGACATGATAAATTTGCCAGTATGAGTAGAAAATGTATCTTTGTTGGGTATCCTATTGATAAAAAGGGTGGAAGATGTATGATTTAGAGACTGAAGAATTCTTTGTCCCATGATGTTACTTTTTATGAAAAAGAGTTCCCTGGGTGTGGCTCTGCTAGCGACCCATCTTCTGCGACACGACAGGCATGTGTTGAGGTGCCTGGCGACGATATAGAGGCTTTTGGGACAGTACCGGTTGTGGTTGCCGAGGCAGAAGTGGTTGATGGCGAATTGGCCCCGGGTGGCGAGGATGCAGAGACAGCTGCAGAAGTATTGACAGGAGGGGCTGATGGGGCTGACGCAGGTACTACTGACGATACAGGGGATACAGTGTTGCCAGAGGTACCCGACGAGATTGTATTGGACAGAGGAATGAGGAAGAAATCACAGTCAGTACGATTACAATATTTTGTGACGAATATTGTTCGAAGTAAAAGTCCCCCCTTTACCCCAGTTCATCTGTTCCCATCACTTCCTTAAGTACTTCGTATCCTCTAACACAATTTCTGAGTTATAACATATTTACTGCTGGACACAGAGATTTTCTTGCAGCTATCACTGCAGGTATTGAGCCTGCTTCATATCGCCAGGTCTCGAGAGATTCGGGCTGGGGTGAGGCTATACAAAATGAAATACAAGCTCTGGAAGATAATGGGATATGGAGTCTTGTTGATTTGCCTCCTGGGAAGAAAGTATTGGGAAGCAGATGGGTGTACACAATAAAGTACAACTCAGATGGCAGTGTTGAGCGCTTGAAGGCCAGGCTGGTTGTGTTCGGTAATCATCAGGTTGAGGGGATCGACTATTCAGAGACATTTGTCCCGGTAGCTAAGATGCCTACAGTTAGGGCATTCTTGGCTGTTACAGCTGTGAGAGGCTGGACTTTACACCAGATGAATGTGCACAATGCCTTTCTTCATGGAGATCTGACAGAGGAAGTGTATATGAAGTGTAAGCCCCTAAATTTAGGGCTTATTTTTTTTAATTTTATAATTCAATTAGTTGTAATATACATTATTATTTGATTATTATTTGATATAATGCTCTTTACCGTGACTTGGATTTCTAGAGCATCAGGGATTCCAGTCTATGGAAACTTCCTTCTTGGAGTTTGTAGTAGACGAGATTATCTTCACACTGATATTTCGTGTCCCACTCGAACTTGTTCCCTTATACTCTTTTTGCTTTGCGCAAGTTTGGGTCAATTTAGACCATTTAATTATTAATTGAATTCCCACTCTTTTCCTTGATCCTCATAAGCGCGTTACCGTGACTTTTAATTTAGGAGCACCAGACCAGTCGTTTTCTTAGAACTAACTTGTCATGCATGATCTACTCGAGACGCTCTTCACCCATGACCTTCGTGTCCCACTCAGATACTCTATTTTGTGCTCCAATTCCTTCGCACAACTTTCGGTTCAATTTAGGCCAATTAATTATCTACCGTAAAACCTGATTTAATTTCTAACTTAATTTCCAGGCCCGATATCGGTCCAATCCAGTCGACCCAATATATGACCCTGGCCTGTTTTGAGCCTACTATGCACGCGCCACTTGCGTGCCACCGATTTGATCTCCCTTGTGCTCCCATTCCATCCGTAATTTTAATTGGTTTAATTTATAAATTAATTAAATCTTGGCTTCGACTTTGTCCAAACTTGGCCCAACGTCCGACCCAGTTTGGCATGGACCCTACCATGACTGCCCATACGTCCCACTGCTGTGTCTGCATTTTTTCCTATTTGAAAATACGTTTATTTTATATAAAAATATCTCTACCTCTCTTATATAAAATATATATATATATATATATATATATATATATATATATATATATATATATATATATATATATATATATATATATATATATGTATAATGTAACTCTCTCTCGCTTCATTTAAACAACTCTCTCTCTCCTCACATCACCCACTCCCCCTCACCCATGTGGCCGACACCCCCATCACCCTCACAGCCAACCAACATCTCCCCCTCTCTCTTTCTAAATATCTCTCTCACTAAATATCTCCCTCTCTCTCTATATATAATATATACACACCCACATATATTATATATACATATATATATCTCTCTCTCATTCTCTCTACACACCTCACCCCTCTCTCTTTACAGCTAACCCCCCTTCCTGTGCTGTACACGAACACCCCCCCATCTCTATTCTATTACTCTCTCTCTCTCTCCTCCCTTAATATCTACACACACACACAAAAATTAATATCTCTCTCCCACTCTCATTTTTTTTAAAAACACAACACCACAACCATCAACTTCTACTTCATCTCCTTCTTCTTCAACTCACCACCACTCCATGTCGAGCCCCCATGGCCGACCACCCCAACCTCCCGACTTCACCTCGGCTCCTCTCCGAGCAACTCATCTCAGTCTCCTCCTCCCGAACTCCACAACTCCCTCCTCCTTCTTCATTTCGAACCACTCCCACCACCACCACATCCACGCCACCACCTCCACCAACCTCACCCTCAACCACGCTGCCGCCGTGCCAGGCTAGCGCCGCCGCGCACGTGCGCGTGTGCCTGCGCCAGCAGCGCCGCAACAGCGCAACGCAGCAACAGTAGTAGTGGCGCGCGGCAGCAGCCACTGCCGGCCGGCCGCGCGCCGCCCCGGCCGTCGCCGTCGCCGGCGAGCACCCTCCATGGCCGGGCGCACACCCCCGCACACTCCCGTGGCGGCCAACGTCCTCCGTGACGCGCCGTCTAGGCGATTTCAGCGTTTTTCTCGGAGTTCTGTCGACGCGCGCGCGAAGAAATTCCTGAATTTGCGCTCCGTCGCAGCGACTTCGTGCGAATTTTCTGGACAATCCGACCGTTGGATCGGCAAACTCCTTTCTCCGTCTTAATCTCGGTATATCCACCTTCACTCCTCTCAAATTTCACCCGTTAATTTTGTCGTTTGATACGTCAAAACCGGCCACCAAGTTGACGTTTTAATTTGTACTATTTTTGGACAGTTTTACGACGTCAACTTTGCGAATTCGTATCTTTGCCGTATCAGCTCCGTTTTGCGCGCTACTAGTTCCGGTGCACAGCTGGTATAACCCTCTTCCTGTCCCCTTTAGATTTTATTTCAGTTTGAGCTTGTTAGGTCGGTCGAATTCGACGCCAAAGTTGGTCGTTCGAATTCTTAGTGTTACACTTGTAAAATTCTATTTTTGAACCCGGGACTCCGGATTCAATTTCTGACACCACCAGTAAACTCGTGGCATCGTTTTGGCATGTTTTCATATAATGTTTGCTTGATTTGGAGAACATGGACCCTGGCACGTATTTCGGTGCAAAGCGGGTCCCACTTTCTGAGTCAACGGGTCACTTTGAGATCGGCTCATCGGAATCCAATTCTGGATATACCATTGAGTTCGTATCGTCATTCTGGACTCATTGACACATAATTTGCTAGGTTTTAGTGGACATTGGTTCTGGCACGCATTTCGGTACAAGTCGGATACCAATATCCGGATCAACGGGTCATTTTGAGTTCGGCTCATCGGAATCCAATTCCGGATATACCGTTGAGTTCGTATCGTCATTCTAGACTCGTTGACATATAATTTGCTGAATTTTGAGGACATTGGCTCCGACACGCTTTTTTGTGCAAATCGGATTCCAATATCCGGGTCAACGGACCAATATGAGATCGGGTCAACGGACCAATCTGAGATCGGGTCAACGGAATCCAATTCTGGATATACCGTTGGGTTCGTATCGTCATTCTGGATTTGTGGACATATAATTTGTTAGATTTTGTACACTTTTATTTTGGCACATTTTTTGGTGCAAAGTGTGTCCAACGGCGGACACCACTTTGGCCCGAAATTACCTTTTTTGTCCCTGTGTCCAAATTGGACTTATGGACAGGCGATTCTAGCTAATTTGACCATTCTGGACACGTTAGTGGTGTTAGTTTCATCATCCGACAACATCTGTAGATTTTTTCCCTTTTTTGTCATCCTATTATTATAATATTTTCTCCTTTTTGGTTGTTTTAGAGACCCGTCAATTCCAGTGATTTCTAAATCACTGAAATTCATAAGTTGACCCTGTAGATGTTTGTAGAGACTAGCTTTGACCCAGTTTGACCATGGTTGACTACTTTGACTGAACGTCGAAGTAGAGTCAACATTTGACCTAGGTTAGACTAGTTTTGACCTTGGTTGACCACAGTTGACTATTTTGACCAAAAGTCAACCGGAAGTTAACCGTAGCATAAAAATTGACTAGAACTGGACCGAAGTTGACCAGTTGACCCAAATTCAACTGTTAGTCAACGTTAGTCAAGTTTGACATAGGGTTGACCAGAGTTGACCAGTTGACCGAAAGTCAACTGTAAGTCAACCCTTGACTTAGATTGACCTAGTTTGACTTGCTTTGACTTGTCTTGACCTAGATTGACTTAGTATGACTTGATTTTACTTCCAAACCTTTATAATGATACAGTATTTCCACCTATAGGTCCTCGAGGCACTGTTCTTGGACCAGTTGACATATTCCACCAGATCTCAGGCGAGTACATTCTCTGATAATATTTCTGTTTTATGATATCGTTTATGTTTCTTGTACTTAGTGTAGATATTCTTGTTCTCTTGACACATTGTTCACACGGATTGGTATTTCTCTGGATCCCGTCATGAGATGTTATTCCTCGCTTTCCTTGGTATATCTTGTGCAAGTCTTTCTTGTTCCTTGTGCATTGTATAGACACGATTCCTGCGAAGGCTAGCTACCCTTTCAGAGAATCGTGTGTCATGATGTGTCATGGTTGGATCCACTATACTAGTCGGGGATGGGGAGTACTAGTGTAGATGTGTGGTCATTATCCGCCTTGTTTATTCTTGTAGACCTTGAATGCTACCAATCCTACACTCCACGTAGGATTGGCTGATCAGTAGACCTTGTGCAGACCCAAGACGGCCACATGTTGAAACTAGTACTCACACACTTAGACAGATGATTCTTGATTCTTGTACATGCCATGATCAGTTTTACTTGCCTTGTTCTAGCTCTAGATTTACAGCTTACCTTGCCATGATACTCACATGTACATTTTATGATTTCTTGTATATTCTCTCTATTTACTGCTACATGTTCAATATCGTCTAATTAGAACTGTTATTTGAGATTTGTGCTCGTTCTATCCTGACTGGATATGTTGACGAAATTTTAGGAGTAGTTGTGCCCTCAGTATTGGACTTCATGATGTTGCTAGCTGGGGTGGATCTCACTATTCTTCTATGTGAGTTGCCTGATAGTTATCCTTAGTTAGTCTTGTTGTTCCTTCTTTATTTTTCTGTCTTATGATCATTGTAGATTCTAGTTATTCTAGTGATATTGTAATTATTTCTTGTCTTATCTTCCTTAGTTTTCGTGATGTGACATGAGTACATTTCATAGATATGATATTAGATGTTGTAGTTAGTATAGTATACTTGACAGCGTTCTACCGCCGATACCGCGGCGTAGGCTGGGCGTGGCCCACGTATTCGTACCCGTATATCCGGGTGCGGGTCGTGACATGAAGTTGCCGCCAGGTTTTTTGCATAGTGAACCCAACAAAGTGTGTCGCTTGCGTAAGTCTCTATATGGACTGAAACAGGCACCACGGTGTTGGTTTGCTAAGCTTACTGCCTCTATGATATCCTATGAATTTATTCAGTCTCATTCAGATTATTCTATTTTCTTTTTTTTAAAGGGAAGGTAGAGTTGCATGTTTTGATCTATGTGGATGATATGATTGTGTCTGGTAATGATTCAGGTGCTTTAGATGATTTCAAAAAGTACCGATGATTTCAAAAAGTACCTTAGTTTTTGTTTTCACATGAAGGACCTTGGTGTATTTTCTTGGCATAGAGGTAGCTCAGAGTGCAGAAGGAATTTTCTTATGTCAAAGGAAGTATGCTTTGGACATCATTTCAGAATGTGGCTTGAAGGGGTCTCGACCTACCGGCTTTCCCATGGAGCCGAATCACAAGCTGGCAGAATCGACTAGTCCAAGGATGGCGGATGTTGAGCCTTATAGGAGGCTGGTTGGGAGGTTGATTTATCTATCATTTACTCGCCCTGACTTAGCTTATGCCGTACATATATTGTCTCAATTCTTACAGGAGCCTAGACAAGATTATTGGCATGCAGCTTTGAGAGTTGTCAGATATCTCAAAAATGCCCCGGGACAGGGTATCCTATTGACAGCTGATTGTGATCTCCGTCTTTCTGGTTGGTGTGATTCCGACTGGGCCAGTTGTCCCTTGACTCACCGCTCTGTTACAGGCTGGTTGGTGTTTCTGGGAGAGTATTTTATCTCTTGGAAGACCAAGAAACAACCAACAGTTTCACGATCTTTCGCTGAAGCTGAATACCGATATCTTGCTGCGCTTGTTTGTGAGTTGAAATGGTTGAAGGAGTTATTTGTGTGTTTGGGAGTTCGCCGGGAGTCTGTCATGCAGGTGTATTGTGACAGTCAGTCGGCCCTGCACCTGGCTCAGAACCCGGTATTTCATGAGCGCAGTAAGCATATTGAGGTGGACTTGCATTTTATTCGCGATGCTATTAGGGATGGCACCGTAATAGCCTCGTATGTTCCTACCTCTTCCCAACTGGCTGACATCTTCACTAAGCCCCTTGGGAAGCATGTGTTTGATTCTTTACTTCGCAAGTTGGGCATTTGTGACTTGCATGCTCCAACTTGCGAAGTAAAGAATCAAACACATGCTTCCCAAGGGGCTTAGTTAAGATGTCAGCCAGTTGGGAAGAGATAGGAACATGCGAGGCTATTACGGTGCCATCCCTAATAGCGTCGCGAATAAAATACAAGTCTACCTCAATATGCTTACTGCGCTCATGAAATACCGGATTCTGAGCCAGGTGCATGGCCGACTAACTGTCATAATACACCTGCATGGTAGACTCCTGGCGAACTCCCAAACACACCAATAACTCCTTCAACCATTTCAACTCACAAACAAGCGCAGCAAGAGATCGGTATTCAGCTTCAGCGGAAGATCGTGAAACAGTTGGTTGTTTCTTGGTCTTCCAAGAGATAGGAGACCCTTCCAGAAACACCAACCAGCCTGTAACAGAGCGGCGAGTAAAGGGACAGCTGGCCCAGTCGGAATCACACCAACCAGAAAGACGGAGATCACAATCAGCTGCCAATAGGATACCCTATCCCGGGACATTTTTGAGATATCTGACAAATCTCAAAGCTGCATGCCAATGATCTTGTCTAGGCTCCTGTAAGAATTGAGACAATATATGTACGGCATAAGCTAAGACAGTATATATATTGTAATCCTTTCCAATCAACAAACCAAGGCATTATTATTTCCTACAAACTCTTTATAATAACCTCTAATCTTTTTGAAGGATAATTTGGTTAAGATATTTATGTAGGTCCCGATTATTGTCATAGTCAACTATGGTTGAAATTTCTAGAAAGAATTTTGAATTGGGAGGGCGATTCAAAAAAGAAGAAGACCATATACACACACACACACACACAACACACACACACACACACACACACACACACATATATATATATATATATATATATATATATATATATATATATATATATATATGCACGTGTCTTGCACGTATTTTAACATTCTTTTAATTAACTTAGGAAGACTCTTTAGGAAGACCAAATGGTAGTCTTCCTAATTATTAAGTTGACTTTATTAAAATTAATGAACAATTTTTAATTAGTATAGACATGCAAGGGTATTTTCGGAATTCAAAATTTTCACCATCCAAATTTTCCTATTATATAGTAGAATATATATATATATATATATATATATATATATATATATATATATATATATATATATATATATATATATATATATATATATATATATATATATATATAGGAAGCGGATCAAAAGCCCCCCTTAGAAAACCTCCTAAAAACCTCCCTCACTCTAATCCGTAATTTAATATTAATATTAATGTTAATATTAATGTTAATGTTAATAGTAATGTTAATATTAACATTAAATACTAAAATTAACATTAAACTTAACATTAAAATTAATATTAACATTAACATTAATATTAACATTAACATTAATATAAAAAAATAAAAAAATTAATATTAACATTAATATTAACATTAATATTACGAATTAGAGTGAGGGAGGTTTTTAGGAAATTTTCTAAAGGAAGCTTTTGATCCGCTCCCATATATATATATGAGGAAAATATATACACGAAAAATATAATAATTTGTCTCACTTTTGGCAGGGCCCTTTTCTTTCTTGCTAAAGGGCCCTTGTTAATTCCAAGATGTGTTTTTAATTTGCACGTGCACATCACGTGACTAAAGCGGCAGCCGAATCGCAACAATGGGGTTCAAAACGGAACGAGACACCGACGACACTGTCCTTTCTTCACCAAACTCTCCTTTGCTTGTTCCAAGTTCCTCCTCCGCTTCTCGATCCTGGAACCCTAAATTCCCCCCCCCCCCCCCAATCCCCACCAAACCCTAGATTCTCCCCCACCCCGATCTGCTGAACCTCGGGCTCAGGGCAGGCGAAGCGATGTACGGCGGCGCCAGCGACGGCGAGGGGTCCCACGATGCCTCCGCCGGCGGCGGACAGAAGAAGATACCGCCAGTGTCGTCGATGCCGTGGGTCCGCAACCTCCGCCGCTTCATCGGTTCCGGCGCCGGCCTCGGATCCGAAGCCCTCATGGGTCAGCTCCTCTTCCTCCTCCCTATACGCTGATTTGAGGATTCTGCGATCAATTTTCCGATTTTAGGGCTCAGCACTGTAAATTCTAGTTACGGAGACTGTGGCCCCATGGATAGTATTTTAGTGTTGATTTAGAAGTGGGTTCCCTCGTAAAAATTGGAACTTTGATTCGTATCACTGTGAAATCTAACTCTAGTTAAATTAATTTTTTTTAGAATGTATGTGATGTTGGCTTCAGAGACTACTGGATGCTTCTGTCCTGGAGTAGTGACATGCATTTATTTACCGAGGACAAATGTGGTGCTCTGATCCGTGGTGTTGTTTGAAGACTTGTGTTTGTTTGAAGACTTATGTTTGATTAGGGACACATATCTAGCGCCTATTGTTATTAGAAGCTTGCCTAGGCTCATGCTAGTATTCTAAATGGCAGTCGAGGCCGCCGCCTAGGCGTTAGGCGGCCACTCTCCGCACCGCTTTTGCCGTTGGCGGTGAGTAGGCGGCCATCGGAAGTTTGGCGGCGGAGGCGAGACGGCGTAAGCGGAGCAATACTTGACTAGATGTTTTGGAAAAATAGTTTTGCAAGCATTATGGACCTATGTTTCACTTTTACAATACTGAAACTTCATAACTCTTCGTTCTACAACTTAGTTATGCATAAAACAATATGCATAATATGCAAAAAACAGTGGTAAAATAGTAAAAAAAGATGTCCAAAATGTATCAAACGTCTAGGCGGTAGGCGGACCCTCTCCGCTGCGCACCCGCGTACCGCCATTTATAACCTTGGCGTGAGCCAAGGTGAGAAGGTTGTGCTCACTTTGACAGGCGCCCGCTACTTGCTCCCTTGGTTTCACAGTGAAAAAGTGAGAACTTATAGAGTGGATCAAGTAGCTCATCGGCCCTCACCATCTAGGATTCAAGCGCTGCTGCAACTTCCTTGCATCGCTGCGAACAAGCGCAACTTGGAATAGAGCAACACAAACAATTTTCTTAGGTCGGAGACCTCGTATTTTCTTATTATTATATAGCACTTTGCTTCGCTCCCCAGGGCCAGTGGAGCTTAGCGCCTACGTGGCTTTTCACCATGACAAACTATGCTCTTTCTTGCCGCTGGAGGTGGAATTAGTTGGAGAAATGGGAGGGAAGAAAGGAAAGGAAATAGAATCATAATCTCATAGAAACAAGCTCCAATTTCCTTTCCCTTCCTTTCTCCACAACCAAAACAAAGTTGCAAGGTTCTGTAAATTTAGCCGAACTACATCCACTTGCTGGTTGGACAAGTGTAATTGTTTGCCTAGGTAGAGGTACGATATGATTCGTTTTGAGTTTGCACCTTAAAACGGCACAATATGCACATGGTGACATAGACACGACAACACTTTTGGTGTGTCCTAGTGTTGGAGTATCTGTGTCGTGTCCAATATTTGTCCGACATGGCGCCGTTTTATGGACTGTTTGTGTCACTGCTTCCTAGGTTACGCACGGTAGATGAATGGACATTCCAAGGACAATGGTTCTTACACTACACAAACCTGCTGGGCCAGGCTACTTTGCACTCTAATACTAGAAGTTTGGAATTTCCAACTTGCACTTCTTAGCTATACTAGCACTACGCTGCAGATGATGTATTTATTAGCTGATTGATTTCTTACCTCTTAAGTTTATTATTACAAGGATCTTCCCACAGGTAATTTGATTGCTATGACCATTTGCCTTTTCTCATCATCATGGAGAGGAATTATAATCAAATTGCTTTTGTACAAAGTAATCCTTCTAACTTTAACTATTCTAACTGACAGAGCTTGAAACGAAAAGGATTTTGCTCGAGATATTTAAGGAACGGCAACAAAAAAGTGCTGAAGCAGGCTCAATTCCGAGTTTCTACAAAAAGGTATACTAGTAGGTTTATTTCTTGGGTTTACTATGTCTACTTGTTTCCCAAGATGGCTTATTAAGTGAATGTTAAACTGTATCATGTGTACCTAGAGGGAAGTCTTTGTATTTGTTTACTTCAACAAAATGGAAGCTTAGTTTGCTTAAAATATCTTCCTATAAACCTTGACTTCAAGATTTTTTTTTATTTCTTTTCCTCATTCCTATATGTATGCTAATTTTCTAATGCTTCATTCCTTTCTTCTATGCCTTGTCCCAGAATGCTATCTTATGATTGTCTGTTTCTGCTTATATTCCTACAGAAGCCTGAAGAAGGATCAATCAGTCATAGGGTGCAAAGGTTGGCAAAGTATCGATTTTTAAAGGTATTAGGTTACACATGTATCCTTCTTTTGATCTTGGCATTTATGAATGGTTTCAATTTTGTACAGTTCTATAAGAACTAATCAAGTGTTGTAACATGGATATATTTAGCCTTTACATTTACTTTTTAATGCGGAAATCATCTCTTTGAACTTTGAAGTTGGAGTTTACTGCGCTCTTGTGTGCAGTGTACCTTTGATTCTTTCTGTTCTTTTTTCCCCGCCTTTAGTTTTTTTTCATTAAGCTCTCTTTATGCATGCAGAAACAGTCAGAGCTTCTACTGAATGCTGATGATCTTGATGCAATGTGGGTCTGTTTAAGAGAAAATTGTGTTATTGATGATGCTACTGGTGCTGAAAAGGTATTTACACACTTGTTCTTGAACTTTTGGCAAGCATATTGTTAATTGACTGGAGAAGTGGGAAACGGAAATTTGGTAGGACTGTACTTTTAGCCATCAATGTGTAGATCTATTAGCATGCCACCGTTGTTAGTGCTACAGTAAATGGAAATATCAGATAAATTTTCCCGCTGCACACGTGGAAACTATTAACCAGGCATTTAAAACCTTTTTTTTAATACATGGAAAGTACACCATAAATAAGAATGCAACAGTTTCCTATATATGTCGATCTCCACTTTCAATAAAACAATAAAAGCATAACAAGATTAGTACATTTAGTTTGCAATTTTTTTAGAAAACATCACCATTATGCGCTTTTTGTCAACTCAAATCCACAGATTCCTGGAATCAGAAATTTGGAATTCCTTAAGCTTTACTTTCAAGGAATTGGAATGGAGCATTTTCTTATCCCCTTTTATTCTCTCCTTTCTTTATTTTTCTTCTTCTTGTTCTTCCCTTTCTTTCCTTGGTCTTGGTTGAACCTTACTGATGGTTGTCAGGACGTATTCAAATATTACAGAATCTAGATGAAGGCTTCTGCTGGCCAGGAGTTATGTTCCGTACTGCGACTGTGCAGCTGAACCTGACAAACTCTCAGTATAATACCATTAATTTCATTTTCAATAAATAAGACAGAAAATACATATGATATTGCAAGATTAATGTAGGTTACAATGTATATATTTACATTATACACATATTTCTGTTATATATAAAATGTTAAATTTAATTTTCGTCTTCTCCAATAGTCCAGGCTCACTATTTGAATTTTAGAAGGAACTCCATATTCCTTTTCTCAAACTATCGTCATATAAGCTATGCTTCCTCATTTAATGGTTAGTCCCTGTAATGTTCGTGCTCAAGTGTTCACAGTGAGTCAAAAGGGTTGATTTTATACTGAGTGCCGAAAGCTTTTATCTTATTGTGATGTTTAGCCAACCCAATGTTGTGGACATAGCAACCTAAAGTCAGTTAGATCGTGTGTCGATGTTAGCTCGACTCAGTGGCGACTAGAATCTAATTATAACTTTTAATCCCCAAGAGCAAATTGTCTACTAAACCTCTATAAAACCTGCCTATCTAAGCGCTACTTTTTACTCATGGAGTGGATCAAATCTATAATGCAACTATATAGAGTTCAAATATTTTGAGATCTATTAACTGTTCATAAACTTGGATGGAGAGAAATATATATAGAGAACACAAAGCGGAAATATGTTGCAAACTAACATCCTGTTATATTCACCTTAGGATAACATCCTTTATAATATGAAGTATGATAAGAGCACCTTGCTGGTTTCTAGTCGAGCTACTAGGCAATCAACATACCGTCATAAGAGCGAATATTTTCGTGGCCTTTATACATCACAAGGGACGCTCATACACTATGGTAATAATGACAACCATGTGGAATCATCCGCCCTTTTATATCATACTTGATGCAACTACATGTTACATGCACTACGGTAATGACACCAATGTGGACATCTAATTATAATACATCAATTTGTTTGTACACAACAAAGGAAGTTTCTCTTTTCTTATCATTGCAAGGTTAGATAAGGAGGGAATTTGTTCTCTTAGATAATTGGTAGAGTAGACTTTAAATGGTATCAAAAATGATAGTGAGTTATCAGGATGATCGTGAACTATCAGGAAGCTGCGCAAAATGAGTAAGTTGAAAGGATTTGTAGGATGACATGAGTATGAGGTGTTGAAGTGGGTTAAATTACTTTCTAGTTAGATCTGTTGGACGCCAAGAATAAGGACAGCCTACATCTTCATAGTTAGTAAATTACACGCAAGTTTTTTCTGTATAGTTGCTGGTAACTGGCAATGGTTATAAAAAAAATCAGGTTCTGAACAAAACTTTAAAATGATTTTATTCTTTTACCATACTCAACTTTATCTGATGTGATCAATTTCCATCCATGGTGTTGTTTTTTGCAAATCAGTAATCTTGTGATCAATTTCCATCCATGTGTGTTGTTTTCTAAAAATCAGTAATCTTGCCTTTGGCCCATCACTAATGGCAATGCAAATTGGCAGATATGATTATTGCTAAACTTCTAATGACTCTCCAAACATAGCCTATCCGCTGTTACTTTTTGAGGGGACATGAACTTTGTTGAAGTACCTGCCACAACTCTTAGTGTTGATGAGGGATGAGATGAGGGTTATGCATTTATATTCAATAAGCTTGCTAGCCATTGGAAATCCTTAGTGCATGTTGATGTATGACTTTATTCTAGTTCTTGCTCATTGCATTCTGCTGGTAATATTACTATTAGCATTCTACTGGTAATATTACTCATATCACATCATATGTCCTCTTGCAGATGAACTATGAAGACTTCTGTCATATTGCATCTGTTTGCAGTGAGCAAATTGGCCCCAAGTGCAGGCGATTTTTCAGCCCTTCAAATTTTATGAAGTTTGAGAAAGATGAATCTGGAAGAATTGCTATCCTACCATTCTATCTATATGTGATGCGAACCGTGCGTTCTGTTCCTTTTCTCTAGGGGATTTCCTAGGTTTATGGCTTTTAAAAAAATGATAAATTATTTAAGAAATTTGTTTGTCATCCATTTGATTGCTTATTCTATATATCGATTTCCAAATTTTGTTTGCTTGCGTAGATAATTGTTTTCGTTTTCTATTATCATCACTTTATGTCAATTGCCTGCTGCCTCTTAAATGAAAGTAGGAAAGTAGCTGGAATATCGTGCAAAACTCAGCTGTCACTTCAAAAAAGGGTTATATTATTTATAAGTTATGATATTATGTATCTTAATAATTATATGCTTAGTTAATGCTAAAAGCATAACTTCAATGAAGGTCAAAGATGAACTATTTCCTGTAACCCTTAAATATATGAACTTGTGGACCTGCCTGTTGGTTCTCTTTATGGTCATTTTTTTTAGTGCTGATTAGAATATGACGTTATGGATCATTTCTTATTACTATATTATGTTTATGTATATGACTGCTCATCCCTTGTGACATTTATTGCTCTTTGGATCTGAGTAGATGCCGTAGCTGATAACAGTCTAAAGGTTTTTGGCTTTATTTTTGTTGTTTTGACCATTAGGTCTTCATACTTCCCTCAACTGCTCTTTTTTGAGTTGTAACAACTAAAGTTCCGTGTAAGCTAAATTTTACTTATTTGCAAGGGAATTTAGCAACGCTAAAATTTTATTTATTTGCAAGTGATATTAGCAACACTAACACTAAAATTTATGACAATTTGGTATCCCACTATTTATTGTCTCTACATTGTTTTCTGGAGATTTCTTTTGCTTGTTTTAACTTCTATTTATACTTCTGGACCATATTTTTGTCATGAAGTTTCAGAAGTGTCCTTGTCTTAAGTTACTTCTCGAGTCCCTTAGATATAGTTCTCACACACACGGAGCCACCATAATAACGTGTCACGACCCGCTCCTAAATAATCGGATACGAGTGCATGATATCCCCAACCTAAACGTACTAGGATACTTCTACTAAGAGTTCCAAATATATACACTAAGCTGTCTACAAGTTATCACATCAATATAACCCATTACATTAAGCTATTAATCTATCATATTCAACATCCACATAAACTAGTAATCAAGAAGGAAAGATGAACAAGATATGGTCTAAAGTTCCACATAAGTAATAACTAAAATCAAGATTCAACTAGTCCAAGGTCATTCTCCAAATAAATACTATTGTCATATCAGGAACAAACATGCTGAATGAAAAATGTCACTCAAGCAAATAAATATAACTGAGGTAACTAGTCTCAATCACACATGAACAAATATGCGTCTCCAAACTACTGATCACCAAAGGAAGAGTCATGCACCGCAGTCATATCCTCACCTTCACATTTACCGTAGTACTCTAGGTATATATCGTATGAAGCTGTAATTTTAGGTTATCCAATCAGGATTTGAGCAAAATACAATACTAGCAATAAAGATTATGCAGTATGGTTTAAGACTAGTATGCCTGGAATGTGATAAGAAAAGAACTACACCACTAGTTTAGTAACAATATCAACATCTAAATTACTAAGAAAATAATAACAATATGATAATACTAAAAGGATAACAAGATGACAATATCAAGAAAAGACTTATCACTAGGTGCACAGTGTGTTTTAGAATACAACCTTCAAGCATGTGGAAAGATTGGAATTAAGACAACCATATGTGAGGTGCATGACTGAATAAACATTGGATGGTCTCTATTCATTGTGTATACCACACGCCTAATAGTCGTATTCCCCCATCCGTGTCTTACTCACAATTATGATTGGTAGCAATAGAAACATGAATAATGACAGGTAAACTAGAACAATAGGTGAACATACGCTAGAACATATCATAATGGACACTCTTTCGTGTACGCATGTCCAAACAAGAATGAACATCTAATCTTGAAGAATCAGGATTCAGGATCATGCTAATACTTGAAATGTACAATAAAGCTAATGCAATACAATAAATATATGTATTTGCATGTCAATTGCAACCAAATAACCAGAAGTCCATAGTCTAGAATCTACCACGAAGTCTCCTCTTCTACACAAGTTTACAAACAAGCAAGCACATAAAACAATCTGTATAACCCCACAAGATTACGTCTAAGATCGCATACAAAAATACAAATTAGGATTCTTCTTAATCAAGTAATCTTGATGATTTAGGGTTTCTTATATATGATGTAATCTAGGTCACATGTCCACCAAGTAATCTAGGTTATTTATCAACCAACTCATCGAGGTTACTTGCTTGCTAAGTAATCTGCGTTCCTTAATTAGTAATCTAATTAATTGAACTAGGGTTCGATCAAACTATGTCACATGAATTATTTGGATTCGATATAATGATTTGGAATATGGAAATTGAAAATAGTCAGGGTTTTTAGAACATATTGTGAATTTTACGAAAAAAAAAAATGATGACGATGACAACAGGACAAAATTATGTTCCTCGTCAAAACTCATATTCCAAACTTGTACCCTTGACAACGAATCTCGTAATGAATACATTGGCGAAGATGGAATCAACTTTCATGTACTGGTATGTCCGTACAAAATCGGACACAAACCAGACACACACAAACACGACTATTGTCGGGGTTCAGACTAGCAATATGGTCCTCGTGGTCAGTCGTGTTGGGTCTCAACTCTCAAGTGGAAGTGGACGTCGGGGCAGAGAGAATGACGGTGGTCGTGCGACGTTTGTTGGCCAAACAACAGAAAACGACGATGGGGAAGTCTCGGGCTGACAACAAAGATTAGGGGGATTAGGGTTACGGGTAGGTGATGATACCTTGAGGTTTATGGTGTATTTATATACAGGTAAGTTGGTGTATATATGGGGGAATCATGGACTTGGATACTCAAATTAATCCGAAAAATATAATATGCCTTGGACAACCATGATTAAAACATACCGGTTGGATCCAATGGCCTAATTTATAACTTAAAACAAGAGCTCGCAGGATTTTATAATACTTTCTTATTTAGGAAATTAATTTTCACGGTTTATTAATTAATGAATAATAGTTCTTGGGTAGTTAAAATAGCAAAGGACTACTGAAAAATCCTAAAACTTTGATGTTGTATGCCAAGTTTGAAGGGATTCTATAGTACGGATTTCAAGTAGTAGTTCTTACACTATGCTGAGTTAATTTAACATTTTTACGAGTTTTCTCTCGAAATTTTTTCTAAAAATATACGAAAAATAAAGAATTGGAGTCATATATAAGAGTGTTCTAGGGCTAGTTAAGTGAGTCTAAGGTCTATTTTGTTTACTTATACTATTAACAAGTATAGGAACGTTGGCACATATATGCCACGTAATTATTCCATTGCATATGCTTTGCTCAACTACTTATGTTTTCTAATTTTAAAATACGTATGAAATTTCATGGGTGTTACATCCTACCGGCCTTATAAAACTTTTCTCAAAATTTTAAAATAAAAGCAATCAAACAAACGTAATACTAAATTTACCTTAATCTTCGAAAGTTGAGAAAACGCTCTCGCACTCATCTTCATGCTCCCATGTCGATACTCCGGGTGAATGATGCCTTCGTGCTACTCATACTAATGAGATGGTCTGTGATCTCATCACCTTGCCCTTCCGATTCAAGATACCCATTGGTTGCTTCCAATACGACAAAGTTGACCCCTCTTCGATCTTCAAATGGTCTATAATACGACTAGGTTCTGCTACTATAATACGACTTGGTTCTGCTACGTGCTTCCCCAACTATGATAGGGGTAAGACTTCGTGTACTCACTCCAACATCGATGGTAATGCTAGTTGGTAAGCTAATCCAATGCGCTCCACTATACCACAAGGCCTTATGAATCTCATATTAAGTTTTCCACGCCTACCAAATCAGATATTACTTCTCATTGCTGAAATCTTCAAAATACCAAGTCTTCATGCTAAAACTCCAAAAACCTTCGGTGACTATCTATCCAATGTCTCTGTCGATCATATGCCACCTGAAGACGCTTCTGAATTTGCTTAACTTTCTTAGTTGCATCGACCACCATTTCTGGTCCCGACAAAGCTTTCTCTCCATCACCATTCCAACATAATGGTGTACAACATCTACGTCCATGCGAAGTCTTAAACGGGACATCTCTAAACTTGTCTATATTTGTTCAACGAGTGTTGTTATATGAGAATTTCACTAGATGTAGATGAACCACCTATAACCCTCGAAATCTAACGTACACCATATGCGACATATCCACGATTATTTGGATAGTACGTTCTAATTGACCATCTGTCTTTATTTGATACAATGTTATATCGGAATTCCATGTAATTTAATTATCTGCATGATATAGAACTCTGCTAACTCCTCTATCAAAAGTCCAACTCCAAATGGTATAAAAATATGCAGACTTGGTCAATCTATCTAGTTGACCAATATAACATCATTCCCATTAGGCGTCCTCGGTAATTCGGTAACAAAGGCCACCGTGATATGTTTTCACTTTTGCTCCGAAATGGGTAGGGGATGTAGTAGTCCTCTGGGTCTCTAGCGTTGTACTTTGACTTGTTGGCACACTTAACATTTCGAAGTGAACGGGGCCACTTTTCTCTTCATATCGTACCACCATACGTGATTTCTCAAGTCCATGTACATCTTTGTTTTTCCAGGATGAATAGAGTACCATGATTTGTGTGCTCATTTATAATCTCCAATCAAAGCTCTCCACTACGCCAGTGTTCTAAATGGCGGCCGCCTAGCCCGCCTACGCGGTGCCTAGGTGGTAGGCGGTCTCTCTCCGCACCGCTTTCGGTAGGCGCTAGAGTAGGCGGCCAACGGAGGTTGGCAGCATAGGCGGAGGTGAGGCGGCGTAGGCGGGCGTCTAGGCGGAGCAATACCTAAAAAGATATTTTGGCCAAAAGGGTGCCTAGGCGGAGCAATACCTAAAAAGATATTTTGGCCAAAAAAGTTTTGTAAGCATTATGGGCCTATGGTTCACTTTTACAAAACTAAAACTTTATAAATCTTCGTTCTACAACTTAGTTATGCATGAAACACCCTTAAAATATGCATTTTATGCAAAAAAAAGAAGAAGGTAAAATAGTATAAATTGTTCAAAATGTATCGACCGTCTAGGCAGCGCCTAGGCGGTAGGTGGACTCTCTTCGCAGCGCCCCTGCCTACCGCCGTTTAGAACCTTGCACTACGCATACATAATCTATCCCCAACGATCCATCCTCTTGCATCCTAAACTTGTATGTCAATCTTGCTTTGGCTTGTGTTCCGAGTCATTGTAATCCCTCGTCACTCAAGTGTGCCTTCCGAATCATGTCCATCAATGTAGAGTGAATCTACAAATTTATCATCTTCCCTTCCATCCTAGGTATAACAACCTCAATACCAAGACTCTCCAAGTCCTCCAATAAATGTCGGTCTATCGCCAAATACATAGCTAGTGACTATCTACTCAAAGCATCGTCAACTACGTTAGCTTTCCCTAGTTGATACTTCAATATGAGATCGAAGTCCTTCATCAATAACTTCTTTTGTGTGAAGGCGTACTTCAAGGTTTTCTGTTCCGCATAAATCTGAACTCGCTCTCTATACAAGTAATGCTTCCACAACTTCAATGCAAAGGCCACTTCTGCTAATTCCAAATCGTGTGCCGGATACTTCTTCTGATGTGGCTTTAATTGACGAGAAGTGTATGCCATAACCTTCTTATCATGCTCCAACACGCATCCCTCTTTCCTGAATTGTCGCTATAAATCACAAATCCTCTTGTACTGGAAGGCAAAGTTAAAATTGACGCTATAGTCAATTTCTTCTTCAACTTGCCAAAAGCAGCCAAGCACTCCTATGTCCAAACAAATGCTTTACCTTTCCTCGTCAATCTCATCAAAGGCTCTACAATCCTAGCAAAAATTCTTCACAAACTTCTGATAATATTCTGCAAGTCTCAAAAATACTTCGTACTTCTGCTACTGAATCTAGGGTAGGCCATGACTAGTGGCTCGATCTTCTTCGGGTCTACCGCTAATGCTGTCGCTGGTGGGATCTTAAGGTCGGGCGATCCAAATCTTACAAGATGAAGTTCAACATGTGGATCAAATGGTAACAAAAACGACAATGAGATAAATTAGTTGTGAAAGGGAGCATACAAGGGCAACTTAAGCGAACTGCAGTTTGTACTTGTGAAGCCTACCCCTTACTGGTACCAGGGAAAGTAGCGTACCGCATACCCCTACAGTGTATCAAAGTGAAACCGTGTACCCCTACTGTCTATTGAAGTGAACCATGACCAGGTAGTTATTGTCCTAAAGATTACAATAGCCCAATTTTTGCGCGATAGTTTTACCAAATTGTTTATAGATATATATTTGACCTGTGAGTGGTTTTTTCTTAGGGTTGATGCAAACTTGATACACCCCCATTTTCTTGGTTATGTTGTTCACTTGATTCCCTTAGACTTCAATGTAGCTTTAATTTTCAGTTATAAATTTATGCTTAAAGAACATAAAGAGTGTCACCATGTTCTACTAGGAATTTTTTCCCTAGTGAAGACTGAGCAAATAGTTTGGGATGTTGGTAGAAACCATGAAGTACATGCTGCAAAAAGAGGTTCAGATTTGTAGTAACCTCCTCTCCATTAGGCAGTTGGATGAAACCAAACTCGGTCATTAGGTAGATTGATTGCTTTGGATGTCCATTTTAACAATTTCTGAAGTTCTTACCTTCCTGGCTCCTGTACAGTTATAGTTTAAGAAAGTGAATTAGAATTTCTACCTCTTATCTCCTTCCCGATAATAAATTGGCATTCCTCTTTCCGATTTTCATTTATGTTATCATTTGATGTGGATGTACATTTAAAATATATGCTGGTATATGCTTAGCCGAATAAGAGATGCTTGGAATATTCACAACTCTATACTTTTTCAGGTATCACTTACTCAAGCTAGAATAGATATGAGTGAGCTTGATGAAGATTCTGATGGCTTTCTTCAAGCTCATGTATGGATTTTAATTCCATATTCATTGATTTTTATGATTAATTAAAAAGCCAGATACTTTCATTTGATGGTCCATTAGTTGCAAATTGCTTTTACTGCAATCTTGTCTGCTTTGCAGGAAATGGAGGCCTATATAAGAGGTCTTATTCCAAACCTAGCACAACTGCGTGATATGCCTGCAGCCTTCATTAATATGTACTGTCGGATAGCCGCACACAAGTTCTTTTTCTTCTGTGATCCTCATAGGCGAGGTCTGAAACCTTACCATCCTAAAATTCTATAGAACTGGAGCAGTCCATGACCTAAAACTGGTGTTTAAGATGCTACTGTTTCACTTCAAGGCAAATTTTTATTAACTATTCACAGGTAAGGCATGCATAAAGAAGGTGCTGCTGAGTAACTGTCTCCAAGAGCTTATGGAACTGCACCAGGTATTTTTTATCTGACGAAAGTAGTAGCTTCTTGTCTCCAAAGATCGGAGAATCACCATTTACTTGCAAAACATGAACCTTCTTTTTTCCTCCTAATGCTGTTTACCGTTACTGTTCACGCTATTATAACTTCTTACAGTTTTGGGCTTGAATATTTCCTGGCAAATAATCAACATCCTTGACTTTTTAATGCATTATTGTCATACTTGGCTTTTTTATTCAAAGACTAGCAGCATCAAGAGCCCTTCTCCATGATCAGACTGTTTAGGTTTCAAGAATAATGTATTTTTGATAATTTGAGGGATGTGTAACTTGAGATAATCATCAATCTACCTGAATATTAATAGAATTCTCATCCACACCAACACATACTCTTGAATGGAAGTCTTTTTTGCAAGGCAGGATATTTTAATGGTAGGATGATTCTTCAAAAAAATTCTTATATTAGGGAATTGAAAAGTTATGAGCATCTTGAATCAATTAGTGAACTAGAAATGCCAGCTTTGCAATCAATATTTTTTTTGTTTGATATAGTAGGACAAGTATCCAATCATCACATCCTCTTTGATTACTTTATAGACATTTCGTATATTATGTACAATGCCTTCAGATATTAGCCATTTTCTTTGGTATTGTTGAAGAGAAGATTCACTTATTTTAAACATTTATTGATGTTTTTCCCATTTCTAGTTAGGTTTATTGACGTAATTAGTGATGTCACATGGATTGTAATGTATGCTCTATATTGTAAGGCCAAGAGGCCTAATGAGAATTAATCCCGTTCTAGTCACAACATAGCCTTCACTCTAAACAGGTATAAAAGAAAAGGTGGACATAAGCCCGTAAATTTCACAGTATCTTCTCTACAGATGGAGTTAAAATACTTTATCTTCCTCTGCTAGAATCCTTATTGTCTTTTACTTCGGGCTAAATCATTCAATTTTTCTCTGTTAGGAAAGTGAGGAAGAAGTTACTGATACAGAACAGGCAGAGAATTGGTTCTCTTTGACTTCTGCTCAACGGATATGCGGTATGTCAAGTTTAAGTTGTCTATCTTAATTATTTGTTCTTTAGCATAGTTACATGTATGCATTGCATATTTCTTCCCTATATTCGTAGATGAATTGACTGTCATATATCATCTAAACAGGTTCATAGCCCACATATTAGATTGTCCTGGTACACTTAAAAGTGCTTCATAAAGATTGCATATCTGGTAATGATGAATGTTTCACGACTGGCTTACATTAATTTCAAAATACTGCTCATCACAATCCTGTTAAGAGAAGCACTTATGAAATTATTGTCAGGTCATTGATTTTAAACTCGCAGATCTTGATGTGCGAATGAAGCCTAATAATTGTGTTCATCTATTTTCTCCGTGATTTTTTTATCCATGTTTGATCTGAATGCTTCACCTATTTGCACTATTCCATTTCATGCTTGTATATGTGCATGTGTGTAGATGTTATCTAAAAACAGTCTTTACAAGTCGGAAATGCTATTGATTTTATGCTGTTCTCCTCGATCAAAGCTTCCATGTCATGATTCCACTATCCAATATGTTTGTCCATCTGTTCAGGCTTTCAATATTGTGAGGTTCTTCTGCAAGATTGGCATGCATCTTCACTAGACATGTTTTGAGTTTTACTAGTTCTCTATGTACTTTGTACTTGAAAGTTTTTGTCATCTTGTTATAGTTAAAGCTACGGATCCAAGATCAAGCATTTGTTTTGGACATTTTGTTTTTTCTTTCGACTTTAAGAGGACATCATGCACATTATTGTTAGAACTTAAGTACCTAAATTAGTTTTAAGTAAAGGCAGTTATGTTAAACATTGTTGCTTACTATGTTCCACTGCTTTGTAGATATGTTTCTGGCCTTGGACAAAGACATGAATGGGACGTTAAGCAAGCAAGAGCTGAAGGAATATGCAGATGGGACGCTCACTGAAATCTTCATTGAACGGGGTTAGTATCTTATAGACAGCAACTGCAATGAGTCCCCACCCTCACGTTTTTCATCATTTCATGCATTATTAAAGTTATTGTTGGAGGTTGCATTTTTCTTACCTTAAGATATTCTTTTTTGCTACCTTGTAATTTCATTTTATTGTCCTTTGTCCTATTCAATCATATTGTGATACTAAACAGTAGTGTTTGAATTATAGTACAGAAGTGCTACCTCATGTTCTCTCTCCCTCTGCTTTTGTTATGATTGAGGATCTACTCTTTAATGAACACTTGGAGTATCAAGAGACTGCTTTGATAAATATTTCCTTGAACTTACTGTGTAAAGTTAATATGTTCAGATCTTGAAAGCAGACTTCATCTTACATCTTGCACAGTGTCCCACCTTCCATGAATCAGAGATGGGAGTCATGGATGGATTTTCAGGGACCGTGGGCCACCTTATTTTAAGAAAATTATATATATAGATGTTGTTCTGTCCAACTCTTGGTCCCATCTAAATAATTTCACCTTTCACCCTTTGGATGAGAATGTGTTTCTGCCACCTGGCCGTACCATAAATTGTCACCAGGCTTGCTGCTTGCATCGTGGAGGATGCAAGTTCGAGTCACCGAAACAGCCTCTCCATATATATGAGGGTAAGGCTGCATACGTCTTGACCCTCCTCAGACCCTGTGTAAGTGGGAGCCTCGTGGCACTGAGACACCCTTTTTTATCTTTTCATTCCAATTGCTCACTATCCGTAGTATACAGAATGATAGAATCATAATATAGATTTTCCATATAGTTAAAAGTGTGCTCTATCTTGATAAGAATTTGACACCAACACAGAAGGTGGATGTCAGTGGGGTTATAAAAACTTGGCCAATTCTGGAGTTTTATTATGCTCTATAATTGACACCCGTTTTGACGGGATCAGGCTTGGATGGTGCTGATGATAGAAACATATAAGGAGCAAATATATACTTTACAGTACAAAGAAGGTATAGATGACATATATCAAGGTAGTCATTAGTTTATTTTTTAGTTTTTTATGATTGTTACTTTTGCACAAGGTTTATATAGGACCCTGACTGCCAGAAGTACCACTCTATGAATATTTGTATTCTATGCCCTTGAGGTTTGTTAACCTGAGCATCTAACAACTTCTGTTGGCAATCTGTGGTTCTGCTGGTAGAATGCTATCACGGAAACCTTTTCATTATTTGTAGGGTTTCAGGGAGACCTAACCCATGCCTACCAGGCTACTGTAAAGGTAGATGATAAGTAGAGGGATCTCCCTACTTTGGGTATTTGCCAGACTTTAAGTCAAGGTTCACAGTATCGGTATTGGAATCGGTTTCAGAACCTTCTTATGAGTGTCAGTTTTGACTGTTTCTGGGGTTTCAGATCGTGGTATCGTAGTTCTTGGTTTCCAAGAGCCAAGAAATATAGGAAATTACCTTTAAAACTAGAAATTATTTGATTCAATTAGACATAATGTTATCTATTTTTTGTTATTTCTCATTATTTTTAATGGAATAATATTCAACATTGCTGAATTATTCACCATGCAATAGATATTGTTTCTTATTTTACTTGCTTAGTACAAAGTATCCCTACTTTTAAACGTAATAATTAAGATGTATCAACATAATAAATTATCAACAAACTGTAGCATGTTCTGCTTCGGTAGATCTAATTATTGTCTAGACATTATTCTTTTGGCATAATTCTCTTTATTTTATTTTATTTTATTTCTTTGCCGATTTTGATTGTAAAAGAAAACCATAATTTTGGTATCGGTCGGTATTGCTTGGGGTGAGTATCAGATGAGACATGCTAAAAATGATACGTATAGGTCGATACAACGAACCTTGCTTTAAATGAGTTATAGTGCTTTAATTCTTCCCTCAAGAATTTGACTGATTTAAATGTTTATAACTTATTCCTGAACTCTATCCAAGTATTCTCTATGAATTCTAAAATAATTATTAGTGAATTACACAAATTTGAAATTTGAACATCTATGTTGTTTGGAAATGGGAAATTATATTAAGTAAAAATAGATAATTAAGTTGTAGTGTAGATTAGCATAAACTTAAGGCCAAAAACTTCTTCACTAGTGTTATGATGACAGAGTTTATATTTTATACAGCATGAGATACAAGTATGACTAATTTAATTTAGGTCAAGCTAGTCCAATTTTCTGCTCCGCCCCTAAATTGAATTTTTCAATGTTACGTTTCTTTTGTTCATTTACAGCATTTGATGAGCATGTGCGACGGGGTAAAACTGGAGGAGGTAATTCTCGTGAGATGGACTTCGAAAGCTTTCTGGATTTTGTGTTGGCTCTGGAAAACAAAGACACTCCTGAAGGAATGACATACTTATTTCGATGCCTTGATCTTCAAGGAAGAGGTTTCCTTACCACAGCTGATATTCATACCCTTTTCAGGTAAGCTGTATCACTAACTAGGTTCTTTTTATTCCTTGCTGACTGGTTTAATTGACAAGGTATCATGAAGTTGGATACAAGACTTATCTCTTGCCTGTTTTGAACTCGAGGGCAAACATATTGCTATAGACAGATCCTACTTAGGCATATGCACTCGCTCATGCTTGCACATTGAGGGACTTGTAGCTTAAATGGGTTCGAATCATGCTGTTGACTCTCTGTAAGATGTGTAAGCAGCAAGTTATTCACTCGGTCCTTTTTTTCCCCTTGCGATGCCACTCGGTCCTTGTTGATTCAGCATACTGACATTTTATTTTGATGGGAAGCACCTGCTTCATAGTCACCATACCTAAACAGTCAACAGTAGGAATTAGGCTCAAGCGATATTAAGTTTTATTAGTATAATTGTGCCACGTAGAAAAAAACAGTAGTCAAATCCCAGATAGACTGGTAATCGAGTCTCGTATATCTAATTCCCCTTGGCATGGTTGGGGGCTGTTCCACATTATGTTTAATGGTATTCTTCGCAGATGGAATAAAGATGGTCTGTTAGTTAAATTTTCGTTTGTACAAGGTGATTGAATTCTAGGTAAATTTGAATGCTGGAAGTCCTACTATATTGCTTAGTTGGATAGACTCTTGACTTCTAATAGTGATCGTTTAAATTGTTGAGTTAATGATCTGCAATAAGGTGCACCTATATTGCATGGACAAGAATGCAATACGACATGATATGGATACGTTGACATGGTCTTGCTCCGAGTTAACTTGTTCCTAGTGTATTTTGGAGTTTTTGTAATTTGTATCATGTCCTATGTGTCCAACATTGATATGGCATGGATGGGACAAACATTTTTTAGAGCCTGTGCTTCCTAGAGGTGCACCATTCACTTCTGATTGTAGATGACGTGTCATATTTTCCTTACAATGCTTTTTCAATTGATTGATATTCCTCTCCCCATCTTTGTTATCACTCTAGACGTCTCTCAATTGCTAATGTGTTCTTCACAAGTTACGGTGACAGAGTTTATATTTTATACAGCATGAGATACAAGTATACGACTTATTTAATTTAGGTCAAGCTAGTCAAATTTTCTGCTCCGCCCCTAAATTTAATTTTTCTATGTTACATTTCATTTGTTCATTTACAGCTTGCAAAGATGGGGTTGAGTTGGCCTATTTCCTAAGCTGATCTGTATAGTGTCTGGCTTAACTGTAACCTACATGAACTTAAGTTGGATGGTGGATGTATGCTTGATTCTCTTATTATGTTTTTTGAGGCTGGACTAGGGGGCTAGAAAATATGCGGTTATTTGTAACATAGAAATTCTCAACTCTCACATTTTCAAGAAACTGGGGCACCAAACTGGTAATTCATATCGTTCATTACCTCCATATCTTAAAGACACATTATTCTGAAGGATATGCCCATAGTTACGTGGGTCGTGGTACAGTATGGGGTTTCGCAACTTCCCCTGGTTCGTACTATGGGAGTAGTAGGCTTAACCACCGTGTAAGTACTTATTCTAGGGTACTTGAAGGGTCTCTGAGTTCTTATTACTCTCTTTTGCTCTTTTACATGAAGGGTCTTTAGAGTGCTCATACTTGTGACCTATGAGGCAGGTGTCTCATAGGGCACATAATTTGGCACCAAGTTGCAGAGGATTAACAGCTGGAGTTGACATCATCTCGTTTTTTCATTGGAACCTTCTCCATAATTGCACCTTTACTCCTAACCTGCCCCCCCTAGATCTATGTGCTTTATTGATTATGATGACTTGGTCCAGTTGCTTGGTCTTATATGAAGGATGAGATTTTTGAATAGCGTGGTGCAAATCAATACTATTTATTTATTTGTTGATAGCCATGTATAAGTACTTAGCCTGGTACCCAAGGCCAAACATCCAACCAACTACCTTTACTAATACCCATCAATATTATTTTGTCAACGGAAAAACACCTATTCAAACTGCTTGGCTGAAAGTTTTTGAGAGCGACAATTAATAACCTGATGTTACCCTTCATAAATTCAAGTCTTAGAGTTCTAAAGTACGAAAAAAAAGAAGGGGTGCATACAAGAGTCAAGATGTTACCCCGATACAATTTTTCTACATTAAATATTTTGTAATTTCCTGCTTGCACACTGTCAGAAAGTTTTGCAAGCATCATATTACAAGACGGCATCTTCATTGTATAAGCTTAGACCTTTTTCTGTTTTTACATCCTAACCATGATTATGTATCATCAATGGTCCTAACCAACTACCTTTACTAATACCCATCAATATTATTTTGTCAACGGAAAAACACCTATTTCAAACTGCTTGGCTGAAAGTTTTTGAGAGCGACAATTAATAACCTGATGTTACCCTTCGTAAATTCAAGTCTTAGAGTTCTAAAGTACGGAAAAAAAAGAAGGGGTGCATACAAGAGTCAAGATGTTACCCCGATACAATTTTCCTACATTAATATTTTGTATTTTCCTGCTTGCACACTGTCAGAAGGTTTTGCAAGCCTCATATTACAAGACAGTATCTTCATTATATAAGCTTACACCTTTTTCTGTTTTTACATCCTAACCATGATTATGTATCATCAATGGTCCCAACCAACTACCTTCACTAATACCCATCAATATTAGGGGTGAGCATTCGGTTAATTCGGTTCAAACCAAACCGAATAACCGAAAACCGAATAAGCAAAACCGAAACCGAACCGAATTGGTCCATAACCGAATCAAACCGAACCGAATTAAATCGGTTCGGTTTTCGGTTTATTCGATTTATTCAATTTTTCGGTTTATTTGCGCTTTTTTTTGTTAATATATATAATAACTAAATATACCTAAATTTATTTAGTGTGTGTATATATATATATATATATATATATATATATATATATATATATATATATATATGGGAGCGGATCAAAAGCCCCCCTTAGAAAGCCTCCCAAAAACCCCCCTCACTCTAATTCGTAATTTAATGTTAATATTAATGTTAATATTAATATTAATGTTAATGTTAATGTTAATATTAATGTTAATGTTAATATTAATTTTTTTAATTTTTTTTTATATATTAATGTTAATGTTAATGTTAATATTAATGTTAATGTTAATATTAATTTTAATGTTAAGTTTAATGTTAATTTTAGTATTTAATGTTAATATTAACATTAATATTAACATTAACATTAATATTAACATTAATATTAACATTAAATTACGAATTAGAGTGAGGGGGGTTTTGGGGGGGCTTTCTAAGGGGGGCTTTTGATCCGCTTCCTATATATATATATATATATATATATATATATATATATAAACTAAATTTAATTATTCGGTTTTGGACCGAAACCCAAAACCGAAACCGAAACCGAATAAGAAAATTTAGCATTTTCGAAACCGAAACCGAACCGATTTTTTTTTTTTTTAAAACTGAACCGAATCTCTTATTCGGTTCGGTTTTCGGTCCAAAACCGAATAATGCTCACCCCTAATCAATATTATTTTGTCAACGGAAAAACACCTATTTCAAACTGCTTGGCTGAAAGTCTGAGAGTGACAATTAATAACCTGATGTTGCCCTTCATAAATTTAAGTCTTAGCGTTCTAAAGTACGGAAAAAAAGAAGGGGTGCATACAAGAGTCAAGATGTTACCCCGATACAATTTTCCTACATTAAATATTTTGTAATTTCCTGCTTGCACACTGTCAGAAAGTTTTGCAAGCCTCATATTACAAGACAGTATCTTCATTATATAAGCTTGTACCTTTTTCTGTGTTTACATCCTAACCATGATTATGTATCATCAATGGTTCTAACATAAACTTTTGCCTTCTTCAAACAATATGGTATTTTTAGAAAGTTTGCAAATCTCAACTTACTACTCGGTTTCTTCACTTATAAATTTATACTTTATTGCATCCTAACAATACTTGCGTTTCAAAAACGGTGTTTACATGAACTTTGCCTTCTCCAAACTTCACCAAATATGGATTATATAGCAATAATATGTCAAAAATGGACGCCACATACACACATACATGCGTTTGCACACAGCACGCCCGCACAGAACACGTGTGCACACTGATAGACAATATTACAAGCAGTTGTAACCTATGGAAGAAAAGAAGGGTTGCATACAAGAATCGAGATGTTACCCTGATACATTTTTCCTACATTAAATATTTTGTAATTTCCTGCTTGCACTTCTGTCAGAAAGTTTTGCAAGTCTCAAATTACAAGACAGTATCTTCATTATATAAGCTGATCTTTTCTGTTTTTACATCCTAACCATGATTATGTATCATCAATGGTTCTAAAATAACGTTTGCCTTGTTCAAACAATATGGATTTATTATGACATGCACCCGCCCGCCTGCCTGCCTGCCCGCCCGCCCGCCCGCCCGCCCGCCCGCCCGCCCGCCGACACATACATACAAACATAGACGTGCATGCACACTCACAGATGTTCTTAAAAAGTGATGCTGTGCGTCCTTTCAGAGTTTGTTTCGCCGGTACATTCATATCTACCCAAGGGGCTGGTCTGCACTACGCAGAGGGAAGAGCACAATTCCAAACTGCAGAATCTTTTTTTGGGACCAACAATTAAGAATCCTGATGTTACCCTTTTGAGATTGAATTGTGCAGTTTAAACCTATGGAAGAAAAGAAGGGGTGCATACAAGAGACAAAATGTTACCCCGATACAATCTTCCTACATCAAGTTTTTGTAATTTCCTTCTTGCACTACTGCCAGAAAGTTTAGCTAGTTTCAAATTACAAGACAGTATCTTCACTCTAATAAGCTTATACTTTTTTGCATCCTAACCATGCTTTACCTATCATTAATGGTGTTAAACTGAAGTTTGCCTTGTTCAAACTTCAAAAGAATATGGAATATATAGGAAGAACTTGTCCCAAATGGGTGTTTCACACATTCACCCGCATATACATGTGCGCACCCACATAGCCTGGCATTCTTTCTTGCATTCTTTTAGAGTTCGTTTTGCACTATGCAGAAGGTCAGACTCTCTATATTTGGTCTATTTGACTGACATTTCCCTGGTTTTTGTGTGTTCACTTTTTGTGATTCTACAGAGATGTACACCAGAAATGGATCGAGGGTGGAAACTATGAGCTGTGCATTGAAGATGTAAGGGATGAAATATGGGATATGGTCAAACCGACCGATCCCCTCAAGATAACCCTTGCTGATCTTCTAGCCTGCAAGCAGGGTGGGACTGTTGCCAGTATGCTCATTGATGTGCGCGGATTCTGGGCTCATGACAACAGAGAAAATCTCCTGCAGGAAGAGGAGGAACCTGAAGAAGAGTGATTGTCGTGTTCCAGTAATTAAGTTTACTGTTGATAACAACTGGGATTTGTAAACACAGATAGACCAATGAAATGACTGTTTCGTTCAGGTTCAACTTGTTAGTTTATTGCCCCCACCATCTGACATAAGTAGGAGATGGCTATTGATCTTTATCATGTGTGCAGAGACGACGAGGATGGAACATCATTTTACTTGTGTAATATTTTAGGTTATTTGTATGATATAATGAGTGTTGTTTAGTGAGTGTTGTTTTATTTGTAATTCTTTATTCATGATCCACTTTTTCTTAAAATTTTGATGGGTTTAGATTTCTATCCCTAGATCCTCAGCTTTCGACGATTTGGATGACACGTTCATTTTAATTGCTTTAATTGTTATATTTGATGGCAAACCCGGAAGAAAAAAAAAGAGAGCAACAGTCTGGAGAGCGTATAGAAAAATGATCAGTTGCTTGAACTTTGAGGGTGACTTTGTATTATTGTTTGGGGGATTGGCGTTTCGTCAAACTTCTTTTCCGATGTTATGTTGGTTGTGGAAATGTTCCCAAAAAATGGGAGTTTTGAGCCCCAAAGGAGACGGAGCGTTTGGCTAGCTGGCTAGCCACACGGCAAGCTCCTTACATTTGAGTTCTGAGTTCCAAATAGTTCCAAAACATACCAAGTTTTTTCAGCTAAAAGAATACATATGCACTAGTTGAGGCCCTAGTTAGCAATCACCCGAATAAAATTCGTATTATATGCAAATTTATTCCGTATTTTTTAGAAAGGTACAATACTTGCGTATTTTTGAAAGATTCGAATCAGTACGTAAATTTTAAGCACACAAAGTTTTAAACAGTTCCGTATATATTATTGAAAATTTTGGCACAAAAAATGGGATGGAAACATGTTTAATTTATCAAATTTGCCAACATATTTAAGAATGTGAACTTTCTAACCTTAACATTTCCATTTTTCGAATATTTGACCGAATTTTTTAACGTAATTTATTTGTAATGAGCAGATTTATACTTGGTACTTTTGTCGTCCCGAATTTTTTTCGTTTGCCGAATTGATAATAAGGGAACTTGAGGCTTGTGTTATTCGATTTTCCTTTCTTTGATGTGGAGTCATAGAAGGTATAGTCCAGAAATACATAACATATGTCAGCATGAAAGTATGCTGCTAAATCCTTTATGCGAATGCAACATCCTTCAACCACTACCAAGGCTCCGACTTCTGCACTGAGGTTCTTGGGGATACCAATAATTGACTATTGGTGTTCAATGACGGGATCTTTATGTGAATGGAGCTAAAGGTTTGACTTTCACCTACACTGTGTTGACAAATAATGGAGGTGGAGGAGGAGGGCCTAGCATAATATCTTTTTATCTTTCTTAAGTAACTCAAAGTGCTCCAAACGAGGAAAATGAAAGCAGAATTCGTCATCTCTCTTCCCTCCCACATGTACAATAAGATTCGGTTCGGTTTGGGAAAAAAAAATCGGTTCGATTTCGGTTTTGAAAATACTAAATTTTCTTATTCGGTTTCGGTCCAAAACCAAAAACCGAATAAGACTTGTGCAATTATGCAAATATTCTCAATTCTATGTATATATATTGTAGTTAAAATGTGTATATTTTGAAAGTAACAATTATGTTTATATATTCTGAAACCAAATTTTGGTAATTTACAACTAGTCTAACTTAGGACAAATACAATAAATGTGTATAAAAATTATAATTTTAATATCATTTAACCACGATTTCAACTTTGAATCCTACCCATTATACAATAGAAATAGTCTAACCGAACAAGTCGAATAAACCGAATCATTATTCTGTTCGGTTCGAACCATTTCGATTCGATTTCGATTTTTGCTAATTTCGATTCGCTTTCGATTTTAGATTTTTAAAATTTCGATTTATTTGATTTTGACTATTTCGATTCAGTTGAAATCGAATAAACTGAACGCTCACCCCTACCCTAAAGTAGCTGCCCCTTTCAATTTGAGAAGTCCCTTCCTTGACATGATTCATCATGTGAATCATTTGACAAAACACATATCTTATATAAATCCTAAGACCAAAGGAAAATCATTACCGAAAGAACCATAACTATTGTCTTGTGGAAAAAGTCATTATTTGGTTGAACTAAAACCATTTGGCTAATATGTTAATTAGGTCATTTCTCAATGTGTGCTACATATTTTTTAAATTAACGTACTTACAAACATTTTAGGACTTATCTTAAAGGATAACACATTATCGATTTTATTTATTTAAAGTTTAAAAGAGCAAACATCATTCCAATATATCACTTCAAACTTTTTATTATTATTATTTTTGTTACTTTGGGAGTTCAAATTCTCTCTACCACCCTACTTTTTGATTCCACAATCTCCTTTAAATTTTCAAATCTTTTTCTTTCTCATTTAATACTCGGAGATTTTTTTTTTAACCTCTAATTAGAAGTGAATTACTAATTGGATCTAATTAGAGGTGCGCCCACAGAAAATATTTTTGTATCTAATTGGATACAAATAGAACTTGATGCATAATTAGAGGCTCCAAAAAAGAAAACAATAACTTGTTGCCTTCTTTACAAAAGAACCTCCCATTGGAGATTACAAAAAAAAACCATTGTAACCCCTAAATTTTTAAATATTTCTTCTTTATATTCTTAATAATGGTTATATAAAATATGAAAGAGAAATACAAAAGCAACATCAATTCATACACGGATTGCGTGATCAAAAAATTTCAAGAGTTATTTAAATTACACCAAATTAAGACTATCGTTAATCTTGTCACAATGATTTGGACCCAAAAAATAGGGTTATTTAGTAATAGGACCTCATATAATATTTGATATTAGGATTTGGACCTTCATTAGGTCTTCAAATTGGTAACAGGTTTGGACGTACGAACCAAATTCTAATATTGGATGTTATGGAGACTCAAATCCTAATATCAAATATTATATGAGACCCTATTAATGAATAGCCCAAAAATATCATTCTAGTGTGGTCCAACAAAAGCCCAGCCCAACGGGAGACTCAATTTAATTCAAAAAAAAAATGAGAGGGTCGGCTGTGACTCGTCAGCGCTCTTTTTCTCCCGCTCTATGAGAAGCGCTATAAATACCCCCTTTTTTCTTTCTTCTTCCAATCGAAGGCTCGACATTTAGGGGGGAAAAAAAGTCTGAAGAATTCAGGTGAGAGCCTCAAAGAAACCCTAACTCCTCAATTACATGCAAATTTACTTAATTTCCCCTAACTGATGATCGAAGCCTCAAAATATTGCTGAATTTACACGAGGATTTTGCACTGGAGCTCGTTATGCAGTTAAATTTCTGATTTAATCGGGATTTTTCTGCATAATTTCCGCATTTTAGAGTAGAATATGAACCGGTACTCTTGATTATCAGACATCATGAGAAATTTTGCGTAGCTTCGCCGCTATTTTTCTCTTATTCTCCCCATTTTTATGGTTTGCTACAGAAATCGCTGGTATCGAGCAATTTATGAAAAATTCCATGTACTAATTGGTATTCGCATGGTTAGAAGCTATACTAAATGTAAAATGATGGATATCTGTGGAGCACAGACACCCCACGACTCGATGCGTGCCTGTGTCGTGTTGGACACGACACAGACTGTGTGCATATTTTGTCGTGTCGTATTCATGTTCATGCAACGTATGATGAAAGTAAAGTATCTAATCAGATACTTATAATTTTTTTATGTCGAAATCTAATGTGGAACAGGTTTGAAGTTCATCCGTAGTGATCCAATGTCGAACGTCAAAGTTTGTGTGCGGTTTAGACCTCTAAACTCCCGCGAGAAAAAAGTTCACAACGGGAGTATAAGCGTTCGGCAACTAGACCAGGAATCATTCGTGTTCAAGGTTCATTTCTCTATGGAATTTTGCTGTATATAGTTCCCGGTGTTGTATTTGCTAAGATAAAGGATTTGGTTTCTTTTCAGGACGAGAAGGATGAGGATACCACATTTTGCTTTGATAGGGTCTTCTATCAGGACAACGAGCAAGGAGATGTTTACGAATTTCTCGCTCGCCCTATAGTTGAAGGTGTGGAGTGGATTATTTATTATCTGCCATTCTAGAGGAAAATTCTTCAAAAGTTGTTAATTTCTTTATGCAGATACCGTGAATGCAATAAATGGAACTCTTATTACTTATGGACAGGTATGAATCACTTTAACTTAAAACTACTACTGACTGAAATGTTTGCCAAAGTAAACTAGCTATTGATACAATTGCAATGTTCTGTAGTTCAAAAAACCTCATTTTGTCTGAATCGGAAACTTGTTTCTTAGATGCAAAGATAAAAAAAGACCTGCATTCGACTGGCTAACGCATTAGAAATGAGTAACACACATTTTTGCTACTTGAGTAAAATCACGTTGAAGGGGAAGTAAAGTGTTAAAAAATTTAAAATTTCGAAAATTAATGTCCGGTAATCTTACCTTTATAAAGAAATAAAATCCTAGCATCCTAAACTTTAAGGTGGAGATAAATTAACCCGCTAACCCGCCGCTTGTTTCAAAACTGGATGTTATGGTGTCTACTGCTATTACTTTTTCAGGTTCTCAACTGACCTGAAATTTGTACTAGATGACCAATATGCTCTTATCGAGGGTAAATCGAGAAAAGGATGGAATTTATTTTGTGGGAATATGATTGTAAGGTAAGGGCTTCTGATCCGCCTCAGGGCAACACAATTTAAGGTGCTTCCTGTTTGGAGACGAGGAAGAGAAAGGGAAGGGGGGGGGGGGGGGGGGGGGGGGGGGGTTAGGGGTTGGTTGAGATAAAGTGTAGATGCTTCAAATTTTAGGGAAGTT
Organism: Iris pallida; assembly: GCA_029216955.1. Taxonomy (NCBI): domain Eukaryota; kingdom Viridiplantae; phylum Streptophyta; class Magnoliopsida; order Asparagales; family Iridaceae; genus Iris; species Iris pallida. Next base: position 16,012,501 of record JANAVB010041419.1, on the reverse strand, counting down.
AACATTTTTTGATATTGTCTGTGGGATTCGACTAAGACCTATTCCTTATAATTGTTTCCCAATGGGGTGAATAACGTTACCTTAGTACTAAATAAGGCAAGGTTAAGAAACTTGTATTTGGACCCTTCCTATGACTACGATTTCGGCAGATTTGGTGGGTTGTGGTGGTTTCGGAAGTTCCGATATCAGTTTTGACTGATACTTAAAGCCTCTGCTAGGTTGTGATACATTGTATTATTTATGACAATATTCTGTACAATTGGCTCGTTCTTTGGTTCTACAGTACATCCACCTCTAAATAATTTCGAAACATATTCACGTGCCTACCAGTTTGAGTCCTGCTATACATGTGATGCTTCAATGAATTCCATTTCTTCACTTTTTGCAAAGAGCTATAGTTACAAGGTGTTTATATTCTTCTTACTAAACCATTAAATGAAATGACACATCCATTGGTACAATGGTGCAAGTAATAGGCAGAATTATTATTTGTATATATGTTATAGTTTCAACTCATATGATATGCAACTTTAGGGACTTCTACTTTCTGTTTACTTTGACTTACTTGTGAATCTTTCATTTGGTGCAGACTGGAGCAGGGAAGACATACAGCTTAGAGGTCAAGTGATAAAACTTTCTTTCATCTTCAAGAGATCCTCATACAATCGAGGGAGTTTCAAAATGATTGTTTTTCAGATGACTTTGTTTCTTTATTGAATAGAGAGTATTTTATTTATTCAACAGGGCCCGGGAATATTAGACTCTGATGATCACAACAAAGGGTTGCTTCCAAGAGTGATAGATGGTCTTTTTGAATGTCTTAGGTCCTCTACAGATTTCACCGAATACAGTGTGAAACTCTCCATGGTATGAAAACTATCTATGCTTTCACCTAACAGTTCTCACCTTAATAAGTGAAGCATTATCACTATAAGTTGTGCTATTCATGTTTTCTTCAAGGTGGAGATCTATTGTGAGAGAATAAGGTTTGTGGGAAAAAATTTCATCTGATAGAAATGCCATCTAAATTGTCATTAGTTTGTACTTTGTAAAACGACATGTGTTGCTCAGCGTAAAAGAAGTGACTGTTTCTTTTACTTCCCAGAGATCTCTTAGATATATCAAAAGACAATCTGCAAATCAGGGAGGGTAAGTTCCAAGGAGTTTATCTTGCCGGTGTAACGGAGGTGAACCACAGCTTGATGACCTATATATCTCTTGAATATACTTGAACTAGCATTTTATGATGTTCAAATTCTAATAAGAACCTTTGTTGTTATTTGCTTCGTTCATTATCAGATATCTATTTTGGACCCTGCAGAAGCCTTGATATGCATTTCTGTAAGACATCTTGAACAAAATTCAGTGCAATCTGTATTATATCAGTTATACCTTGTAAATATTTTGAACTTCTGTAAGACATCTTGTTAAAGTTCAATGCAATTTGTATTGTATCAGTCATCTTATATATTTTTTAACCTTGCAGCAGGGGATTGCTAATAAAGCAGTTGGAGCAACACGTAACCTTACTTGTGCCTTTACATTCATTTTTAAGTGAAGACTATCATCTACGGTTTTCTAGACCAATTTGCCATTCTAGCATTTCATACTTGGTTACATTATCTTCATTTGAGACTTTAACGTAGACAGAAATGAATATGGCAAGTAGCAGAAGCCACTGTGTATACACATTTTCAGTTCAGGAATCTGTAACAAATGGAAGGTAAGCTCTGATTTCAGCAATTATCCAGTATCCATGAGCTGTATCTTTTTATCCACCACGTTATCAAGTTAAATTATGATGGAGCTCTATGAGGATGATGCAATAAAATAATTAAATATCTTATTTTATTTGGAAGTCGACCATACAAGGGCCATGGTATTTAAATGCAGTCGATGAACCTTTTTTTTTGACTGAAGCCAATGAACTGTTTAATGCTAGTAGCTACGTAGACCATACTAGAGTCTGCAAATTTCAATGATTGATGGAAGTACCTAGCTCCTTATATGCATTTTGAACAAGTTGTCTTTCAAATATAGACATGCATTACTGTTACTATATCCAGGTTGTCAATTATCCTTGAGCACAAACTTATCATTCCAACTTTGGTATATTGCTAAATGTGACGAGATATGATTGATGAAAAAAATTAGGATTTATATATAGTGTTATACATACATCAGTATTTCAATGATTTTAGCAGAGTTAAAACTGGAAAGCTTATGCTTGTGGACTTAGCCGGTTCAGAAAAAGTCGAAAAAACTGGTGCTGAAGGGAAAGTTTTGGAAGAAGCGAAGGCCATAAATAAGTCCCTTTCAGCTCTCGGGAATGTGATTAATTGTCTCACAAATGGTAATGAAATGTGCTTCTCGTCCTGTCGAAAGAAGGAAAAAAAAAAACTTAGCCTCATAACTCTTGTAATGTAGTAGTAGTAGTATATACTAATTTGTCTGGCCTTGGCTTCAGAAAAAATGAACCATATACCTTACCGCAGCTCAAGGCTTACTCGCATACTTCAAGATGCACTGGTTAGTATTCCTTTAGCGCATACTAACCACAATATTATCAACTTTTTGCATATAATTCTCTCTGCCGTAGGGTGGGGATTCTAGAACTGCTTTGCTGTGTTGTTGCTCCCCTAGCTCCTCAAATGCTATTGAGAGCATGTCCACTCTTCGCTTTGGAACCAGGCATGTCCTTCAAACATCTTCCATAAGCTGCCAACAAGTATTCATTTCTCTCGACATTTTGCAGGGCTAAACTTATAAAGACACCATCTCGGGTGAATTTTGAAATGGATAAAGACGACATCCGTCCTGGTTCTGAGATAGCTTTTGAGGATCATAATGTAATTTCGGAACAAGATGACATGATCCTCGAAGAGGTCAGTAATGTGAGCGTACCATGAAATTTTACATCTTCACATCATGGTTTGTAGTATTGGCCAATACCGATACGGTTTGACATATCTTGATCCGATACCAACCGCTACCGATATTGATTGATACCCCAGTCAATTCGGATGAGAAAATTGAACGAAAAAGGCTGATCAGTAAGGGTGTAAAAGCATGTAAATGAAGAAAAACTTATTTATCAACAAGACTATTATTTCATTCATTTCTGATACTGATACTGCGAAATTTGCTTCACATTGTTAGCTGTAGTTTCTGATTACCTTTTGTTGTTGTTGATAAGAGTAATGTAATATGATGTGCAAGTGCAACTGTGTGCAGGTCCCTCTTAATTTCCTCCCTTCACTGGATACTTGGCAAGCATCATGCTTGGAGGTTAGCTCTGTTGACATTCTCGAGATTCATGCATACATATTCAAGACTGCTTCCTTACCTGCATAGTACATTACCTACTGCAGCCGACAAGGATGAGTGAAGCACCAATGGTTGAAACTGAAGCAGAAAGAACTGCAGTTCCGTGGCTTCATATCGCTAACTGTGCACTTCTCTCGGTCGCTCTCATCTGGATGATTCCTGCGGCCGTACTAATTGTTTCGCGCTGAAATCCCCTGTTGGCATGTACAATGGAAGAAACTCTTGTTGTCTAGGAAGTGTTTGGCTATAAAGTTGCTGAAGAGAAGAACTTAAATTGTTTGTATGGATCCATTTCACATACTAGGAACATTCACTTTTACTTGCTGAGCAATAGCTTTTTGTGATACTGTTAGAGGTTTGGACGAGTCAAGTAGAAATTATATAAGTTCTGTATGAATTCTTGTTTGTAGCTGCTCAAAGAGCTTATGCTTCCTGAGCTTCCAGCATGCTGCGTTCCATCAAGCAAATATGTGTTCTGGTTCAATTGTAGATTTGAATATTGTATAATGTATAATCTGATACAAATGAACAAAAAAATGCCTTATATTTGAATATGTATAATGACCCATAAGGAAACGTTTATCTATACAAACGGGAAAAAAAAAAAAAAAAACCTGAAAGGAGCTGAAAATGTAGATTTTGATATGTATATGACCCCATAATAATAAATGATAATTACTAGCATGTGTTATTTAATCGGAATAACAATACAACAGTTCAGTCTCAAGCTGTTATTGTCAGTGATAAAAGCATGGTTAGTGTTCATTGGTAGTATTAGCTAGCTAGTCTTAACGTTTGACAAATACCTTAAATGTGTAGAATGTTTTTATATCAATTGGTCTATTAGGTCAGTTGGTTAGAATGTTGTGTTAATAACGGGAAAGTTGCAGGTTTGAGACTTGCATGGGCCAAAATTATTATTTATTAAGTTTTTAAGTTTCTTTATATACACCAATAAGGGACGAAGTCAGAATTTTAACAAAGAATTAGGGAAGAAACCACGATTTTAACAAAGAATTATGGACGAAGCGAGGATTTTAAACGGAGGTAGACATTACATAGGTATTTATTCAAAAAAGCAAACAAAGATTAAAAAATGCAAATAATTATTATTTATTAAGTTTTAAGTTTTTCTAGACACCAAACAGGGACCAAACCAGGATTTTAACAAAGGGGACAGACATTACATAGGTATATATTAAAACAAAATAAAGATAAAAATAGGCAAATATTAAGTACTTGAAATAAATTCTATTTTCGATTAAGTTGCACTCAATGTGTTTTCATCTTATCAAAATCGTCAATTATCGAACCAGTGCTGAACTGGACTGCAATTTCTTTCCCAATATAAACAATTATTTTATCTGCAAGAAAGTCATCCTCCATCTTATTATGAAGTCTGGATTTAACTAATTTCATATCTGGAAAAACCCTTTCCGTAGTTGATGCAGAAATTGAAAGATTCAAAATAAGACAATTACTCGATCTACCAAAGGAAATTTTTTTTTACTTCCCGTATTCACCAATCCCTGGCAAAATTATGAAATTGTTGACAAGTTTTGTTCAGGATCTTTTGATACATCTATACCATAAGGTTGCAACTGATCCTCTTAGATGAACCTTTTCTTGTTCACTAAAATCTTCTTGGTAGAAATTATCTACTAAAGTGCATATGTCATCAACATTGAACAATCTGTATGCATCTTTAGGCTCCAAAGTTGAATTTAGAATAAAGAGTTCCCTTGTGTGCTCATTGAACCATTGGTTTAGTTCCAGCAATTGAGTAGGGGTGCAACTCGGACGGGCTAAACCCGAACCCGATCGGGTAAACCCGTTAATGGGTTAGGTTAGGGTTGAAGATATTCGGGTTCGGGTTTGGGCTCGGGTTAAAATATTTGAACCCGATCAAAAATCGGGTTGGGCTTGGGTTCATGTGTTGGGTAACCCGAAGAACCCGAAACCCGACATACATATAATTTATATATATATTGTTTCATACTACTTAAATAAAAAGTTTAAACTATAATTTTTTTCACCCGAACTCTTCAACTCCTTGTCCTAAATCTCGTTTCAGTTTTATTTTGTAATGATTGAGGCTTGATTGCTATTTGATTATGCATTTAATATTACTCTTGTTTAAAATTATTGCAAATATCATATTTGAGTCCGATAAACCCGATGGACCGACCCAACCCGAGCCCAACCCGATCGTCCGGGCTTGATCTTGGGCTTCATATGTTGAACCCGAAGTCGGGTCGGGCTTGGGCTTGGGCTAGGTTTATGATCTATCGGGTTGGGCTCGGGTTGACCTCAAACCCGACCCAACCCGCCCGAGTTGCACCCCTACAATTGAGCATCTATCTAGGGCTGAAAATCGAACGAACGAGTTCGAACAAAGAGTGTTCAAGCTTGGTTTGACTTAACTATCGTACGAGTTTGATTCGAGTTAAGCTTAAAGTCGAGCTCTAAAATGGTGTTTGATTAGAAACTCGAACGAATCGAGTTCGAGCTAAAGTCCTATTGAACATGTTGTATAGACTATTCCAGTGTTTCTCTCAAGTTTTAAAGATTTTTTTATTGAATTAGTTATGCTCTTTACATCATAAATTTACCATCATATAAAAAACAAAAAAAAAATGAGTAAAATTTCTAAGACAAAATGTATTTCTATCTATTAAAAAAGCATAACATAGACTTAAAAAGTCCTAATATGGGAAATTGAGCCGAGTTCGAGTCTGTTTGCGAACAAGATCGAGTCGAACAACTCATGTTCGAACTCATTTTCAATTAGTCTACGAACGAGCTTAATCCGAACTTGGACCGAGCCGAACCCGAACGGTTTGAATCGTTTTACAGCGCTACATCGATCGTTGCATAAAATATGTCAAATCGGTACGTTCGACTGTAACTTTATTTATCTTCTGTCGAGCACTTCTACCAGCAACATACCACGCACCTACGCCAGGAATATCAAGATCGTGTTTCTTGCAAATTGATGTCACCTTTCCAAGAAATACCACCAAACCGTCTTCTCTTAAATCTTGAATTAGTATCTTCCTAATTTTTACTAACTGTATGGCATTTAATATAGGCAAATTTTATTGGCACCTCAAGATTAGGGCAGCCCAAAATTTTTTTAATTTATTTACAAGTTTGCCACTACAAATTTTTAATTGAGGGCAGTCCACATATTTGGATTTCGACTGTGGCATTCATAACATAAAGTGGACTGCCAACGTTGTTGCAGTCCTACTTTATGTTATGACTGCTAACTTTGTTGGCAGTCATAAATTATTTTGATAGTTTGGATTTTGACTGTCGACAAAGTTGGTAGTCCTAACATGTAGTAGGACTGCCGACTTTGTGAATAATCCTATTTTATGTTAGGGCTGTCAACTTCATTGGCAGTCCTAAAGAGGGTTGGGCATACCAAAGTAAAATTTTGACTGTCCTGAGTACAAATTACACCAAGTTGGACTGTCCTGAAGTAATAATTGTCCAAAAATAAAATGTGGAGTGCCTATAAATTTACCTTAATATATCTTTGGCTAGATTTTGCAAAAGCAGATCCTAACTTGATTTGGGAAATCACATGTGAATGGATTTTTTTAGGCTAATTATAAGGGCACATCCAAAGTTGATCAGGGTTAACTGAAATATGATTTTAGTTTATTTACAAGTTTACCATTTGAAAAATTACTCAGGACTAGCCCAACTATAGGTATATAAGGCAATTTTTTTTTTTTGTCCTTGTCTCCTCCCTCACATCTCTTTTTTCAAACCCTAGTTTATTTTCTTTCTTCCTGTTTTGACATTATGGAAGAAGAACAAGAAGAAGATGAACGAAAAGAAAGAAAATAAACCAACTTATGGGAATTATGGAGCTTTTATTTTGAAGTTGTGGTCCCAACCTGTGAGAATTATGGATGAAACCCTGTTTATAGAAAAATTAGGTCATCAAATCTATTAATCGATCAGCTCGGTCCTTTCGAAGAACACGACATTCCTTACAAATCAGTCTCGGTAACTCCTCAACCGACAAAACCCTATTTTGGCAGTCCTAAGATCGACCAAGTCGACTTTAGGACTGCCACAATTTCTGGCAGTCTTAGAAGTGTTTAGGACTACCAGAAATTTGGACAGTACTAAAATGCCAGCAAGTTCATTTTAGGACTGCCCAAATTTTGGTAGTGAATAGGGTTGCCAGAAATTTTGGCTGTTTTGACCGTCCAAAAAATTTGACAGTCATAGAAGAAAGTTTTTAGTAATAATGGAAACATAAGTCATGTAAATATTTTATATTTTTGTATAACCATTAAGTTACCTCTATAAATATTTTTAGATCTATTTTAGAGATAAATCAATTATCTACTCGTTTAAAAATAAATTATCTACTAGGTTTAAAAAAAAACTCAAAATTTAAAATCTATCTTATAGATAAGTTTCTCAATTTTGCTCATTTTAAAAAATCCTTCATATATACGGTCTATAAATCCATTTTAGATATAAATATATCTTAGGGACAAGTCTCTCAAGTTTGTACATTTCAAAATAAACCTATTTATTTTAGAAATATGCCTCTCAATTTTAAATCCATTTTAGAGTCTCTCTATTATCTACTCGATTTTTTAAAAAATCAAAAATTTAAAATCTATGTATTTCTAGGACTGCCAGAAAACTGGGCAGTCCTAAGTATTTTTAGGACTATCAGAAAACTGGACACTCCTAAAATACAACAAGTTATTTTAGGACCTGCCAGTTTTCTGGCAGTCCTAAGTATTTGTAGGACTGCCATGAAACTGGGCATACCTAAAATGGACTTGCTGTATTTTAGGACTGTCCAGTTTTCTGGCAGTCCTAAGTATTTTGTCAAAATAATGATAGTGACAAAGAAGAGAGAATAGAACACAAAAAGGAATCTAAAATGGTTATCCATTAGAGAGGTAAGTAAACACTAATTCCTTCTAATCTCATTGTCTACTTTTGTTTGTGACTTAGCTATCAGAGGAACACCAAATTGACCGAGGACTATTCATTGAATGGGATTGTCCAACATCAGCTTTTAACTAGTAAATAAAATAATGTAACCAATAAATAAAATGAATAATATTGTCCCTAAGAATTAATGTCGCGGAATCAGAATTTGAAGAAATTGGGAATGAGAAGGAAACTAGAATTTTGATGGAAATAGAGATAATGTAAAGGTTTATTATAAAGGCACTTCACTTTTTGATTAGGGCTAGCCCATTTTAAACTTTGTATTATTTACAAGTTTGCCATTAAAAAAATTGATCAGGGCTATCCCACTCTTTGGTATAAAAGTCACTTTTTTCTATTTTCTCCCCTCTTCTTCTTCCTCAAGGACTGCCCAATTTTCTGGCAGTCCTACAAACCGAATGGACTGCCAGAAAACTGGACAGTCCTAAGTCACAGCATGTGAAACAAAGGACTGCCTATTTTTCTGGCAGTCCTTACTGTATTCAGGACTGCCAGAAAAATGGACAGTCCTACATACAGTAAGGACTGCCAGAAAAATGGACAGTCCTTTGTTTCACATGCTGTGACTTAGGACTGCCCAGTTTTCTGGCAGTCCATTCGGTTTGTAGGACTGCCAGAAAATTGGACAGTCATTGTCGACGCAGAGTTTTCTCGTTCGTGCATACTTGTGTTTAATTTAAATGGGTAATTTTCCACTCCGAATGTAGTTTAATTCAAATGGGCTACAGACAATTGAAATAAACAATGTAATAGATGCTTGAATTTTTCAATTTAATTTCTAGGATTTTGGAAACAAATAGAGAAAGAATTTGGGTGCCATCGATCTTCTTGAGAAGGAAATTTGGAAGAGAAGAGGAAGAAGAGAAAATTTCTAGGGGGAAGAAATTTCTAGGAATTTTTAAATTAACTTCTTGCTTGGGGATGGAGAAATGGTGGAGGAGAAGAGGAAGAAGAAGAAGAGAGGAGTTAGGGTTTAGGAAGAGAGAGAGATTTTTTTGCAAATGAGAGAAAAAATTTGGGTTTGGGGAAATTTTACTTTGGGACAGCCCTAAATCAAAAAAATGGGATGTCCTGAGTAAAACCCAAAAAAATCTGGGCTAGCCCCAATCCGGGCTAGCCCTGATCAAAAAATGAAGTGCCCTTATAAGTTACCTAATGTAAATGGTGTAGAATAAGATGAGAAGAAAACTATGGTTTTGGGAAGAGAGAGTCAAATATTGAAATGGAGATAAAAATTTGGGTTTGGGGGGTGTTGGGTTGGGACAACCAAAGAGTAAAAAATTGGACTGTCATGAGTAATTTTTTTCTCAAATCTGGACTAACCCCAATCCGGACTAGTCTTGAGTAACTTTGGATGTGCCCTTATAAATAACCTTTTTTTATTCCGACTCGTAATACCAAATTGGATTCGACCCGATTGTCACCATTATTAAAAAGGGTAATTGCATTAACTACCCCTATGTTTTACACTTATTACACGTATCACTCATACTTTAAAACTAATTACACGGACACCCCATATAGTTTCTATTTTATATATAAACTAATAACACTGACCACACCTAGGCCTCGTTTGGTTCGCGGAATGGAAGGGAAAGGAAATCAATTCCTTGTCATTTCCTTTCCTTTGGGAAACTTTAATTCCTATTGATTTTTCTTTCCGATGTTTGGCAATGCCAAGGAATTTGGAAAGGAAAGTGAATACTTCAATGTGGGAAAGTGATTCCTTCCTTGGATGGATGGAATCACTTTCCCCCCTAATTTCCCTTCCATTGGGAATCACTTTCCTTTCCTCCTCAATTCCTTGGGCGTCCAAACATAGGAAAGTAATCACTTTCCTTTCCCAACCGGGAGATTCCGCCAACCAAACGAGGCCCTATAGTTAATATAATTTACAAAGGAGAGGATGGCCAATGTAATTATTTTCGAAATATGGATAGTTCTGTAATACTCATGAAAGATAGGGGAGCTCAGTGTAAATAACCCTATTAAAACTATTCTAATAATTTCCTCCTCCCCAAATTTCAAAGAGTGAAAAGACTCCACTCTTTTCATATCATTTTTCAAAAAGCATTGGAACCGAATTTTTTGGGAGGGATTTCGCTCTCCCGACAAGTGATCGATCAAACTCCAAAGGAATCAGCAATGGACGTCTCCAAGGACCAGATGACCCTCCTCCTCGACAACGGCCTCTACGACTCGGCTCAAATGCTGGTAATTTTCGGTTCCCAAACCCTAAATTTTTTATTTTGCACCGTACAATGATGATTAGGTGAAGAAAATTTTGCAATTTTGGTACTGTAACAGCTATAGGCTTGAAATGATGATTAGGTCGTGAAAGTTGCAATTTGAGGACGTGGCTGCTATAAAGTTGTGATTTTTGGGTTGTAATGATGATTAGGTCCAGAAATTTGCAATTTTGAGACTGGAACAGCCGTAGACTTGAAATGACGATTAGGTCATGTAATTTGCAAATTTGAGTATGTGAATGCTATAAAGTTGTGATTTTTAAACTATAATGATCATTAGATCAAGAAATTTGTAATTTTGGGACTGGAATGGAATGGCTATAAAGTTGGCGTTTTTAGACTGGTTTCTTTGTTCACTATGGCAGGGTTGTTTCCTCGTTTCTTCTTCCGCTGCCAATTCGGAAAACAATCCATATATGAAGGCCGAGAGTTTGGTAAGCGTATATTTTATGTTCTGATTGTCTTATTTTGTTGTGAATAGTTCAAAGTTAGGTTCTTCATTGTGCTTGTGTTCTGATTCTTTTTCTCATAATGTTCACTACTGTATAGTGCATGTGCATGATTATGCCACAACAAAATATGGACATGGCCACCACGGCACATATTTTGGAGTGTCTGTACCGCTACCAATATGTGTTCGACATGACGTTACACGGATATGCACTGATATTTGGAGTGTCCATAAATATAGTTACGGACGGGGTCACACACGGACATGCACTGATATTTGGATTGTCAATAATTATAGTTACGGAGTCCTTGACGTAAGCATGATGTCTGTACTAGTTAAAGAGCCACATCTTGTTGAATGGCTTCTTCGATTAAGATATCTAGGTGTAGCAGTGCAAATTTGTAGTATAGAATGAATTCACATACTTCATAAGACCATTTATCTGGCTACATTATGACTGGTGTAAGGATGGACCTTGGTTTTATAGCTGTCATCTTGTATGATGTTCCACGCAATGGTTTGGCTATTCCTCGAGAAAAGAAGTGTGCGATCTGTGGGCCTTTTACCTCCACGTGGCACTTCTCTTTCAGGCTTTCACCCACCACGGAAAATTCCCTACAGCTGCCCCTGCTAGGAGTCTGCCCCATGTCCCAATCCCAAGTGGCTGAATGTTAGATCTACATTTTTTTGTATGGAGGGCATCAAGTATGATGTCGTCACTAAGGCTCTTACACTCAAAATTCTTCACTTACTATATAAGTGTTTGGGAAGACAAATAGCTTCAATTTGGTGAGAGTTACCTAAATTTCCAATTTGATGAGAGTTACATGAATGTTGAGTCGTTGACCTCGTCCCTTACTAATCCATGGAAGGCCAGAGGTGATTCCTGAAGTGTTTCATGTGAAAAACTCAGACCCATGGTGCTAATATAATGCTCGCTTGTCACTTACTGTATAAGCGATTGGAAAGGCCGATGACTTCAATTTGGTGATAGATACATGAATGTTGAGTTGTTGACCTTGTCCCCTAGTCCCTTAGTAATCCGTGGAAGACCAGAGGTGATTCCTGAAGTGTTTCATGCACTGTTTGGAACAACTTCCGGTATTATTAATATATCGGCCGATATAATAGGTTTCAAAGGGGAAACCGATGCGGTTTCTCTAACTAGTTTGAAAAAACTGATAATTGAACCATGCATGCCCGTATACCATACGGGGCAAATTGAGAAATCTTATATTAAGCAATTTTCATTATGCACATGATCCACATTGATCACGTATTAATAGCAATTACTTGGACGAGTAATCCTATTACATGGCCACTTCAAATATTTGATTAATTGGCTACGCAATAATCATATTAAGCGATATATTGCTCGGTCTACTAATTATGTATAAATCCTTTTTTAAGACTTATTTGATGCATATATCACATAACCTTCCATTAAACTCCGTAGAAAATATCTAATTGCAAAAGCATTTCTCGCAAGAGAAAAAAAGAAGTGTTTCTCTCTCGCAAGAGAGAAAAAATAATGGTTATTTCCCTCTATCGGCTGACGATGAGTTGGCTACAATTGCGGCACTTACCTTCTCTCTTCTCTTTTGTTAAAACAATTGGCTTTTGACCTTTGAGTAGCTCTCAGTTTTATTATTGTTTATGGATATTTGTTAGATATATATCAATGCTCCGATTCTTGTTATATATATCATATATGATATGAATTGTGATCCTATATCTCCTCCACAGGGTCATATCTCCTGATATATCTTATACATTGCATGGTATCCACTTTCCGATATAGGGATCCCCGAAACGGTATGGGGCCGGTATCCGATATCAAGAACCTTGGTTTCATGTGAAAAACCATGGTGCTACTTTAATGCTCTTCTGTCACTTACTATATAAGCGATTGGAAAGACCAATAACTTCAATATGGTGAGAGTTACCTAAATTTTCAATTTGATGAGAGTTACATGGATGTTGAGTTGTTGACCTCGTCCCTTACTAATCCGTGGATGGCAAGAGGTGATTCCTGAAGTGTTTTATGTGAAAAAGTCAAGACCAATGATGCTACTTAAATACTCCCTTGTCACTTACTATACAAGTGATTGGAAAGACCATTAACTTCAATTAGGTGAGAGTAACCTAATTTTTCAATTTGGTGAGTGTTACGTAAAATTTCAATTTGGTGAGAGTTACATGAATGTTGAGTTGTTGACCTCCTAACCTACTAATCCATGGATGGGCAGAGGTGATTCCTGAAGTGTTTCGTGTAAATAACGCAGACCCATGGTGCTACTTTAATGTTCTCTTGTCACTTACTACATAAGCAATTGGAATATCAACAACTTCAATTAGGTGAGAGTTCCTAAATTTTCAATTTAGTGGGAGTTACGCGAATGTTGAGTCGTTGAACTCGTCCCTTACTAATCGCTGGATGGCTAGAGGTGATTACTGAAAAACTCAGACTCATGGTGCTATTTTAATACTCTCTAGTAGCTTACTATATAAGCGCTTGGAAAGACCAATAACTTCAATTAGGTGAGAGTTTCCTAAATTTTTAATTTGGTGAGAGTTACATGCCCCTTACTAATCCGTAGAAAACCGGAGGTGATTCCTGAAGTGTTCCATGTGAAAAACTCTGATCCATGGTGCTACTTTAATGCTTTCTTCACATTTATTTTATCCGTTGTCAAAGATCTCTGCCAATTTTCAAAAGCTATGTTCAAATAAAGATTAAAGATTATTATAAGATGTTATCTGGCCTATTTTCATATGTTCTGATCCTTCCCACTCTTTGGAAATTATGTTATTTGCCATAGGTGCTTCAAGGTGACGCGCTGTTTGGAGAGAAGGAATTTCGCAGGGCATTGGTAAAGATTGTTATTTATTATGGATACTATTTTGTTAGAATTTTATTCATCTTTGTATCTTTAGAGATTCTTGTTTCCTCTTCCTTCCTTTTCTTGATTGAGGTTACTAATAGAGGCCACCTTTTATTGCTTGCTTGGCGCAATTTTCTGTCCAGTGTATTCAAACTTCTTGTACATCTTGATACTATAGGTATTCTAAATTAGCTTATTATTATGTGCTTGTAAACCTTAATGTCTCGAATTAGAAACTTGTCTCCCTGAGTAGACTACATTACTATGTGGTAATAAGTCTTTGCATCATTTATTTTGGGTCGGGGGGGGGGGGGGGGGTTGGTTGGGACTATTGGTGTATGTATGAGACTCATGTTTCTTGAAAGTAAGATTTTGTTAGTTGCACACAAGAAAAATGTTTATTTGTTATTCTTGTGGAACTATCAGGTGATTGCTTGAATTGAAATTTGAAATGATTCCATGAATCTACTGATAGGGAATTTTGGAGTTCCTAACTTTCTAGTTGATGTACTGAGATGCAAGTGAGGTTAGTTTATGGACGAGTTATGACAAAGACTAGAGTTTCATGGAGCGAGTAACCTCTTTTTCTCCTTTTCTTCTCTCTATTGATAAGACAAAAGTACACTGGATGATATACAATGAGGGGATCTTTATCTTATAAAGATGCCAGCTACTTGTAGAGCATTCTTAAATTTACAACCCTTTAATTACATCCAAGGAAACTTCAGCACACATCTAGGTAAAACTACGGCTATATAGGAAAAACCCTAACCCAAAATACATAGGAAAGCCGAGATAAAAGTGACCAAACCCGCTCTTGGGGTGGGCATACAGAACTTCCCAGAATTGACAGGTGTACCCGGTAGACTGTTGTCATGGTCGGTACACCTGCCAGACTCCTCTTTTAGGTGCGTATAACTGCTAGACTCCTCTTTTCAGTTGGTACACCTGCTAGACTCATATTTTCGGCTTGGACAACCATTCTCGGCGGGGGCCTTACTGGATTCTATAGTTTGCACAACCTTTGTTTTAATCCAAAGTTCTGAAATTGTGAATACACGAAATGAACTCTAGTTTTCAAAACCTTTGGTCTAATGCCAAAACTTCTTCAGTCTCCAAAATCCAAATTATGGCCTTATTAGTGAATGTCTTTCAGAATGGTTTGTAGTGAACTGCGTATGCAATTTACTTGGTTCTTCTTCCACTTCGTCTTCCATGCTTTGTTGGACCCCAACATTGACATTGAACTTGTCCCTTGGACAAGTCACAAACTTCACAATCCACCCGAGAAATTCTTTTCTGATCATGGCTTCCTCAATTTGGAAACTGCGGCTTCACAAGCTCAAAACTACAGAGTAGGAAGAACTCTGCCTCATTATGCTTTGTTGTACCACTTTGCTTGGTTAGGTAGGTCCCCTTACATTCCGACATGCTAGGATGTGATTGCTGCTCACGTTGCCCTATGAATTTTCCTCTCTGCTATCTTCCGCATTGAGTTTCCTTCTCAACTATGTTGGAAGTAGGACCTCTGTATATATTCATCACTCAACATCAAGCGGCTTGAACAACTTGAGGTTCTTAACATCGAATACTGATTGATTAAGTTAGATCAAAAGAAGGCATATTCTCCAAACTTTTTCAAAAAAAGCTGGAAGGACTGGCATATTGGCTTAATGTTTCTACTTTATCCTTTAACGCTCATTGCTCAACTAGAACTAGACTATGCCATTCATCATGTGACACGATGCCTGTCATATGTGACATCTCTCCTTGTGTTTATGCTACTACCTCTTCAACGTCACCTGAACTGCTACAGGTATTTTCTGGATCTTTTACAGAAATCAATGCAATGCATGTAGGCCTTTTCTTCTGCATCCTTGGACTTAACTCCCTAGTACTAAAGACTACTCCATAATCGAATCGAACAAGCTCTGCATCAAAGATTTAAATACCTAAACAGACCTTGAAGGAAGACTTCTGCTCTTAACTATTGATAGCTTTATTGAATGCACAACGGAAATACAGAAGGCTCCCATCTCAAGTCTGCGGATGTTTGGAATTGTGGCCTCACAAAAGCTTAGCATGGTCAAATTAATAAAATCCGTCTGAGGATGGAAGTGCTCCGCTTCAAATTTCATGTCAACCATAGCCTATAAGGACCGCTAGAAGTCACTAAGAAACCTACTATCACGGTCTGAAATAATAATGTAGCTAGGTTTACCAAAGTGTGCACAATCCCTCTTGAAGAAAAAGTTATTAGCTTCCTATAAGGATCGCTAGAAGTCACTGAGAAACCTATTATCATGGTCTGAAATGATAATGTAGCTAGGTTTACCAAAGTGTACGCAATCCCTCTTGAAGAATTAAGTTATTAGCTTCCTTATGGATAATACTTTTCTTGCATGCCATGAGAATCAACATCTTGCTGAATCGATCGTCCACCACAAATAGATAGCTTTTTTTTTTTTTTGCCTATTCCATGGCATTCCCTCAATAAACCAATCTGTATTGCCTCTACAGCCGTTGGAAGTGGTGTATATAATCCCAGTCTCGAGTTAGGTGGTTCAAAGTGCTAAAAAGTATGCACCTCTTTACAAGCCTCCTGGGACGTACTTTGTTTGTAGCCAATAAACATATCACCATAGGTTCTGATGTGTCTTCCTTCCGAAGTTTTTGTGTCACTCGTGAAATATATGCCTCCCTAATCCAACCAACAAAATAGGCCCCTATAGAATGCACAATTAAGGCCGCTTTTGTTAAGCAGTGGCCCAACATAACAGAATCTATGCCATATCCCTTCTTTAACTTTCCATCTCTCACATGAAGTCTCTATCCTCTACTTACGTAAAATAAATACTCCTTATGGAGCACATACTGAATATTTAAGGTTACCAACAAGCTGTGAGCCCCCAGAGCGGCCTCAGACTCTAAAAAAACATGTCTCGACTTGTTTGTTGCTGCCTTCTTGTGCTTCAACGTGATACAATATTACTGAAAGTAGGACATGCACTTTGGGCCTGTTTGGCAACCATAAAATAGAAGAAAGTTGGAAACTTAGCTTCTATAGAGTTTCTGGAAACTAGTGAAAGTATGTTTTCAAACAAAAAAGATTGTTTGTTTGCTTGAAACTAGAATCAAGCATAGTCACAATATTCCTAGATTTTTCAAAAATCCGTGAATAATTTGCGAATCGATGAAGAGACGAACAAATGTGTGATCATTCGGTTCTTTGCGAACTAAACATATTTTTTGCAAATTGTACGAATTTTCGAACAATTCACTGGCTGAAGCTCAAGTCAGAAACATGCCTTCTTAATCATACTTAAGAGGAGCTTAATGCTCTTAAAAATGCTTTGATGGCTATATCTTGTGTTCTGTGAACAAACTAGAAAAAAAATTGTTACTTTTTTTTGTCAGTAAAGAAGGGAAAGAGAATTGGAAATGGAAAAACATATGAAAACATTAGAGTTTAGTGTACAACTTTATTTCAACACTTAAATGTCATTGGGTTGCTTATTCAAGCCACCCATTGGGAATTGGAAGTATTTATGGAGTCTTAAACATTGTCATTGGGTGGTTGATGGGTTGGGTCTGGTCGGGTCAATTCACCAATTACCCTAGTTTCATATTTATATATATACAAATAACTGAATTACTAAAAATCAAATAAAGTTTAATTTAATACACAATCACCCAATAAACATTAACATTTGTAAATCATTATTATATATATATATATATATATTATATTATATCTATTTTGTCAAATTTGTTGCTGAATTTCCAGAATTCGAATTTTTTTGACCTTACCAAATTATTCCCTGAATGTCAAACTTGTGATTATGGAATCAAAAAGTAGAAAATGACACAATTAAAACATTATTAAAAAGGACAATATTAGATACTATTAAAATATAGTGTGCATAAAAAACCCAAAACTCAGATAAAATAATAATATTAAAGAGGCTATAAAGAGTTTCTGTGACTTTCCATGGTTTGGATAGGAAACTAATTAGGGTAGTAGTTTCCAAACATGCTTATCTGGCATGGACTTTCCAAAATAAGTTTTCGTTTGCCAGATAATACTGCAGACTGAAAGTAGGTGTACTTTTCATTATTTTCCTAGTTTCCTGTTGCCAAACTGACCCTTAATGTCTCTTGCCTGCTGGAGCTTGGATTGTGGCTGAAATTACTAAAATGGTTGATGGTTGGTAATTGGTATGAACAATTGTTTCTCATTGAATATGTCCTCCAATACTATATGACCTGATACAACATATAACTCTTTGTTGGCGGTAGGACCATAATTGCATAGATCACGCAGTCGGCAGTCCCTTGCTATTTGTGTCCAAAAGTTTTGTTCTGAATCGTCGAACGTTTTCGTTCTAGAACGCTAACCTTACAGTAGTGTTCCTAAATTTCAAACCTAATCATCATCTTCATCAAAGGCTTCTCCCATCATAAGATTAGAACGGAGTCGTCTATAGAACATAAAAAGCTCCACAAAGATTTGACAAGTTTCTTCAGGACCGAATATCGACCTGATGTCACGCGGTAGCTATGAGCATGAAAGGCTCATGCCATGAAACCTTGGAAGGTAGGTAAACCTACCTTTTGGATGTGCATTTTAAGGTCATGCAAACAAGGGAACTACCTCCAAGTTCCACTACACTATAGAGAGTGTAGAAGAAGAGATAAGATGGTGCAATTTACTATGAGGGAATTGCATTAATCTCTATGACACATTAAGCCAAAGAGTTAAAAGGAATAACAATCCCATTAGTTCGAAATGATCCATAATTGCACACTTCTGATTGTTTTGATTAGGCCCACTAGTGGAGAAAAACTTGTAATGACCCGCTCCGCCCTAGCGGAACGCCGATTCAAACGGCAAGTGCAATGACTCAAACGAGCCGTCGACCCGAAGAGTTGGCATCGACCTGATGAAGAATCGATGCAAGGCATATATTGGTCCGTCAAGATGAATCCAGACTTAGACTTTCAAAGGCGCGCTCGGAGTATCGCTCGGCCGATGCGATCATCGCTAAGGTGGGTGGCTCCGATGAACCCGTCTTTGCTTAGCCTAGACACATAACAATACGGACACTATTGCTAGAATCGCTAGGCGATAACACGCGCATGCTAATAAATGACTCAACGCACCTAGCTAAGGGAATAATCCCATCTTGTATGCTTGTATAGAATATGGAAAAGAACATGGGAAAATGTGAGAACTCTCGCACCGCGCTCCCCGCTCGTGCTAAGGCACAAGCTTACGTTCAAGTCCCTTGTGCGTTCAACAATGAAACAATGAATGGTTTACAACAATGAAACGGAAGACTATCGACATAGTCGTTCCGAGTAGAGTATAGCAACATTGAGAGTCTTCGGGACCGATGGGTCGCCAAGGCGACTCCCGCACTGGGAGTTGCGTAATGTGTGAATGAATGAATCAACGAATGAATGAATACGTGAATGAATCAATGAACGAACGAACAAGTGAAAGAAAGAAAGAATGAATGAAAGATAAGAAGGAAAGAATGGTTAGCGACAGGTGTGACGGACACGTGCAACGGGGCTCGCTACCCGCGCTGCACGGACGCCAACCTGGTCGATAACGCATTAAGGCTAAGGGTTAGCCTACGGCTCAGACAACCGTTAAGTTAAAATGACAAACAAAACGAAATGGTCGTGGACAATCCCCTCGTATACGGGAGGTAGGAGAAATAAGAGATTCCAGCGGCATGATCAAGGTGTAGGATCGTGGTCGGCCTAGGCGGAATCAAAATGGCTTACTGTCCAGGTCTGGGTGCGGGCTTGGCCACCAGAAGAAGTAAGGCCGAGTATTTCAAGAGACTATCAGGGTGTACCAAGCCGCACGCCATGATAGGTGAGACATTACCAAGGGAGAAAGATGTCCAAAATGGCTTGTGGTGCCAGCGACCGGTGCATATAGATTAAGTAGGCTTTGCTGGTGGCAATCTACGTGCAAGTCCTTGCATTGAAACAAAGTAGTCTAAGTTAACTGAATGAAGCGCCTTCTGAACAGGCTTGAAATGTAACACATCAAATGATAAGGAGTACTTCATGGAAATGAGTTAGAATACACGCCTACAACGCGCTAGGCCCCGAGGCAGGGACACGCCCTTGATATTGAAAGTTTGCATGAGACACGTTAAGTTATTCCTTATGAATTGTTGACTAACTTGGTTTACTTTGGACAGGGAAGGCCGGACGGTAAGTATGGGTAAGTCGTGCATGTATTTTCATGCAAACACTTGAATTCGGCAACACGAGATAGGTTATGAAATATGCCATGAAACTGGATCCTAAGGCAAGATTAGAAAGACAATGAATGATAGTCGGTGCACAAAAGTAAATCGAACGTGTTTGGTAATGATAGTATTGTGGGCGAGCTAGCCTTCCCACCAGTGCATAACAATGTACTGATAATCCCACAGATTGCTTGCAGGAAGCAGGAGACGTCAGCGGGTGCGGAGCTTCCCTCGAACGTACTAAGGCGCGGAGCTAACTCTGGAGCCTTGGGACGTTGCAAGGAGCTGAAGCACCATATACAGGACATAATGTATCGGAACATCGCCATGAATCATTCCATCTTGTAAGCCACTTGGCACGCCTTTTATGTTTCAGAGAGAGAGCTTGAGCGATTTGTAATCTCGGCCTAGCGCTGCTTGTAAACTTCTTGAATGTCAATAAAGAGTTTGAATTCGCTTCAATCCGTGTTCATTTACTTTCCGCTGCAAATGGGGACACTCTGTGCGACTCTGTGGCCTAGCTCGAATCGGCCGTTTCCGGACATAGCCTTGCACGGGCGCAACCTAGGCCCGTGCGGCATCACGCCTTAGCGAGGACGATCGCTCCTGCGGGAGCGGGGCGTGACAGATTGGTATCAGAGCACGGCTTTACGTCCTTGGACTTCATTTCAATTCTCTCAGTTTTGGAAAGCTCGTGTTGAAACAAAAGAAGTATACGCTCTCTCTCGTTGTGCCTTGGGATGTTCCATACAATAAGTCTAATATTTTCAAAAGCTCGTACAAGTACTCGGTTGAACGGGATCGATAGGCGAAGGCCTTTGTGCCGAACCACGACGTACTTGAGTTGAGAGAAAATTAATGCTAGAAGTTAGCAGACGCAAGGCGTGCTTGAATAACCTTACGCTGACAATAGCGAACGAGTACGCGAGACCGAAGTATAGTTCGAACGGGATGGTTATGCACGCAGCCTTTTGGCTAAGTTGTGCCGAGTGTCGCGCACCTAGACCTTTTGGTGCAAACGAGTTTGCGAGCGAGACCGACTATCGCTCGGACGAGAATAAATGAGACTTAGAACGTATGTCGATAAGAGACGCTACTTGACCAACGCTAAGACGAACACGGGAATTGGTTCTTAGACTTTGAGGAATGGGCGAACGCGCGATTGAACGTGTCGATTGGGAATCGAATGATCTTTTGAGGATTTGTAGAATGACTTGACCCCGAGTGGTGTATGTGATAGGTTCGGAGAAGGATAATAGCGAGTGTCGACGACTAGTCGAGTGGCTCGAACCCTGAGTGGTGTATGGACGTCATAGGAATTGTTCGAGCGAAACTAAAGGATTTGCGGATAGAACGAGTATGTCGGCAAGCGATGATATCGCCCAAAGCCTTAGAACGAGTAACGCTTAGTTGGTTTTGACTTCGATAGTCTCAAACGAGATATCGTTCGAACGAATTAAGAATGCGTAATGCGAATTACGAAACGATTGAATAGAGAGTCGGAACGATGAAACGAGTGGAGGTCTTGGTCGAGGAAACATAGAAGATCATGCATGCGATTTTGAATTTAGTCGAAGGGATTGAAACTTGAGTTAAGGTGAAATACCCATGGATGAAACCGAAGTTAGCACGATTGGAAGATAGCGTGCATAGAAAACGTTGGTTTGGAGATACGAGAATGACTAAGAAATTGGAAATAGATGTTACTCATTGAAGAGTTAGCACGAGACAATGTGAATTGAGGAAATTAAGTTGCACGACTCGGAATTCGTTACAAAAGGAAGATCGTAAGGTTATGTACATCATCGATGGTATTGAGGCGTATCAAAGATCGATGTACGATAACTCGGGGGTACTCTGATTCGATGAATGAGGATCGTGTTAGAAGTTATTGTTTTGAAGGATGCTATGTTGGAGATTTTGATAGAAATGAATGTTTGGGATGAAGAAGGGAAGTGACTTGATTGTTCGGTGATAACCACAACGACAACGATCTTGTCTTGAGCGAGCACAACTCCAGCCTCGCACATGCGTCACGTCGGATTTGGGACGATCGTTCCGCGTGAGCGTTGGCATGGTGATTCATGTTCAGCGGGAATGATCGAACTCGAAATACCTTGACATGGCAATTTTGATTGCTTCGACTTGTGGTTTGAAGCGAAGGCGAATTGGAGGATTGATCGGACTTATGATGGACGACGAAGTAAAGTTGAGGATTGAGTAGGCCCAATCCGCGTATCGAAAATGAGTAAGTCTAGACTTAACGCAAGAGTTACGTCCCGATGAGAACGGTTACTCCGCGGGAACGTTGACATGGTGATTCATGTCCGTCGTGGATAATCAGACTTGCGTGAGATCGGGGCGCGACATATTGCAAGGCTAGACGACCTTGTGATCGACTACGTGAATTGGATAGGTAAATTGTATCAAACATACTTGAAGAGATGGACTACGACAATTGCTAGTGTGGACATACGATATTAACATGTCGAGGATTCAGTTAAAGACAATCTATCGTAGGATGACTTTCCTAAACGAGCTCGGACTTGGAGCGGAGAAGGTGTTGATGCGAATAGGGTGAACGTTGCTCGATGTTTAGAAATTTGAGTGGAACGAACTTGGGTAGAAACTCCCGTACAAACAAACAAATGGTTTGACCATAGGATTTAGGGCGAGCGTAGTGCAACGACCTTACACGATGAGCCACGGACTTGACTTGTAACTATGACCTGGTGAGATGACCTAGCGGATAGGCGGACGACCCTATGCCGAGTGATTGAACCTGTGTGGTTTACGGTATCGTCTGTACGGACGATAGACTTGGGACAACAAGACCTAGAGTAGGACGGGGAACTGGGAGTGTACGTGGACGACAACGAGATTGGCCCCAAACGAAGTGAATGATAGGAATGGATGATGCACAAGTAAAGTTGGGATAACGGATTGAATCATTGATAGGAAGACGTACTCGATGATACTGCAATACTTGGTCTTGAATCGGACGAATTTTTTTTAGACTTGGTCGACCCCGCTAAGAAGAAATCATACTGATTTCGTGGACAAGAATGCTTGAGAAGCGAATCGGGTCGTCTCGATGACCGAGATAAACGATAGCGAGATGCACACGAGTTCGGTTTTAAATCGAAGTTAGCAAAACGATCGGCAAATCAAAACTATCACGAGTAGCTTGTCCGACTTCGCTAATCGCTAAGCTTGGTTGAAATGTACGTATTCGGGGGACGCCTTGAATATACGCACGATCCAAACTCAGCGATATGATGAACTCGAATGCAGCTGCAAGTGGGTGTTGAGATGCGCATAAACGAAAGTGAGTTTGCCTCAGCCTACGACTCTCGTATTTGATGAATTACAACGCACCTCGTGCGGCCATGACAGTCCCATGACACGACAAAATAGCAACCAAGTCGAAGAAACACGGCAAATGAATAAGTACCATCAACTCAAAATGAGTGAAAAGTCATTCAATAAAATTCACCAAACGCATGCAACATAAAAACTTGGAAGGATAACCGAGCATAGTTCGATACCATCGAACGATAAAGCCATTCGATAGGAATTGTCTACGATACGTACACGACATGAGTTACGGAACGGTAGGATGACCTGCACTCAGGAAGTCTCGAGGACGAGACTTGTTTTGAGTGGTGTATTATGTAATGACCCGCTCCGCCCTAGCGGAACGCTGATTCAAACGGCAAGTGCAACGACTCAAACGAGCCGTCGACCCGAAGAGTTGGCATCGACCTGATGAAGAATCGATGCAAGGCATATATTGGCCCGTCAAGATGAATCCAGACTTATACTTTCAAAGGCGCGCTCGGAGTATCGCTCGGCCGATGCGATCATCGCTAAGGTGGGTGGCTCCGATGAACCCGTCTTTGCTTAGCCTAGACACATAACAATATGGACACTATTGCTAGAATCGCTAGGCGATAACACCACGCATGCTAATAAATGACTCAACGCACCTAGCTAAGGGAATAATCCCATCTTGTATGCTTGTATAGAATATGAAAAAGAACATGGGAAAATGTGAGAACTCTCGCACCGCGCTCCCCGCTCGTGCTAAGGCACAAGCTTACGTTCAAGTCCCTTGTGCGTTCAACAATGAAACAATGAATGGTTTACAACAATGAAACGGAAGACTATCGACATAGTCGTTCCGAGTAGAGTATAGCAACATTGAGAGTCTTCGGGACCGATGGGTCGCCAAGGCGACTCCCGCACTGGGAGTTGCGTAATGTGTGAATGAATGAATCAACGAATGAATGAATGAATGAATACGTGAATGAATCAATGAACGAACGAACAAGTGAAAGAAAGAATGAATGAATGAAAGATAAGAAGGAAATAATGGTTAGCGACATGTGTGACGGGCACGTGCAACGGGGCTCGCTACCCGCGCTGCACGGACGCCAACCTGGTCGATAACGCATTAAGGCTAAGGGTTAGCCTACGGCTCAGAGACAGCCGTTAAGTTAAAATGACAAACAAAACGAAATGGTCGTGGACAATCCCCTCGTATACGGGAGGTAGGAGAAATAAGGGATTCCAGCGGCATGATCAAGGTGTAGGATCGTGGCCGGCCTAGGCGGAATCAAAATGGCTTACTGTCCAGGTCTGGGTGCGGGCTTGGCCACCAGAAGAAGTAAGGCCGGGTATTTAAAGAGACTATCAGGGTGTACCAAGCCGTACGCCATGATAGGTGAGAAATTACCAAGGGAGAAAGATGTCCAAAATGGCTTGTGGTGCCAGCGACCGGTGCATATAGATTAAGTGGGCTTTGCTGGTGGCAATCCACGTGCAAGTCCTTGCATTGAAACAAAGTAGTCTAAGTTAACTGAATGAAGCGCCTTCTGAACAGGCTTGAAATGTAACACATCAAATGATAAGGAGTACTTCATGGAAATGAGTTAGAATACACGCCTACGACGCGCTAGGCCCCGAGGCAGGGACACGCCCTTGATATTGAAAGTTTGCATGAGACACGTTAAGTTATTCCTTATGAATTGTTGACTAACTTGGTTTACTTTGGACAGGGAAGGCCGGACGGTAAGTATGGGTAAGTCGTGCATGTATTTCCATGCAAACACTTGAATTCGGCAACACGAGATAGGTTATGAAATATGCCATGAAACTGAATCTTAAGGCAAGATTAGAAAGACAATGAATGATAGTCGGTGCACAAAAGTAAATCGAACGTGTTTGGTAATGATAGCATTGTGGGCGAGCTAGCCTCCCCACCAGTGCATAACAATGTACTGATAACCCCACAGATTGTTTGCAGGAAGCAGGAGACGTCAGCGGGTGCGGAGCTTCCCTCGAACGTGCTAAGGCGCGGAGCTAACTCTAGAGCCTTGGGACGTTGCAAGGAGCTGAAGCACCATATACAGGACATAATGTATCGGAACATCGCCATGAATCATTCCATCTTGTAAGCCACTTGGCACGCCTTTTATGTTTCAGAGAGAGAGAGCTTGAGCGATTTGTAATCTCGGCCTAGCGTCGCTTGTAAACTTCTTGAATGTCAATAAAGAGTTTGAATTTGCTTCAATTCGTGTTCATTTACTTTTCGCTGCAAATGGGGACACTCTGTGCGATTCTGTGGCCTAGCTCGAATCGGCCGTTTCCGAACATAGCCTTGCACGGGCGCAACCTAGGCCCGTGCGGCATCACGCCTTAGCGAGGACGATCGCTCCTGCGGGAGCGGGGCGTGACAAAACTACATTGCGCACTTGATTTGCACTTATCAAGTGGTAGACCTTCACTTCAAATCAAAGAAAATTTACTCTTAGTTGGCACAGTTCATTTCACCTACGTGTTCCAAAGAAGTCTACTCCCGTTCTTCCCATGTCTACTCCCATTGTTCCCCATTGCGTACCAAGTGGCATAGTTGTTCCCGTTTTCGTACCTCAGACCACAATGTTCAATGTTGTGGTAACCTTGGGCAGGGTAGTTCGACACTGGCCCATGAAACAACTATGAGAGGTTGGCTACCGCTCTTCCAGCTTGCATCCACACGGCTCCCAATTTCTACCTCAAAAGACCTCTGCAGCCTGTATTCTGAAATTTCATATTGTGTTAATATCAAGCTGAGATCATGACGGGTCAAGCTTGGACGTAGTCTTAGACGTAGATGTGATGTCCAAATTCCAACTTCACTGAAAATTACAATCTACAAAAAAACAACAAAAGAACAAAGTTTGTGTACATTTCTACTTATATTACGACAGAAGGTTGGTTAAGCATAAACTCATGATTATATTTGTAAGTAAAATTCCAATTTCAACAAGAATCACACAAAAAAGCAATTGAAAGATCCAGATATTTGAATCAAAACTATAATTAAATCCAAATGATTTATTTTTTCTCCAATTAAGGAAAAGATATAATGATAGTCCTCTATCATGTAGCAATTGCAAAGATTTACACAAAAATATGATTAATTAGGCCAAAAGAAACAATACCCTGATGAACTATTGTCCTTTTGTTTCTGATTTGTGGTCTAAGAGCACGTATTCTACCTTCCCTTTTGAGGCTTTTATTTTCTTCACCTTCTTTGTCCTTTTAGCTGTATATGAAATGGAAGATATTAGAATTGATGATGAAGAAAATGAAATTGAAGAGAGGCGACCGGTTCTGGGTTCTTGAAGAGAAAGGAGAAGAGACTGAAATCAACGACTAAGAGTACGAAGGCGAAGAGGTGGAAACTTTCTGAGATGGTTATTAGATTTGACTTGAGGTTCGAGTTTGTTTTATTGTTAGATCTCACCATTGTTTTTGAAAGATAATGTTTGAGGTGATATTTGTATGCTCGATTTAGGTTTGGGGCTGGTTGCTTGGCAGCTAAACCCAACTATACCTTAGCGTAATCGAGTTGGGATTATTGACCTAAACCTAACTATTACACAAGTAATCCTTTCACTGGCTTGGGATCAGGTCATGTTTGGATTAGCCTGCAAGACTTGCACACCCAAACTAGTACTACAAGGCTAATGCTGTTTTTTCCCCTGATCATGAGAGGTTGAGGGGCTTTCTGCGGTTTTGTGCTCTTTCGGTCTGATGTCTGGACTGTTTTAATATTTTATAGATGGAGCATGTGATTTCACTTTCTCAGGTTGAATTTGACTGTACTTATTAATAAATTTTGCTTCTTTTGTTGGCAGAGTACTTATAAACAAGCATTGCAACATATCAAGATTATTCCTAAACAGGCAGCCACCTCCAGAAGTTCATTATCAACGTCAAGCAGATCGTCTTCTCCTAATTCTACGAATGTCTCGTCAATTAATGAATATGATGTACGTTTCTCATTTTTATGACATCTTTTTTAGTATCCTTATTCGAGTAACAGTATCTTCTATGTTGTCTTCATATTGCCAGGTGAAGTTCAAAATTACTCTCTGTTATTGTGCACTGAGTGAGAACCGTGCTGCCCTTGCAGAGGTTTTTTTCTCTTTTAACTTTCTTATTAATTCTATGTAGTTAATCCCTGCCATTGAAGTCAGATTTGCCAAGTACTCTTTGACTACTGAAGAAATCTAGGTGTAAATTTATTCAGCATGAACACTTATCTGGGTCGGTATCATACATGGATTTCTTTCACCCTTCTTAATCACATGACCCACACTTGTTAAATTTGTGCTTAATTTTATACTATAATTTCATTCTAGGACTTCTTCTGCACTTATTGGACACATCTAGACATGTTTATGACAGCTCTAAGGTGACCCCTTTGATATTGTACTGTACTTCTTGGCCTACAACGAACCTAGGTTTAAAATAACATCCGACAGAGCTAACTCTTTCGGTGGAGCTACAACTAACACCAGCTCTTGCAGAGTTAAATGTGCAGCTTTCTACAAGGCTAAACGCCCGCTTACAACAATACTGCCAAAGCCTACGACGAGGTTACAACCGACGTGTACGGCAAAAGCTATAACACTTCCTTCAAGTTCCTCCGTAACCTTGTCGTCTTTAATGGCTTCTTCCATACACCTCCATCTTTAGCCCTCACTGATCTCTATGGTTCTTTGACGCTATATGCATTATTGGATTGGTTTTATGCTTGATTGAGGTGCTCTGACGTCTTGGATCTCTTGTTGGTTATTCTTGGACACAAATAGTATGTTTGATTGGTCCTACTACTTCAAAGGTGGTTGTCTCTTGTGATGTTACTTTTCTCGAGGATCAAGCCTATTTCGTTTTCGATACACCATCTACATCTATATTCTCCACGATTCATGTTCCTCTTATTTGCTTCCTCTGAACTTGATACACCTATTTCTCCTCTGTCTTAGGTTTGGATCTTTGGTTCTCTTTTTCTAGGTGAATAGACGTCATTCCTCTACCTGCCACTATTTCTCCAGGTATCGTTATTTCTCCGTGTATCGCTATTTCTCCGGGTATGAAGGATGATTCTTCTACATATACTACAATGCAGCCTTCTGTTGTTACTCTTCCACCTCTGCTGACTTCAGATGAAGGTCTATCTCTTCCTATTGCCTTTCGCAAATGTAAGCACTTTTTGTACTACATCTATCTTATTTCTAACTTCGTTTCTTATTATCATTTGACTCCATATGGTCGTACATTTGTTTCTTCTTTGGTTGCCATCACTCTTTCTTCCTTTGTTCAGGAAGCACTTCAACATTCAAGTTGACATGCCGCTATTGTTGAGGAACTTGGATGCACTACACTCTAATTAGACCTTGACTTTGGTACCCTTGCCCTCGGTAAAAATTTAGTTGGATGTAAGTCGATATTTATTATTAAACAAATTTCATAGCTCGGTTGATCGGCTCAAAGCACATTCAGTGGCTAAGGGCTTTACCCAATAATATGAGTTGGATTATGTTGAGACTTTTTTACATGTTGCTAAGTTGACTTCTGTCCGAGTTCTTCTATTTTTGATAGTTTTCGGAAATTGACCTCTTCACCAGTTAGACGTGAAAAATGCCTTCCTCAATGACGATTTATCATAGACTTTTTATGCAACAACCCTCCAGGCTTTGAACGACATAAGGGAGGCTTTGGGTAACCAGGAGGTCTATGGTCCGTCTCCTAGAGAAGTCCTTGTATAGTCTGAAGCAGTTACCATGTGCATGGTTTGACAAATCCAGCAGGACCTTGCAACATATTTGGTTTGTTTGTAGCAGCACACACATATACGTATTTATTTACACATCAGAGATCTCTGACCATAATTATCTTGTTTACATGCATCACCGGAGATGCTTCTGCTGTCATTTCCAAGGTGAAAGAACATTTGGTCTCTCATTTTCATACAAAGGATATTAGGCTATTGAGATACTTTCTTGGTATTGAGGTATCACAGGACTCCAGACGATTGCAATTTTTTTAGTGCAAATATGCGTTGCATCCAAGGTAGTCAAAGGCGCAATGCGCACTCGAGACGCTAAGTGTCAATATCTCCTGAGGTGCAAGGCACACTTAAGGTGTGCCCCTAGCGAAACGAGGCGCAAAAAAAAACATAAATAAATAAAT
The DNA here is from genome assembly GCA_029216955.1 of Iris pallida. NCBI lineage: Eukaryota > Viridiplantae > Streptophyta > Magnoliopsida > Asparagales > Iridaceae > Iris > Iris pallida. The sequence continues at coordinate 15,982,788 of JANAVB010041419.1, read as the reverse complement.
TAGTAATGTAAGAAATAAAACCAAATAACATATTAAAACAAAAAAATATATGTTAAAATATAACCAAGTGAACTAGCAGAGCAATAATAATAGTCAACAGAACTAACAAAAAATTGTATTCTCCCAACTAAGTTTTTAGTAAATTTTTGTTTTTCAAGTTCAACAATAGCCAACTTTGGCAACCGTGAGAAGGGTCCACTTGTATGAGGTAAGGGCTATTTTTCTGCCTCAAAGTTTTTTGTAAATAAATAAATAAATACATAAGGCGCGCCTTTCCTTGGTTGCTCCTTGCTGAAATGCGCGTCTTGGATGCGTCCGAAGAAAGATGCCTCGCCTAGTGAGATGCGAGGCGCGCCTTTGACTAACATAGTTGGATCTTCTATTTGAGACAAGGTTTCTAGATTACAGACTAACAGACACCTATGGATTCCACATTCAAACTATCTAGATTGAGCTCTTCAACAGATCTCTATCTGACCTAGGATGTTATAGACGTCTTATTGGGAGGCTAATTATCTTAGTATCACTCGTCCATACGTTGCCTATGTTGTGAGTATGTGAACATATGTAGAATCTTTTGACCTCTCATCTTCAGACCGTTGAAACGATTCTACACTACATAAATGGAACTCCTGGACATGACATTCTCTACACACCTTCTACACTGTAGCTCATAGCCTTAGAGATGTTGACTTTGCTGGATCAATTGTTGATCATCGCTCTACCAATGCTTACCTTGTCTTCCTAGGAGACAATGTGCTTACATGGAAGAATAAGAAATAGTTGCTCGTTTTTCTGTTGAGGCTGAATATAGAGCAATGACATATGCTATTTCTAAGTTGATTTGACTGAACTTACTCCTTACAGATCTTGGAGTCTCCCCATCTTCTCAAGTTCTCTATTGTGATAACAAGGCCGCGATCTATATTATCGAGAATCCAAACTTTTATGAAAGGACTAAGCACATCGAGGCAAACTGTACTTTATTCATAAGAAAGTGACAAAAAAATAACATGCCATACAACACGTGTATTCTTGAGCTTCGCTGACATATATTCTCACCAAACAACTACCTTGACCTTTGTTTGTTCGACTGTTATCCAAGCTGGCAATGATTTATATCTATATTTCAGCTTGCGAGAGAGTGTAATTATCTATTAGCGGTCTATGTTGTATTGGGCGCTAGGCGAGGCGAGGCGAGAAGTCACCCGCCTTGCCTAGGCGCCGCCTAGGCGTCCGTCCAGATTTTTCCCTTCAGCAACCTGCAAGCAGCAGCAGCAGGTGCACTTCCAGTCTCTAGTAGAATCCAAGCAGGCAGTAGCAACATGTGCACTACCAGCAGAAGTTCAGTGACCCCAGGATATTGTATACTTGTACATGCTGCAAAAAATTATATACTTGTGACTGATATCATATCATGATTCATGATATATTAGATTTAAGAATGTGTGTAATATGATGTAAAGCATGTATGCAGTGATACTTGTAAAGCCTTCCGCCTAGGCGCCCGCAACACATCCTCTGGTCGATCCTAGGCGCCCGCCTAAGTGCGCCTAGGCGCCAATCAACTGAACCTGTGTTTAATTCCTCGGGTCGAGGCGTTATTCTCCTGACATGGCCGCCTAGGCCGCCTAGGCGTCGCCTGTGACAACATAGTTAGCGGTTGATTGGTTCAAGTTTTAGAGGCTTGCGAATGAGTTTTGGATTCCTTCTCATGTTTGGTAAGTGAGATCCAGAATTGAGAGGGAATATGGGGGGCTTCAAATTCCCACATGTAGGAAAGTAATTTCCAAGCCCCCTCGGAAATATTTTTGCTTTCCTGGGAATGTTAGTTGGGTGTATTAATTTGTAATTTATTTTGACGATAATACTCTCAATGACATCAATTGAATTTAGGTAATAATAACATAATAAAATTAATGGAAGAGTATTTATGGAAAACTAAACAAATTAAGATTTCTATTCCTGTCTGAACCGAACAATGGAAATGAAAAAATTGAATTTTTTGGACTACATATTCGCAACCTTACCAAACATGGGTATATGAATGTTGAATTACTTTCCTATGGGAAAGGAATGAAAAGTTGATTCCTAGGAATAAAACCTTCATCCAAACGCTCCCTTGTTGTATACCTCACTTTAGTCCCACTTCGCCTGGATTAAAGGAGGATGTCATGACTTGCTCCTATAAGGCTTCTTATGTTTTATTCACATCAATGAACTAAAAATTCTTGATAATTTCACCTCTTACATTCTAATAGTATTTTTGTTGTACTTATTATGACTCGCATATTTTCTTTCACTTGTAGTTTCTTCATCCAAGTTCAATGTTCTAATCGTTTAAAATTTATAACCATGTACCGTTTTAAATTCAACCTTGTTGTTCTTGATCTTCTTTTGATCCCAATTCTTCCTTCTGCTGCGTAAGACAATTTGGTTCTTATACCTTTCTTGTTTGTTGTCTACTTGTTTCCCTTGAAAGATCTACCTCTCGTACCCTAAAAGAATCTTCTTGTTTATTTTTTGTTCACTATAGATTACTTTCTACATCACTAATGGTTATTATTATAAGATTGCAAATGAAACTAGCACATATCCCTTTACTAGATCTTTTTGTGTAGATATCCTCGTCTCCTTTTAGTGTTTCTCGAGTAAATTGTTATGAGTTTAAGTGTTCTTCTTAAATCTTGATTTAATCCATCTTTTATCCTGATACAAGTTTTATACACATTATTCTATCTTATTTTTGCATTTCAATACTTATTTTCACAATTATGTTCACCTATTTCCATGTTCTCCTTTCCGAGTATGATGAAGTTTAGTCATGTATTTTCAGTTTCTCCAGTGAACTAACTACTTAATGCCATCAGAATTCATGTTATAGGTTGTCATGTCCCGATTCTGCCGAATCGATAAGTCGCCACCGGACGTGATGCCGTACAAGCCTAAGTTGTGCTTGTACAAGACACGTGCTCGTGTACATTTGAATATATCGAGATTCAGTAAGGATTTGCAATAGAGATTAAGTAGAGAAATTGAATAACACAGCTTGGCACATAAATGATAACTTTTCTTACAGAGATTGAGCAGCGAAGTAAAGGGGTACAACTTTACATTATAATTGAGATACATTGTTCCATACATCACATCTTTTTACTAGAAACAAAACATATAAACACCTTCTATTAGAGTCTTCTTTTGCACAACTGGAGTGGAGATCTTCAAAAGAGTATGAACACAGCCTTCAGCTACGGGCAAGGCTTCAAAATGGAGAGAAAGCTTCGGTACGGCTAGGCGTCGACTTCAGCTCCTCGAGGCGTCTCCTTGATTTGTGACACCTGTAAAGACGTGGATCAGTACATTGTCGTGTACTAGTGAGCAGCTATTTAAAATCCCACATCATTGATAATAGTTAAAGAAATTATGTGAAGCTTGCAGTATTATAAGTGATCTTTCTAGCTATTTCTTAGTTCAATTTACAAAGCATACAATAATAACATAACAATAGAAATACGATGATTGTTACCCACGACATAGTCTCCTTCCCTGCAACAGAACTTACTATGTTCTTCCATGTGAACCAAATATTGTTAGCTAAACAGTTTATATACATAAGGGTCATTGGCACCACAAGCCATCATGGACTATAGCCTGGTTAGAGGCGATCCTTTTAGTGCCAGTAGCGAGCTCCATTGAAAGTTTCCGAATCACTCGTGCTAGTAAGTCAGCACAGCTATCCTTGTTCCTCCTATGCGGAATCACTCCCACGACCTTGACAACCGTTAGAGGAACTTATGTACAAATTGTCCATGATCATGCAAGACTAAGAACTTAGTTATTCAAGCATAGCCTACGAGATTATAGAAAACTTGCCATTCTCACAATGTTCTACTTATCATCCAGCAATCAATAGACATATTCCATATTATAGTTGCAATATTCATTCATTAATTCAATCTCTATTTAGCATAGTTCTATAGTAGGCATATTATAATTTCAGCATGCAACATTACCCCGATTCAAAGTTCTATAAAGTAAGCATGCAACATCTAGTTTCATTACCTTATCTATTTCTTCTTATAATCGGTATCATTGATTGATTGAAGAGAAAGAGGGTCAAGGAAAGAAGGGTCAAGCTACTCACCGTTGGAAAATTGCAGAGAGAAAGATGTTTTCGACACTTCGCTCAAGTTGCGCTTACGCGATCACCTGCAATCGCACCAACAAAGGATCAATACGCTTATTCTCTCTTTCTACCAGAATTCGATATGAATGCACAAATCGATGAATGCAACAACGAAAACCATCGAAAATGTCTATGAAAACGCATTCATAAAACCAACATCGAAAGCACGAGAAAACCAACATCGAAAACAAACAGGGAAAATGTATGAGGAAGGGACTCTTATATAGAGCTCCTCCAAGACACGATCCACTGCATATATGACTTGATTTCGAAGAACCAATCCAAATAGAGAAAGGGTCTTAATTTAATCTTTTCCGAATCAACCGATACCGATAGGGTCGACGATACAGTGCCTCCGACTATGGAGCGAGGCACTACATAGGTGGCAAACTGGAATCAGTTCCAGCGTACCGGAATATGGTACACTGGCGAATTGGTACATGGTTTCCACGTTCCAATGACCTAATATACGGGCTTACATGTTACTAAGAAGTTTACAAATAATGAACTTGTTTTTTTTTATTTGATTATATAATATATTATATTCCATGTGTGTCCCTAATAAATGTTCCACATTCCGATTCAACGTACGGTGTTTCGGATAACCATTCCGAAGCAGACTACCCACAACTACCGCGCACCAGAACCCCCAGCGTGCCATGTACTTGTTTTCTTTCTGCGTACCGGAGTGTTCCAGGATCCTGTTTCCAGGTAACCTTGGAACTACTTGCTTTCTTGTAAACAAGCTATGCTAATATTTCTGCCATTCATTGTATCCACCAGCTCCATCCCTTTTTTGTAAGTGCTCTTATGTTCTAATTGCTGCTCTAGTTATTTCTTTTGGAGTATCTTCTGGTATCATGCTTGTCTGTGGTCCGTTTGATCCCTTGACTCTTCCATTACTGGGCCGATTCTGTGGGATAACACACTCTTTTTGTTTCAATGTGGTTGTATTTTCGAACTTGCTATTTTGTATGACAGCAACTTGCCACTTTCTCATCTACCATTGCACTCAAGGTTATGTTGATGTAATAAATTGCTAGTAAATGATGCCCAACAAGTGTGGTCTGTAGGAGTCAGTTTCATTTACATCCCAGAATTTTATGCTGGCTATCAATATAGTCCTATACCTGTGCTTAGCACGTGAGAAAAATGACATGAAGCAGAACACATGCAGGGTTCACCATTTGCAAGGTAAATACGTTTTGTACTGTTTGCTTGAGCATGGACACTTGAATCCATGTAAGAAGAGTTTTGCAAGACTTATAGATAACTATGCACAAAGTCATGGTATATATAGCCCATGACTTTGTGAATTTCCCTTGAATTGTCCATGTTGACATGATAGTTCATTACACAGATGGCAAATATTGTCCGTTGGGCATCCTCTTGGAGCTTTACGTGGTCGTTTTATATCAATGATAGGTTTCTCAAGGATCATTAAGTGATCAACTAATAAAAGATATAAAACCAAGAGCAGTGCACATAAGCTTACCATGTAGAAGCTAAGTTTTTTTTTTTTTGTCTTGTAGTGTTTTCTTGAGCCCTACACCCTTGAATTCATATATATATATATATATATATATATATATATATATATATATATAAAAGAGATTTACAGTACTCAAAAAGGAAACTCTTGTCACGCCCCAGAACCAGAATACTGGAGAGCGGGGGACAGACACAGCCAGCTACGTATATTCAAGTGAATCTCACATCGCAATACGGTCACGGCTGTCTAGATGCATGAAGATTTACTACAAGCCATCAGTCTCTTAAGGTCAGTAACAAGCCTAGTGTCTCAATCTCAAGCAACAAGTAGATATAACAAGATGGTAGATCATCAGACATACAAAGTAAGGCGTCCCATACATTACATATTCAGATGATCATGAAGCTAGTCATACAAAATACGAAGACTAGCAAGAGTTTAAGTCATACATGATCAACCCTAGGATCCGTCAATCATGCTACAGCCCGTAGGCAGACAGTAAGTAAGTTGCAAACGAGCTAACACTTGCTCGGCGGCTAAACGCCTCAAAAGAATATTTTTACAAGAGAGTGGGAGAGCAAAATAAAAATCCACTTGTTGCCAGGATTCCTTCTAGTGTTCACCATCTGGCAGGAAAGTTGGGAGATCCTCGGTAGCTGCTCCGAAATCTGGCCATACAAAACCAGCTGGGTCAGACTCCAGAAAGAGCAAGTGCCACAAAGGAGGCTTCACTTAAGAACTAAAACCAGCATGTCAGCACATAAATCATAGATGAAATAACATAAGACACGAGTTAAAGAAAGCAGGATGATAAACGATAAGATAACTAATGGACTATTCCGGTAACCAAGTTACAACCCGTAAACCAAACAAGGACCGGGGTTGTAACCCTTCACCTGAACAAAACTTAGCCTCGAACCAATTATCGGTAAGGTAAGGCATAAACAAGCATGTCCGGAGATATCCATGTACCGGATCTGGACAAGACTAGACAAGATAGGACTCCATCCATCATTCACGGCCAAGCAAAGAGTACGGCTTGATACTTAACTAACTAGGGTTATCACAAGCTTAATTACTAGCAAGATGCAATGAGGTACGCCTACGGCCACAAGCCCTGCAGACTATCCAGGTTATCCAGACGCAAGGTTCAAGCTTAGAGTTATCATGCCTTGTAAGGTGACTTGGATGCAACACATGACAGTGTGCATAGTAATTGTTTCATGTAGTGCCCCACATAACAGTGAGCTGGAAATGTGCCCTACTCGTCGGCAGGCTACAAGTCCATCAAGGAAGGCGCCCAGATAACGGGATTGCTTGTAGCCGGAATACCTCTCTATATGTTCTACTTGATCAATCTAGTCATTAACCTAGTCAGATTCGGTATGAATCCCTGACCGTGGTAACCAGGGATACATGTCCTAGACATGATGCGAGACAAGACTGGTTGCTTATACAGGCATATTCAATACAATCACCCACGGTGTCAAGAATTCACTTAGCATGTCAGGTTAGCCGTCGCAACAGCGTATCAAGGTTATCATGTCAAGATTACTTGTCAAGGGTGCGCCACGGCGGGTCGCCATCATGTCATGTTACTTATTCAAGATTACTTATCAAGGCAAGGGTGCGTCGCGACGGACCACCATCAAGAATTATCATGTCAAATTACTGGTCAAGAGTGCACCACGGCGGGTCACTAATCATGCAATTCCATCAGTAAGTCTTGGTCCGATTAACATTCATAAATACAGTCAGGATCATATCGGGTTCATGTCAAGTTTACGTCAAGGGCGTAAGGATATAAAATGGCTGCAAATTCATAAAAGGGGAATATGGGGACTTAAGGCACCCAAGGGGGGGGGGACAAGGGGTAACGTACGCTCAGGTCAGGGCACACTCAAGTCTGCGTACCAGGGCACGCTCAAGCCTGCGTACCAGGGCACGCTCAAGTCTGCGTACCAAAAGACACGCTTCCAACAGGAAGCGTACTCAAGGCAAAAGTCACGCTTCCAACAGGGAGCGTACTCAAGGCAAAAGTCACGCTTCCAACAGGGAGCGTACTCATGGCAAAAGTCACACTTCCAACAGGGAGCGTACTCAAGGCTGCGGCTCAGTGGCGTAAGCTAAAAGTTCTGCACACTGCTCACTGTCTTCTTCAAACCAGCAAGAACTCCATGGTTAAACCAAAGCTTCAAAGTTCATAACTTGGTCCGAACAAGTCCAAATCTAACTTTTCAAAGGTCAGAATTGGGTAGAAGAAACTTTCCCACCACAAGGAACCATCAAAACTTGAAAACAAAGAGGTTTGATACCAAATCCGAAAATAACAAAATTCTAGATCTACAAGATTTAAAATCTCAAAATGGAAAATGACAAGTTCTAATGTGCCATAGAAACATGGGGAGAAGCTAATGGAACAATAAAATGGCTCTCTTGTAGAAGCAAGTTGCACTTGCCTATGGGTGTGGAGAGTTGGGTGGAGGAAGAAGAAGAAGTTAATGGAGGAAGTAATGAAGAGAGAGAGAGTGTTGGTAGAGTTTTATGAGGGTGGGATGTGGTGTGTTGAGGGTGGAGCATAGGCTAAGGTGTTCCAACACACTTTAAACCAAACAAACCCAAACCAATTAGAAACCGAGCCATCCCAAAATAAACCAAGTTAAACCATTACATGCTATGATGAACCTAATCAAGATTAAACTGAAATTAGCTAGCCAGGCAGGAAAAATAAAAATACATGTCAGGATTCCGTATACGTATACTGGAAATACGTAGAACGAAAAACGGGGGTGACAACTCTACCCACCTTAAAAGAATTCCGTCCTCGGAATTTAATCAAGAGGCTAGAGATGTCGAGCAAGCTATATCAATTGCAGACAATGCAGAACTAGTAGTCAATCAAGCAATCATTCATGCAAGCAAGGAACTTAAGCATAAGGCATAAGAAGACATTATACCTTACGAGTCAAACAGGTCGGGATATCGCGATCGGATATCATCCTCACGCTCCCATGTTGACTCACCCAAAGAGTGATGACCCCAAGCAACACGGACTAACTTGATAGTCTTGTTCTTGAGTATCTTCTCCCTCCGGTCCAATATGGATACGGGTCTCTCCTCATACGAAAGGTTGGTACCAACAACCAATTCCGAATGATCAAGGACATGACTCGGATCCGGGATATACCGTCGTAACTGGGATATATGAATGACATCATGTACCTCACGTAACGACGGCGGAAGAGCGAGACGATAGGATACATCACCTACTCGCTCTAGAATATCAAACGGCCCTATATACCTAGGACTGAGCTTTCCCCGCACGCCGAATCGAATGACGCCACGGGTAGGCGAGATCCTAAGGAATACGTAGTCGCCGACAGAAAATTCAAGGGGACGCCGATGAGAATCGGCCCAATGATGCTGGCGATCTTGGGCAACTCGAAGATGATTTCTGACTTGTCTGACCACCTCAATAGTCCGCGTCACCATCTCTGGTCCAAGCATTTGCCTCTCACCGATATCGTCCCAAGCTAAAGGAGATCTGCACTTCCTGCCGTACAAGGCCTCGAAAGGTGCCATCTGGATACTAGCCTGAAAACTGTTATTGTACGAGAACTCTACGAGATGCAGGTGATCTTCCTACGAACCACCGAAGTCGAGTGTACATGACCGCAGCATGTCTTCAAGAGTCTGGATCGTGCGTTCTGACTGGCCATCTGTCTGCGGATGGTAGGCTGAACTGAACTTGAGACGAGTCCCCAAACTCTCTTGAAGACTCCGCCAAAAGTGCGAGGTGAATCTTGAATCTCTGTCGGACACAATACTGACCGGCACTCCATGCAATCTGACTATCTGCCTGAGGTACATCTCTGCAAGCTGATCCGTCGACTGACCGATTCTGAAAGGAAGAAAATGAGCTACCTTCGTGAGACGATCAACTATAACCCAGATGGCATCCCTCCCAGCTGGGGATCTAGATAATCCAGTTACAAAATCCATGGTAATGTGCTCCCATTTTCATTCCGGGATCGGTAAAGGTTGAAGAAGTCCAGCTGGTCTCTGATGTTCAGCCTTAACTTGTTGACAAACTAAACAACGAGAGACAAACCGGGCTATCTCCCTCTTCATGCCATTCCACCAATAATGCTGCCGAATATCACGATACATCTTCGTACTGCCGGGGTGAATGGAATACTGAGAACTGTGGGCTTCTGCCATGATCTCCTGTCTGATATCACCACTGGGTACACAAAGACGCCTCCCATGTCGGAGTGTACCATCTTCATGAATGCGTAACTCTGGTCTCTGTCCTGCCACACATTCTGTCCTAAGCCGCTGAAGCTTAGAGTCCGTGGACTGAGCTAACTTGATCCTCTCAACTATGCTGGACTGAACTTGCATACTGGCCATCAATGCCATACTGGAAGGAAGAACAACTTCAATACCCATCTTCTGAAGATCTGCTAGCAACTCTGGCTGCGCCGTTAGAAAATAAACTCCGGCTCTCCTGCTCAATGCATCTGCTACCACGTTGGCCTTCCCAGGATGATACTGCAAGTTGATGTCATAATCCACAAGTAGCTCTAGCCATCTCCTCTGACGCATATTAAGATCCTTCTGGGTAAACACATACTTCAGACTCTTGTGGTCGGTGAAAATCTCCACCCGATCTCCATACAAATAATGTCTCCAAAGTTTTAATGCAAAAACTACGGCTGCTAACTCCAGGTCATGGGTTGGGTAATTTCTCACATGGTCACGAAGTTGACGTGACGCATAAGCGACTACCTTACCATGCTGCATCAAGACACATCCTAATCCCTTGCCGGATGCGTCGCAATAAACTGAAAATCCCTCCGTCCCGTCGGGAAGAGTGAGAATGGGGGCCGTCATCAATCTTCGCTTCAACTTCTCAAATGAACTCTGACACTCTGCCGTCCAAGCAAACTGCGCATCCTTACGGGTTAACTGCGTCAGTGGTGCTGAAATCCGAGCAAAGTCTGACACAAAGCGTCGGTAATAGCCGGCCAATCCGAGGAAACTCCGAACTTCTGCAACGGTGCTAGGTACTGGCCATGTCTCTATGGCCACTATCTTCTGGGGGTCAACTTCCACTCCACCTCTGGTGATGATATGACCCAAGTACGAGATACGATCCAACCAAAACTCGCACTTACTGAACTTCGCGTACAACTGGTGCTCCCTGAGAATCTGAAGAACTACACGAAGATGTTGCTCATGCTCTGCCTCGTTCTTGCTATAGACTAAGATGTCGTCTATGAACACTATCACGAACTGGTCCAAATAGGGCATGAAGATACGATTCATGAGGTCCATGAATACGGCCGGCGCATTGGTCGCTCCAAATGGCATAACAAGGAACTCCCAATGTCCATACCTAGATCTGAATGCTGTCTTCGGGATGTCCTGCTCTCTGACTCTGATCTGATGGTACCCTGACCGCAAGTCAACCTTCGAGAACACTGCCGCTCCCCTGAGCTGATCAAATAAATCATCTATCCTTGGTAAAGGGTATCTGTTCTTAATGGTTACAGAGTTCAAGGTACGATAATCAACGCATAATCTTGACGTACTATCCTTCTTCTTCACAAGAAGCATCGGAGCTCCCCAAGGTGATCCGCTAGCACGAATGAATCCCTTGGTTCTAAGTTCTTCAATCATCTTGTACAGGACCTCCAACTCTGATGGTGCCATCCTATAGACTCTCTCTGACACTGGTGCCGTCCCTGGAATCAAATCGATAGTGAATTCTATCTCTCTCTCTGGGGGCATGCCTGGAAGCTCTTCGGAAAATACGTCAGGAAACTCTTCTACAACTCTAGCCTAACTGAACTGCTGCTGCTGCACTGGTGCTAGTCCCCTTACTGAGGGACTAGTCTGGGCCGATGAGGATGAACCGGCTCTCTGGGGGCAGGACCCTATCATGTGATCCGGTGCTCCACAAGCCAAACACAATCCTTGTGCTCGGCGACATTCTGACACTACATGACCTGGCTTCCCACAATGAGTGCAGCCCATCGTGGAAGACTGCCTCCGCTTCTGCTGCTGAGGATACGCCGGAGTCGAATGCTGAACCGACGTAACTGATGCTGCCCTCCTCGGAGCCCCAATGGTCAAGGCCCTAGCTGCCGAGGCTGGGGCTGAAGACTGGATCATCTGACCATGGGACCGCTTCCGTCCTCCTGTTCGGTCTACAATTTTCTGCGAGGTATACTCATGCCTCTTAGCTGTCCGCAAAACAGCATCAAAGGTCTGATGCTCAAACTGCTCCACTGCTAGAATGATCTCTAGGTGGAGTCCCTGCTGGAACCGCTGCGCTCGATCAAACTCGGTTGCCACCAAAGTGGGAGCAAACCGACTCAGTCTTGAAAACTCGGCCGCATATCCATCGACCGTCCTGCTCATCTGCCTGAGATTAGTGAACTTCGTCTGTAGGTCATGCCGAGCCACAGCATCGAAGTACTTGATCTGAAACTTGTCACTGAATACCGCCCACGGAACAGGTGTTGCCAAACCAACTGCCATCATCGCCCACCAGGTGCGGGCTAGGTCCAATAACTGTAGACGTACCACAGCTACCTTCTCTCCTTCTGGAGTCTTGGCTGCATCTAAGATAATCTCAATGTCCTGGAGCCACGCATCGGCTGCAATAGCGTCTTCACTCCCATCAAAGAAGGGAGGGTTGAGGCGCTTGAAACTGCTACCCGCACTGTTCCCTTGATAACCAACACGGCCCATGGCATCCTGTACTGCCTGGTGCAGGGCATCGCCACGACGATCTTGAGATGCAAGCAATGTCCTGATGAGACCCACCAAGGTGCCATCGTCAGGCTCTGCAGGCTGGACTGGCTGAACTGGGGGCTCGGGGTCCCCGGAATGCATGACTCGGGAGGCCACTCCAGAGTACTGGGCTTGGTCTCCAGGTTGCTGCTGGTCCACTGGAGGTGCTCCGCCTTGCTGATCGGTAGGACCAGGAACAATGCCGCTGAAGGAAACGACATAAGGAATAATAAGAAAGGACCATGATAGATCGATGATATAAACATGTGATCAGGTCAAGGATTCTGAAAGATCAGAAGGCACGAGTAGAGATCAAAGGCGAGTGCTGATTGAGACATCTATCCGGTAAAACCCTCACACATCTTGAGTTACAAGACCTGCATGGGCCACCACTTAAACCGTGTCACGCCCCAGAACCAGAATACTGGAGAGCGGGGGACAGACACAGCTAACTACGTATATTGAAGTGAATCTTACATCGCAATACGGTCACGGCTGTCTAGATGCATGAGGATTTACTACAAGCCATCAGTCTCTTAAGGTCAGTAACAAGCCTAGTGTCTCAATCTCAAGCAACAAGTAGATATAACAAGATGGTAGATCATCAGACATACAAAGTAAGGCGTCCCATACATTACATATTCAGATGATCATGAAGCTAGTCATACAAAATACGAAGACTAGCAAGAGTTTAAGTCATACATGATCAACCCTAGGATCCGTCAATCATGCTACAGCCCGTAGGCAGACAGTAAGTAAGTTGCAAACGAGCTAACACTTGCTCGGCGGCTAAACGCCTCAAAAGAATATTTTTACAAGAGAGTGGGAGAGCAAAATAAAAACCTACTCGTTGCCAGGATTCCTTCTAGTGTTCACCATCTGGCAGGAAAGTTGGGAGATACTCGGTAGCTGCTCCGAAATCTGGCCATACAAAACCAGCTGGGTCAGACCCCAGAAAGAGCAAGTGCCACAAAGGAGGCTTCACTTAAGAACTAAAACCAGCATGTCAGCACATAAATCATAGATGAAATAACATAAGACATGAGTTAAAGAAAGGAGGATGATAAACGATAAGATAACTAATGGACTATTCCGGTAACCAAGTTACAACCCGTAAACCAAACAAGGACCGGGGTTGTAACCCTTCACCTGAACAAAACTTAGCCTCGAACCAATTATCGGTAAGGTAAGGCATAAACAAGCATGTCCGGAGATATCCATGTACCGGATCTGGACAAGACTAGACAAGATAGGACTCCATCCATCATTCACGGCCAAGCAAAGAGTACGGCTTGATACTTAACTAACTAGGGTTATCACAAGCTTAATTACTAGCAAGATGCAATGAGGTACGCCTACGGCCACAAGTCCTGCAGACTATCCAGGTTATCCAGACGCAAGGTTCAAGCTTAGAGTTATCATGCCTTGTAAGGTGACTTGGATGCAACACATGACAGTGTGCATAGTAATTGTTTCATGTAGTGCCCCACATAACAGTGAGCTGGAAATGTGCCCTACTCGTCGGCAGGCTACAAGTCCATCAAGGAAGGCGCCCAGATAACGGGATTGCTTGTAGCCGGAATACCTCTCTATATGTTCTACTTGATCAATCTAGTCATTAACCTAGTCAGATTCGGTATGAATCCCTGACCGTGGTAACCAGGGATACATGTCCTAGACATGATGCGAGACAAGACTGGTTGCTTATACAGGCATATTCAATACAATCACCCACGGTGTCAAGAATTCACTTAGCATGTCAGGTTAGCCGTCGCAACAGCGTATCAAGGTTATCATGTCAAGATTACTTGTCAAGGGTGCGCCACGGCGGGTCGCCATCATGTCATGTTACTTATTCAAGATTACTTATCAAGGCAAGGGTGCGTCGCGACGGACCACCATCAAGAATTATCATGTCAAATTACTGGTCAAGAGTGCACCACGGCGGGTCACTAATCATGCAATTCCATCAGTAAGCCTTGGTTCGATTAACATTCATAAATACAGTCAGGATCATATCGGGTTCATGTCAAGTTTACGTCAAGGGCGTAAGGATATAAAATGGCTGCAAATTCATAAAAGGGGAATATGGGGACTTAAGGCACCCAGGGGGGGGGGGACAAGGGGTAACGTACGCTCAGGTCAGGGCACACTCAAGTCTGCGTACCAGGGCACGCTCAAGTCTGCGTACCAGGGCACGCTCAAGTCTGCGTACCAAAAGACACGCTTCCAACAGGAAGCGTACTCAAGGCAAAAGTCACGCTTCCAACAGGGAGCGTACTCAAGGCAAAAGTCCAAAAGTCACGCTTCCAACAGAGAGCGTACTCAAGGCAAAAGTCACGCTTCCAACAGGGAGCGTACTCAAGGCAAAAGTTACGCTTCCAACAGGGAGCGTACTCAAGGCAAAAGTCACACTTCCAACAGGGAGCGTACTCAAGGCTGCGGCTCAGTGGCGTAAGCTAAAAGCTCTGCACACTGCTCACTGTCTTCTTCAAACCAGCAAGAACTCCATGGTTAAACCAAAGCTTCAAAGTTCATAACTTGGTCCGAACAAGTCCAAATCTAACTTTTCAAAGGTCAGAATTGGGTAGAAGAAAATTTCCCACCACAAGGAACCATCAAAACTTGAAAACAAAGAGGTTTGATAGATCAAAACCACCAAATCCGAAAATAACAAAATTCTACATCTACAAGATTTAAAACCTCAAAATGGAAAATGACAAGTTCTAATGTGCCATAGAAACATGGGGAGAAGCTAATGGAACAATAAAATGGCTCTCTTGTAGAAGCAAGTTGCACTTGCCTATGGGTGTGGAGAGTTGGGTGGAGGAAGAAGAAGAAGTTAATGGAGGATGTAATGAAGAGAGAGAGAGTGTTGGTAGAGTTTTATGAGGGTGGGATGTGGTGTGTTGAGGGTGTAGCATAGGCTAAGGTGTTCCAACACACTTTAAACCAAACCAACCCAAACCAATTAGAAACCGAGCCATCCCAAAATAAACCAAGTTAAACCATTACATGCTATGATGAACCTAATCAAGATTAAACTGAAATTAGCTAGCCAGGCAGGAAAAATAAAAATACATGTCAGGATTCCGTATACGTATACTGGAAATACGTAGAACGAAAAACAGGGGTGACAACTCTGCCGCATGATTAGGTCACCTAGATTCACCATGACTATGTGCACTTTAATTGAAAATTTCTACATTAACATGATAGTTGTTTATATCTTCAAGCACACACATAATGTCAAGATTTACCAGTGGTACCTTTCTGGAGCTATATGTGCAGATCTCATAAGGCCTCTCAAGGATCACTATTTCACGATAAATATGGCATTTGAACTACCAGTAGTCACAGTGAGATGCTCATTTGGTTTCATTTTTATTCGTAAAACTTTGTTTCTAATTATTTGCACCATCTGTTAGACTATGGATACAATAATTTTGTGTGCATTAATAGATTGTTGTTCCATTGCCATCTTTGCATTTTCTTATCTCCTAAAAGGACTAATAAGTATGAAACTCTCTCATCAGCAATGCCTTTGTCTCATGACTTTCATGTCGATTCAGATTGTCTGTTAGTTTTCCTTCAATGTTACATTTGAGTTATGAAAACTAAAATTGCTACCTAATTGCAACAAAGTGGTGCTTAAAGAAAATACACAGATCAATATTTATCTTTGCATTTTGCACACTATTACTTTTGTCACAACTCACATCCTGATATCTAATTACCTATCAACTTTCTTTGTTTCTTCAGAGCCTCAGACACAAATTTTTGATACCATAGGGCAGAGTTACCATAAATTGATAAGCCCTGATTGATTGGCATTTTGCAATTTTAGTTCCAAATTGTGGAACAAAACCATTCGGAAACAGTAAATGCAGCGTTCCAGATCGCTAAAAGCACTGTTCCAGATCACTAAAAGCAGTGTTTTAGATTGTTCCAAAGACCAAGTAGGGAGACATAAAATAAAAGCCATTCCCATGGAAATATAAATGTGCTTTATCTTTGGAATGGGATTCAAATTGTCATATATGCTAGCCAACCACTTTGCTGGCGTATTGGGAAGAGAGAAAACAATAGGCCTGGGGTTCCTTGTAAATTTATGGGATTTTGATATTCCTTATAGGTCATTATTGCTCTACGGTCTTTGGGTTCGAAGTGGCTAGTTGGCAGCCAACTTTTTAGCTGACAAAGTGGAAGAGAGAAAACATAAAGCTCCTACGTATAAAAGAACTTTGGAAATACATATGGACTTTTGGGTTCTTATAGTTTATTGTATCACTTGACTCTGGATTCG
Organism: Iris pallida; assembly: GCA_029216955.1. NCBI lineage: Eukaryota > Viridiplantae > Streptophyta > Magnoliopsida > Asparagales > Iridaceae > Iris > Iris pallida. The sequence continues at coordinate 15,966,000 of JANAVB010041419.1, read as the reverse complement.
AAGTGAATATGTAGCAGCCAACCACTTGGGCAGCAAGATTTTTAAGTTATAAGTTAATTGATCCTTGCTTAGATAATATGCACATTCCAAAAGAAAATCGTAACCGTCCGATGTTCCAACAGTAACACATTTTGTTCCACCTAAGTTATCGGAAGAAGCCTACCCTAACTGTTTCAAATTTCATAACAAGCGGCATACCATGTTTCCCATTTTGTTCCTCGTTCCATAATGTTCTGCATTTTGGGTAATCTTGTTAGTTGTTATAGGTACCCACTGACAAAAAATCTTCGTATGACATGTATCTTTATCTCCCTTACGTATACAATGGATACTTTCCTGGTATGCATTGTATGCACACATATATCGTACCATGTAAATGTGCAACATATACTTTGGTTTAGGGCTATTATCTCCATAGCACAACCACCTGGAGAAAAGTTGTATCATTAAGATCAAACATTTATATAGGCCTGTTTCATATTATTTTAGATTGGTTTTCAAGCTACTGGTCAATATTCTAGTAATTTCTCTACATGGATGTAAATTGTGGCAAAAGTACACTTGCTGCAGACGATCCGCAGGTGCATAACAGTCAATTATCTGTATTTAAAGTTGAGCGTTCATGTCTACCTTTATCTGTGTAGAAATCCTAATTTTATACTTCGAGATGCAAATTGCTACTCCTTTGTCCATCATATGATTACTGCACTGCAGTTAACTTATCTTCTTGGTCCCCTTTCTGGTTTTGGAGATAAAGTTCAACTTACACAATACAACAGTATGTTTTGCCTTGTATGTTCCTTATTTATCTTATTCTTTGGAGTTGGGTAGGACTTCAATTTTCATTTTGACTGAATATTTGAGCTTTTATCTTTCGTGCTTGGTGTAACGTGTCTAACCGGAAAACATTAAATTCTAATGTGTACTTTTCTCCAATTAAGTAACTGTAGTTTCCAAACACCTCTATAGTAATTTTCAGCAGGTCTTAGGCCTTTTTTTTCGCGGTATGTTATGTGGGTTGGGAAATTGCGCGCGCGTGTCTGTGGAGGGTGTTGTCGTTGATGGGAGAGGATCTGCTTATTGAGAAAATGATTATGCATAGATCTATATATCCACTTGAATCACCAAAGTACTATTTAACTGAATGTTTGTTCCCTATAACTACTGGTTATGTAAATGATCATTTCACTTGGATTCAGTGTCATTCAGAATTTGAACTATAGCTTGGTTCATTGTTCAGATGGAAGGAATTCCACCCAAATCAAGAACTCTACGAATGAATCTTACCATGGCGAAGCTACTACGCATTTCTAGGCATAATCGAGCTGCTACTACATGTTACAAGGATTGCTTGAGGTCAGAGACATCCATGCTTTTGTTTTAAGTTTTCTAGTTTGAATTATTCCAGTTCAGCTTTTCACATAGACCATTAAAATTGTATATTGTATTACCAGACTAGCTCTAGCCTAAGTTTCTTTCAATAGATTAACATACAAAATTTATTAAGGGGCAAATATTAGACGAGCACACGAGACTTAAAATAATATTTGAAGGAAGAAGAATTGGACTAATACATGGGACTTGCTCCTTTTTCCTTACCAAGGAGCCATAAGGATGGCTATTCAGCCCTAGGAAATTTAAGAGCCTCAGCTTCTTTCTTGTAAAAGAAGTAGAAAGGTTTGAAATTTGGAACAGGAGAAAAAACATAATACATGCTTGGAAAGAAAGTAATATTAAATGGATTATCTCTAAGCGATTTACAGCCTCTTAGAAATAAAAAAGTCAGGGAAAATTATTTTTCCTATTAATTTGGTCTTCTGATTTGTATTCTAAATGATCATTTTATTTCTTTGTATTTGTCCAATATTTGACAAGTACAATCCTGTCATCTCCTTGTTCATTCTTTGGTGAACCCTAGAAGCTCTTTCATTGGTAAATCCTACCAGAGGAATGGAGGACTTTCTTTTTTGCCGAAGTGTTCTTTCACCTCTTGCCAAAGATGTTGGTCAGCAAATAAGTTAATCCATGTTTCGCAGTCTGTGGCATTATTTCAGCAGCACTCTTATCTCCTTTCCTTTTAGAGCAAGTCCTCTGTTGATCTTTGATGCATCGGGAGTTTGGCAATGCCAGGTTCATAGTTGGTTGATTCTGATTCTAATTCTGACGTCTTCTAATCTATGGTTATTCTCCATGGCCACAACAATTATGATGGAAAAGTCTTGGATAATGGTGATTTCTCATTTCTGTCATTTATGCTTCTTAGATATGTTTTCTTGAATAATCTTAAAGATAATAGTATATGGGTGCATGTCTTCATTGGTTTGTAATGTGCCTCAGAGATGAATGCAAGTCATTACAAGCTACAATAGAACAATGTTCTAAATTTTGGCCTAGACGGCCGCCTAGGCGCTAGGCGGCCTCCGGCCGCACCGGAAACCCCCTAGGCGGCCGGCCTAGGCGCTAGGCGGCCTATTCGGTTATGTTCGGTTTTTATACTAACCACCTAGGCGACCGGAAACCCCCTAAGCAAACAATTCTCTCTCTCCTCCCATTTGATTTAGGGTTAGTATAAAAAAAAATTTGACAGAAAAAAGTGTGTTGCATAAGAATCGAACCAGTAACCTTTGGAGAACATAGACCTATATTCTCACTGCTAGCCAAATTGTTAAAGATGATTTGAGTTTACAATAACATATACATAACATTATATATATATATATATATATATATATATATATATATATGAAAGTAACATATACATATAAAAAATTAAGTTCTTCGCCGAGGCAGCCCTTTGACGCACCGAACCCGTCTAGCGAAATTTATAACATTGCAACAGAACCTTGCTAAATTCCCTACTTTTCTAATTTTTTTTTGATCTATTGGAGTCTGGATGGTTGTCAGGTGCGGACCCACCTTAGTTTTGCTTTTGCTTTAAGGTAATTTTGCTCCCTCTAAAGAATTTCTGGTCTGCCCCTGATGGTTACCTTGGGTTGCATATTGTTAAACTTTGTGACCAATTAAGGTTAGTCTCTTTTCTTGCCAACTGGCATTTGAGGATATCTGAAGCTTCTCGATAATCCATGGTTGTCTTGGTTAGGTCAGTCATCACCAACTCATGGACATCCCTTTGAAGCTTTCACGACTTTGAAATGTGTTCAGTAGCCTATCCCACTTTACTGAGGAATACATCCTAATGTTTAAGTACAATGTCCAACAGATAATATGTAAGATACTATGTAATATAGTAATTTTAAGAACAAACTTGATTATATTATGTTTGCATGTAAACACCTGATACTATCACATCAGCTTGGCAGTGCTTGAATTGTTTGCTTCTTAGGAAGCAAACAAGTATTTCTCCTTTACCCTGTTCATTATTTTCACTTATTTTACATTTGAGATGATGGATGCTGGTTATCCGTTGTCCAGACGGAGGACAAACTTCCAGACATTTAATCAACAAACTTCCAGACATTTAATCAATTGCTCAATGGAACCCACTGTTGATAACTAGTTTTAAACAAAGACTAGATTTGTGACGATGTTCAATTATATTCCATAATTGTTGCTACATTCATATCCGGAGACTAATTTGATACATGAATATAAATCCATTCACAATTAAAAATATATGAATACTTGATTGCTTTTGATAATTTTCGGCTAAAAATGCAGTTCTGTTCTAGATGGTGTACCCTTACTCAAGTTTCATTACCTTAAGAATAGGTTTACCTAAAGGAATCCACCTAAAGGAAAACTATGAAAGGGAAGCAGTCCATCTTCAAAGCTAAGAACACAATTCATTTTTCATTCATCTCCTCCCATCTTTTTTTTTCATCATGACAAATGGTTACATTTATAAGGAAGTAAATGCATACATGCATATGAGTTACATTATTTTTCACCTTCTTAGAGTAATGCATAAAATTTATTAAATTTTGACTCCTATACTAAAGACAAGACTTCATGATGCCTAATTGTAACTTCCAAAAGGAAGATGAAGCAATCCAAATGGTGGTGATCCGGGAGCTTCTTGGTATTGTGTTCATACAATGCTTTATCCATGTCATTCTCCCTTGGTTGGATAGAACTCCTTGAGTTTAAGAGATCAACATGAAAATGTTGTAGTTTTTTTTTTTTCTTTCAATATTCTCCATTGCGCTACTGTATATTTTCCAACCTTGTTAATGATATCCATCTATTTTGCCCCCCCGAGTTGGAGTGTCATTCTTTGATGATCCATGCTAAATCCGATTGAGACTTATCACGATCAAACATGTCAACATAAGCTCCAAATTACAAAGCTCCAAATTCCACAAGAGACCCAATAGAAGAGTAATGCACAACGATACCCAGCCATTGATATTTGTTGTCTAACAAAATTTCATTGAAGATAATAGTAAAGAATGAATACTCACTTGAAGTTTGTATCCTCATGAAATTTCTTTGGATCTTCACATAAAATGAGATATTGATGTGAACGATTTGAAATCTCATGGTAAACTCTTATATGTGATTTGGATAGTCATCATATAGCGGTGGAAGTTCCGAAGTAACCAATGGTATTCTCAACACTATCAACATTAAAAATAGAGCTAGTTGATTATTATTATTTTAAATCATCATGCATACAAACCTCATATTGATGAAGACATATATTCAACTTGCCTTCCACAATTCATCATGATATGAAGCTTCATGCTTAGAGACATATCAAACATCATCACATGTCAAAGTTTTCATGCGCTCCAAATTCTCTTGTAGTAGTTGTACTTGTCTTCTTAAGTCGTCCATTTTTACGTCTCTTAAGTCGCGCACTCCCAAACCGCAAGATAGTAAACTTTAGCTGTTTGTTTATGACGGTTAATCATGATACTAAAGCTCTGATACCATAACGTTGAAGGACTAGAAGGAAAAACTTTGCAACCAAGGATAATAATAGATTTACCTATAGGAACCCGCCTACAGGAAAACTATGAAAGGGAAGAAGTCCATCTTCAAAAGTTAAGAACACAATTTATTTTCCATTCATCTCATTCCATCTTTTTTTCGTCATGACAAATGGTTCCATTTATAAGGAAGCAAATGCATATATGCATTAGTTACATACTTTTTCACCTTCTTAGTAATGCATACAATTTATCTAATTTTAACTACTATAGTAAAGACAAGACTTCATGATGCCTAATTGTAACCTCCAAAGGAAGATGGAGCAATCCAAATGGGGGTAATTAGGAAGCTTCTTGGTATTGTCTTCATGCAATGCTTTATTTGAAACATTTTCGTATAAGTACAAGATGTCCTTCCAAAAAGGAAAATATGAGCTACCATGTTGGACCCCATTTTGCAACTGCCAAGATGATTCACATGGGTTAGAAGTCTAGTTTTGCGAATGAAATCTGCTGAGTTCATACATATCGCTTTTATGTTTTGATATTTGTAGTTTGAGGTTTATGTTTATGCCTTGTTACGGTCAATACTTTTATGACAAATCCTATCTATTGTTGTTTATTGTTTGTACTTTTCAGTATGAATGTTTGTAAAATGCTTCAAGCATCTAAAACAAATTTGTTAGAATAATTCTATTTTAAGAATTGCACTTGTGCTCCACCAATTAAGGCAATTTGACTCTACAAAGCATGAAGACTCCAATGTAGGTGCCATATCATGTCACAACATAAGGTAAATAAAATGGTTAGATGCTAAAATAGAAGTGTGGAGAGAAACTTTGGAATCTATTTTAATAATTAGGACAAAAATATAGTGTTTATAATATGTAACTTTAACCAAAAGGCAAAAGAGGAACGAGGGATGGGCACATATAGATTGATAAAAGATACCTATGAGGGATAGTTTTCGGTATTTAGGATCAATTATTCATCGTGATTGAAAGATCGAGAAGGATGTTATGCATTAATTTAAACAAGATGGTTGAATAGATGAATGCTTCTGAAGTACTTTCTATGCTTGTGAAGTACATTCTGATCCAAAGATACCTTTGAAATTGAAGAAAAATAAGATGGTCATAAGACCAACCTTGCTTTATGGATCAGATTGTTGACGATTAAGAAACATGTCCATAAATTTAATGAAGGAGAAACGAGAATGCTAAGATGAATGAGTGGTAATACATTGAACGATAGAATAAGAAATGAGCTTATTCGTGGAAAATTAGAGGTTACGCTGATTGAGGACAAGATTAGAGAAAATCGTCTTATGTGGTTTGGACATATGCAGTGTAGACGAATAGATGAGGAGTGATAAGATTGTAGTTAAAGGAGCCACTAGGACGATAGGTAGGTCTAAATAAACAGATTGAAGTTTTATAAATAAGGATATGCATTTTGTTAGTGTTATAGAGGACATGACCCTTATCAAAGCTGAATGGAAGAACAAGACTCAAATAGCCAACCCCAAAAATTTGGGATAAAGGCTTTGTTGTTGTTTATCATATCATATCCACATATGATACTACATGGACACCCAAATACTCTAGGATAGGCCAAAACCAGTGCCGTATCCATATTCCCGTATTCCCATGTTTATTGTGTCATCTCATACTTTTTTCTCTCTGTAACATAGGTTGGATTTGATGACCCAACTGTTAGAATATATTGTTGGTTGGTAGGGTGATGCATGCTCCTGAATCATAGTATATGGTTGATTTATCCTGAATAAGATGTTACTCTAAGGTTTCTATCTTCAGATGTGCCCACTAGCATGAACAGCGTTCACACTCAAAAGTCAGAATTTTTTATTTTTATTTAACTGTGTTAAAATATGTTATCGAAGCTAGATTTAAGATGGTGCCACTATGTGTATTATGTACAACCTGTAATTTCCCCTACTAGCACTGTTTTAAACTATGACTCTTTAACTTTTAGGATTGTGCTAACTTACATGCATAAGATGTATAATTCTGGAGACATGGAACTACTTTAGGTTCAACCCATTTTTCCCTGATAAATCTAAGGTTCAGTTAATTCCGGTTTTTGACAATTGACTCAACATTTGTTGGCAGGCATTGTCCTTATGTTTTGGAGGCAATTGCAGCTTTGGCAGAATTAGGAACTTCATCCAAGGAAATTCTATCACTTCTTCCTCAGGTAAATATCTCATGGTGCTGCTAGTATGAGCCCTGAAGTTAGATTTCTGGAGACTTTACTTTTCTAGAATGATAATATATTCTATTAATACTTGATGGCATATCACCATCACGTGCTAGGTGCATTTGTTTGATTTTATTGTTTGTGTAAGTGGGGAATGCATAACCATTACATCATTGAAATGATTAAATTTGGCAATTTGGAAGCATGCAAGTTTCCATTATGGTGCATGTTCCATTAGTTAATAGTTTTGTCATAAGCGAGGCGCCGAGGTGCGTGACTCGTTTCCATATCGGCATTGGATCTGCTCTGTGAATATTCTTGGTTGTTTCAACAATTTCGCTGGTGTGGATCAGAGTATTGGAATGTTGAGTACTGGTACTTCATATAATTTTTAAATTAGTCTTAAAGAACTTCTTTAAACATAAGAAATGAAATGACGTAACTTCATGAGTTATTTATGCTCTTATATGTTGGTTTTCGTTAATAATTGCATGATGAAATTATAACATGATAATATCATGATTCAAGATACCATATGATGGTCTAAAAAGTCATTTCAGATGATGAAATGAAATTTAAACCAAATCAAGTATATAATGCTTGACCAACCTTTGGCAAAATGAGATTTCGTCGATTTCTAGGCTTGTTCCAGCCATTTCCACCCTACTGTTGACCAATATAAGGCATATTTCAGCGAATTTCAGTTTTTCACATGTTCTAACTGTTTTTAAGTTTGTTTTCACCAATTTAGGCCAAAAATCGTCATGTATCGACCTGTTTTTGCAGTTCTCATCAATTTCAACATGTTTCTGCAAGCTTAGGCCAAATTATGGTTTGTATCAGTCATGTATCGAATCGTATTCACAAGTTTGACCAATTTCAGTCAATTTTCACTAATTGCGACCATTGTTTTGTTTGTATTGGTTTACTTGCAACTTTTAACCTATTTTAATTCAGGCCAAGTTTTGGTCTCCGTTGGCACATATTGGCATGTGTTGGCCATATATATTTCTTTTTTTTGTTGTTGCAAATTTGGACATTATTTCAGAAACCTTTCACAAAAATTGCCAATTTTTTTCTCTTTATCGTAGTATCGTATTGGACATAAATTAGTTTGTATTGGCTATAAATCGGTAGATAACTGAAAATTTTAGTCTATTGCTGGTATCGTATGTGTATCGGTATCATCCGATGCAGGCATATATTTACATATTTGGCCGATATCAATAAATATTTGCAGTTTCGGTCAGATCAGCTCAAATCCGATCTGGTACAGCAGATACATATAGGTATTATTACTATTATTATTATTTTGAACCTTAGTCATAACTCATCCTATTTTCATACAGTGTTTTAGTGTCTGCTATCTTCTTTCTAGTAGTCTAACCCTACTCTTTACAACCTTCATATTCTCATCTACTTTATTCGATTTTTATGATTTGTATATTATTCCATGTAGACTTATGCTCTCTCCTGTATGGGAATACCTCTAGTCATTCTATAATTAAGAAGCAGGATTATGCTAACTTGTTAGAACATCGTTGGCGAGGAAAAGTTCATAAGACTGACTGAGAATATTTGGGACATTGCTTACTGGTTGTTATTACGGCCTTGCTCCTTTTCATGGTCTTCAAGAACTGCAATGCACCCAGCTTTAGATGATTTGACCGCAAGATGTCCTTTTTAAGTATTTGTCTTCAAGAACTGCAATGCACCCAGCTTATTTCATTTTCTACTGCATGAAATGTTTAACTTCAAAGCATAATTTTTTTTTTATCTCCTTGACATGATCATGTGGAATTAGTTATTATTTGTAGTAACTAGTAACATATTACAATTTTCGAAGAACTCATAATTATATTTGTGTAAGTATTCTTCTGTTGGAAGGATTTCGTTGACTTTCTGCCATTGACTTGTAACTAATATTATTATTCTTTGCTTCTTAGACACCTAATAGAGGAAGGCCACCTTTTGATCATTTGGATACTCCCCGATGGTTGCAAGTAAGTACCAACCTACATTTTGCTATGAATTTAATGTCATGCTCTCTCTTGTTTCTAAAGAACTTTCTGCTTGTTGCTTCTAGTGCAGCAAAAAGATTCTCGGCATAATTTATCATGAATAGCAGTTAGTATACATGCCTCAGTTAAGGAATAACATTTATGTTCTCCATAAGCACAAGTAATCATTTAGTGAAGTATGGATTTTGATGTCTAAAGATTAAAGTATAGGATGGTGATAAACTTGGGATGGCCTTTCTTTTGGCTCATAACTTCCACCTATTGTTCATTATGAAAGTGGTGCCTACATGGTTGCTTTCTTTTCCTTCACAATTGACGAACTTTACAAACTGGCACTTTTGCCAATATATTGTTGTTGATCACATGCCTAGAATCGTGAGAGTAGGATAATAGCAAACTATGGCGACAACAAAGCCTTTACATCATTTAATGGGCCAACTACATAATTCCTTATCTTCCATTCAGCTCTACTATGTGCCATTTCCTCTTCCAAATTAGATTAAAAAAGCTATATTCTTTCACCATCAATCTAATTTCTCTTACATCTACCCTAGCTCTAGCACTTCTCTCTAGTAATAGCCTATCCCTCCTAATCGGGGTGTACATATTGGTTTCAGTTGCATGTCTAAACCATACTAAACAGTTTTCTCTTATCCACAGTCAATAGCATCTCCAACTTTCTAACAATGCATCATTTTTATTCCACCTTTTAATGTAATACCACTCACCTACCTCAAGATTCTCATTTCAACGATGCTAATTTGACATGTTTTTTTAACCGCCCACATTCGGACCCGTAAAACATGTCTCGTTTTATTGCTTTCTTGTACAGTTTTCCTTCATTTTCAAGGGTATCCTACATAGAGCTGTACATTATTAACCGAAAATACGGTTAACCGACGTCGGTTTGGTCGGTTCCCATGCAAGGATTAGTCAGTTCGGTTATGAACTTTTAAAATTTTTATTAGTCACATCGGTTATTATTTCCAACTTGATAACCGAGAATTAGTCGACGGACCTGAATACCTAATAGAAATTACTTTAATTAGTTTATATTTGTTAGTTATACAAGTATATGTACTATATTAAAAAAAGATCAGTCTGGGGAGCCCCTTACATAGTTAGACTTGGGCCAATTTCTTGAATAACTTAAAATCTTGTAAAGTGGGCATTTTGGCCTAAAAACCTTCATAATTTATATTTTTTTTTGTGTGAAAATGACATGCTAAATTGATTTGGTCATTAAAAGGTTCAAAGTATCGGTATCGGACCATTCCTATGAGTATGTGGATCGGCGGTATCGGCAGTATCGGAGGTTTCGGATCGGAGTATCGGATTTTTTGGTATCGGAAAACAAATAATTATTAATAAACATTTTAGAAAATATATTTTATACATTTAGGCATAATTTTAATATTTTCAGCGTTGTTTCTTAGTAGTTTTGAAATTAAATGAAGTAGTAGTCACCCTTACCGATTGATTTACATACGATAGGTAATTTTTCTTCTTTTACATGTTTTTATAACCTTTCTATGCTTTTACACCCTTGTTGATTGGTCATTTCGTTAAATTTTCTTTGCCAAATTGATTGGAAAAGAGATCTCCAATGCCGGTATCGGTCGGTATCGGGTATCGGTCTGTATCGGATCGGGACATGTCAAACCGTATCGGATCGGTATCGGCCGATACTGCGAACTATGGGTCACAGTAAAATATAGCTATTTCGTCCGCAGGATTTTAGTCCATCGGTTTAAACCAAATTAACCGACCGACCCACGAGCCTAGTCGGTTAACCAAACACATTGGTTTTGGGGGATTAAATTGTATAACTAAGTTGGTTCGGTTGTCAAAATTGCACATCCAGTCGGTTAACCGACCAAGTGCACCCCTAATGCTATGGATATGATCCGAATATTCCAAAAGGGCTTCTCTACTTCAACCATCCTCCATCTCACCTTAATTCTATGAATAACATATTTTTCAATTTCTCAATAAGATGGTGAATGGTTGATCATGAATATTGGAAACAATCACACAGACTCCTTCATTTCTCCCGGATGTTATACAAAAGCTACATCTCATATACTATGTTTGTCTCCTGCTATTTAAAGCCGTTAGATGCTCTAAAGCTTCCCTCTATGTTTCTATTTTGGACTTTCACTTATCTAAGTGTCTATAGACCAACACGATGTCACTAATAAGTAAGGTACACCATGGAACATCATCTTGAATGTGCCTAGTTTACTACTGATAACTATAGCAAAGAGGTAATGACTTGTTGATGATCCTTGATGTAGGATATGGTAATGAAAGTGGAGATATATCTCCTCCAGCTGTTCTTACGCTAGTCTCTGCACTGTCATATATATTCTTACAAATCTCAATTTCACGCTAGTCTCAGCTGTGTCATACATATTCTTAACAATCTCAATATAACCATTGTTCTATTAATCAGGTTAATTGATTAACCGGCAGAGTAATCAGCCGCTTAATCTGATTAATTGGGTGGCCAATCAATTGAAATTCCTTGTGCCTGTGTAATTGCCATTAATCGGCCGAGTAATCCAATTAACAGGTAATCATCTGACGTAGACCGAGCACACAATGAAAAACACTTAATCACATTGAATAAAACTACTAGAAGCTTGTCTCTCTTCCAAAACCCACTACATAATCTCTCTAGGGATCCTATTATAGCACCAAGTCTCATTTTGGTCACTAGCTAGCTTCCACAAGATTCCTTCCCTTTCACAGTAACTATAAAAATATAGTTGTTTCTCTTTTTAATCTTTGCTTAATAAACCCTTTCTAAAGTTTTATTGTATGACTCATGAGCTTGATTCCAGGTAACTATACCTTTGTCTATCTCCTTATTTATAGGTACCAAATACTATTCATCCATACGTGAAGTATAATAGTAGCAAAATACATCATGAATCTTTCGTCATCTTAACATTTAAAAAAAGAAAGATGGAGAGTAGGTTGCTGCTACATGCAATTCAAAGTTGTCATGTCATATCTCAACTTTGTTTCTAGAGCTTGTATGTAATTGAGATGCTCCTAAGAAAAAAAAATCGAATACCATAAAGAAGTTAAGGACCACCGATTAGCTTTTTTCTCATAAGGAACAAATATGTGCAACTGAAACTCTCTCATATACATTGTAGTCACTTTTTCTAAATGAAATAAGTCCATTATGTTAAGTCGACATCTCAACATGGTATCAGGACATTGTGAATTTAGTGTAGCTTTTTTGCCATCCTGAAATCCTATCGACCACCATCAAACCCAAGCCTTCATAGTTTTCTTCTCCTCAAAACTCTAGTTGTCGCCCCCTTCCTTCACCCTAACTCAAGATCCGAACCCAAAACCTACTCACAATCCTATTCCTAACAAAAACTAACCCTAGCCACTCGTTGCCTTTTCCAGGACTCCATTGTTCTCCTTGGCATCGCACTACATTAGCCTAGACATCGGCCCGAACCCAACCCGTCCTACCTTCAGTCTCGACCGCTAGTGCAATTGCAACCTAGATTTGTCTTGCCTCCTAGCTCAACCTAGATGTGACAACGTGTCAAGCCTTAGATCCGTCTCTACCCCCAACCTCTAGGACCTCGACCTCGATCTCCTCCACACCCTTTGCTTGTCGCCTCATGGAATACGTTACCTTAGTTTTCTTTCTCGCCCTTTGCTACATGTCTAGATCTGAACCCCCTTCCCTATATATATAGTACCCGATCCATAACTCACTAAGCTCTAAACTTTATACACGACCCGTAACCTACTTAAACCATAGCCATTTCATCTGAACGATATACCCATTTCATCCAAATGACTAGCGACATTCCTTACCATCCAAGTCCAAAATTCCTTCCTTATAGCACGAACATCGTTTGATGACTATTAATCTCAGTGGCATCAACTATCTTGGTTGTGCCTCATGCCTTATCCTACGATCTTACAGACGATCTATCATTCGACGTTTCTGTTTGCTCCAATGTGATGCTAAGGTCTTCCGCTAGCTTTATCTCTTTTGGTGATTCATGCTCTCGTATAGTTACTTCTCATTATAGTGTCAAAGTAATTTAGGTGCAAATCTAGTCTCTCTTTTCCTTTATAGATGCTCTTTCTTTGACATCTGCTCTTCCATCTCACGGATCAACACATCTCCTATCTTCTTCCGGTTGCGGTAGAGACCATGCACCTAGCTCTCATCCTTGAGGTGGTGGTGCATTGGCCGTCGCGCTTAATCTTGAGACTCTGTAGTTCTGTGACAACCTCCTCTCCTTTACTACACTCTGCCAGTCTACTATCGTATATATAGTGGTCTCAACTAATTCATCCTATACTTTCTCATCTGACCTTATAGTTGTGTCGATTGAGGCAATTCAGCATCCCTATGGATTTGGCTTTACTATGTTCGGTACTCCTATATCCATGGTGTCTAAGATAGCATGTATCTCTTTCTTCTTGGATACTTGACTTGGGTGTCACTGATCATGTTACTCCAAGATCTATCACTTCTTTCTAATACTTCTTTTCCTCCATATATTTTGGTGGATGATAGGGAAACTATAATGGTTATTTGCTCTAGCACTGTATCAATTACATCTAATCTCCAAAGTCTCTCAGATGGTGCATGTTTTAATCTTTCGATGAGTTGCCTTACTCGAGATCACAACTGATCCTTCACATTTCGGGATCTTCACACTCAGCATCATAGTTATTGAAGGCGCAAAGGGTGTAAAAGACCGAAGTGTGAGGCTAAGGCTTGAACCTCATGAAGACCACACATATATTCATTTTTTTTAAAATAATGCATATATATATATATATATATATATATATATATATATATATATATGAAGACGTGCCATCATGTAATTTTCTTTTTTTCTCATCTATCGAGCAGGGGAGCTTCTTTGAGTTTAGGGTTTTTCATCTTCTTCTTTTGATATTAAGAGACTTTTCAGTTTCCGAGAGATATTAAGTGTCAGATTAGACAATCTTGTTGCATGGACATGTATACAACATGGTAAGGACGGACAACACGTGCACTGCACCTGTTTTGGTGTCCTTGTGTATCTTAGAGTGTCCAATACGCATCTGTAGTCCGGCACAACATGGCCACATTTTTGGAGTGTTTGTGCTTGTACGAAAGTGGTCCCTACTCACAAGAAAAGAGATTGGTTTGTCAAAGAATAGGTAAAAGGGAACATAAATCAACATATGGCCTCAACTGGGCATGAGCCTCACTATGAGGCTAACTGAGGGAGCGCCTCACCAAGGGCACCTTGCCTCGCCATTTCTGAGGCGCAGCAGAGGCTGGAGCCTTGTGTGCCTCAGGTGCACCTCGTGCATGCCTTTGGTAACTGTGCTCAGTGTGTGCTTTATGAGGGCCCTACAGTTAATGGGTTATATCTACTTTATTTCTCGTCTATATGTTTTCAAGGAATATAGATTACAGTGAGTAGTGTGGATCATCCAAGGATGCCCCCTTGTGTGATTGTAAGCTGCTACCTTAACTGAGTTACATTTGGTCATATACTGTGTTCTCAATTCTGTCAATACGATATGGATGTGTTTATTTCATTCTTTGGTAGTTTTGTATATCTAAGGTATATATCTTCATTATGTACTTGATGAATATCTTACCTAATAAAATGTCCTTACAGCGATACGTGGAGGCTCAATGTTGCATTGCAACGAATGATTACAAAGGTACATTATATAACAAAGTTCATTATGTAAAAACTGTGATTTTACATGATAATGACTCTAAGGTAATGCTGTAGTCTCCCTCATGCAGCTTGGTTTGGACATTTTAATTTCTCTACAAGTTGATCAATCCCATCCTAATTGTGGTCAATGATTCCACAGCTAATACCATTCCGAGTAAGGGAATTAAGCCTAATAGGCCACCAAAATGTTTACTTCATGTGGTTCAGTTGTATTTCTAATGTCAATTGAATGAGGCCCATTAAGATGGGACAGTCCTGGATGATTAGATTTATGTATTAGATGTGTATAGATGAGCATACATCTACCTTTACTTCAGTTCCCTATAAACAATGCAGCAACGCTGTTCTTCTGAAACTGTTAATATTTACATGAGACATTATGTACAATTATGCGTGCATTACCAGTTATCATTGCAAACTTAGGTTCATAGAGACACACTCATATAAACACCTTTGGGACCATTTGTGAGGCCATGTGTACAATAAATAGATGGTGGAAATGGTAGCTGCTTCAGTCCTGGTAAAGTCATGCCAAATTCATAATACATGACTACTTTAGTATCTTTTTGCAATTCCTTTCATTTTGAGATTGTTAGATTTAATTTCTAATTCTGACCTATATAAAGTCTGCTGTATGCATTGTTATGTAGCCATCGGTTATGTACTGAATTAAAAAACTTTCTGTGTTGCTTGCTATTCTTTAACACTTCAAATTTTGTAGGTGGTCTTGAACATTTTTGTGATCTCTTACAACGTTTTCCGAATAACATTCACATCTTATTGGAGATTGCAAAGGTTAGAGATGACCATCTGATTTGTTAGTGAACCTCAGTTTTTTTTTACTTCATTTGACTTGTGCTCTTATATGGAGAACTTTTCCATTATACATCCCTCTGACATATTTATCTAGTGATGGAGCTACAAATGTTTGTAACATTTATCATTAGAAAATTTTGTGCATGATTATTTTTATTCTTATATTTCTTTGCTCTTTTTTAAAATGTTTTTTTTTATAATATATCCAAAGTTTTCTTAAATATAACATATATAGTTCTTCTAAGTTCAAAATAGTGTGCTATGTTTTCTCAATAGAGATAAAAGTATAATCCCTTTTTATTCGAAGGAACCTTATTTTTGGCATAACCTTAGATATTGACCTGCAAAGCACAAGATACTATGTCATTTTTTTGAATATGACGCTATAGCATTGGGCAGACACAAAGCTTTCCTAAACTTTGATAATACCTAATACTAATATGTGCATGATAGAACAAGGGTAGTGTTCCTATTGTGCGCATATGCTATGATTTGATGATGAGTGCCAAGAAATATTTATTTTGGTCTGATATATTATGTGATGTGGATCTTGATGAATCTGTGAATCATCCACTTGAAAGATCCATTATGTCATTGGGAAAAGATTTTACCATTTTGGTTATTCTATAGAACTGCGAAACTCCTATTCTCATGAACATACAAACCTGCATGCTTGTCCATGAATTTACACCTGCACGTTAGGGAGTTACATATGGTTTGATAAAGAACAATGGTAATCAGATGTCTTAAGTTTGGGATATGTCATATTGCTCTTTCCATAAAATCAAGACTACCGAAGTTAAGGAAGCTTTCAAGAAAATAAAAAGTAGTAAAGTCTTAGGTGGTGATGATATTTCTATTGAGGTTTGAAAATATTAGGAGAAAATGTTTGGTATGATTAACTAATTTGTTCAACCAAATCCTAAGGCTAGGAAAATGGCATTATTGGGGAAATAGTATTATAATACCTATATATAAAAATGATGATATACAAAGTTGTACTATCAGACAATCAAGCTTGAGACATAAAATGAAACTTTGGAAAAAGGTAATTGAGCAAAGACTAAAAAATGAAACAAGATTTTCAGAGAATCGATTTGATTTATGCCGAGGATATCTACTATGGAAACCATATTTATGAAGAAGATAATTAAAAAATTGAGAGGGGGGATCTACATATGGTTTTTATTGACTTAGAAAAGGGCTTATGGTAGTGTATGGATATTTCGGCGGAATTTGGAAGAAAAAACAAGTCCAAAGGTTATATTGAGATTATTATATATATGTATCCTAAAGTTACAAGTATTGTGCGGACCATTGGAGGAGATGCCCTACTATTTTACATCATTGTTGGTTTACATCAAGGATCAACATTAAGTCTTTACATATCCGTTCTAGTTATGGATGAAATTACTAGACATAAATATTCACGAGGAAGTTCGATGATGTATGCTATTTTTTGATGATATTGTACAGTTGATGAGTATATAGAATGATTAGACTCTAAAGTAGAATTCTAGGACGAAAACAAAGATGAAATATAACTTTAAGTAAAGGTCAAAACAAAAAAGTGGGTGTGCATTGATGGACAAGAGATAAAAGTAGGGACAGTTGTTAGTACTTAGGATCAATCGTGCATAGATTGAGAACGATGTTCATAGAATTAAAACATGATGATTGAAATGCTAGACTACTTATGGAGTGTTTTGTGGTCACAAGATACCGTTGTGATTGAATGGAAAATTTTATAAGACAACTATAAGACTAGTCATGCTTTATGGTTTAGAGTGTTGGGCAATTGGAAAACATACGAAAATTAACGCAGCTAAAAAAGTGAAAATGCTGGAATGGATGAGTGGCGTTACATTAAAAGATATGAATATAAATAAATGTATTCATGGGAAGTTGGAGGTGATGTTAAATGAGGATAAGATGAGAAAATCTTCTCAGGTGGTTTTGGAATGTGGAATGTTGACCAATAGATGCGATATTGGTTAAAGGACTGCTAGATCTGGGGCATTGACCAAACAAAGTAGGAATGAGGCTGTAACAAAAGAGAGTTTTTGATAATGTTACAATTGATATGGCCCTTAAAAGAGTTGAATGGAAGAAAAGGTTCAAGTAGCCGACCCCAAAAAATCGGGGTTAAGACTTTGTTGTTGTTGCTGCCAATAATAGCAAAATTATGATGATAATTGAGATCAAAAGCTAAAAAGTTCCTCCATGGGGTAAGGTTTGTTATCATTTCTCTAAGGAACCTTATCAGGATTTAATAATGACATCTAAGTGAGAGAGAGGTCCCTTGAATTACATTACACCTGAAGTACTGATGTTTCTGGTCGAGCTATTTTAAGTTTTTAATCTTTTTAAGTCCCTTGGATTACATTACACTTGAAGTACTGGCCTCATATTAAAAAAATTAACAATGTTTTTTAAGTCTCATTTTTTCTCCTCTGTATTGGACATTATAGCAGTGTTTTCCTCAAATGTTTCTTCATTTTATTACAACGAACTTTGTTCCATAGTATTTGCTTCGTTGATGGAAAGATAACAGGACATGATATTCTGAATTTTGTCATTAATTAATTAATTAATTAATGTGGATACAACCAGTTTATGTCTAAATTCATATTTTGCAACTAAAGGACATGGATTTCTGAAATTGTAACTAAAATTTATATATTCTAAATTCATTTCAATCTATATGATGACAAACATTTGATATACAGAATTGTAAGTAAAATGTGTTATTATGAGCAGTTTCAATTCTCAAAATAACATTAGAAGCAAGCAAAGGCAAGATTTAATTTAAGAACAATCTTGAACGCCCGCTTACAAAGTCAAAGGATAAGTCTTCTGCTATTTTCCTCTTCCGTTATTAATTTGTACTAAATGGTTTATAACCTCGACACGTACTAATATTCACCTGGTTATATATTTTACATGAAGGTTGAAGCTATTATTGGAAGAAATGAAGATGCGATTATGAATTTTGAGAAGGTATACTGAAAGTAATTAGATTGTCACAAAGTTCATTCTAGCTATGAGTGTTGAATGCGACTTTTGGGGTCCCACAGGTTCGCGCAATTGATCCATATGTTATGACATATATGGATGAGTATGCAATGCTGTTAAAAGCGAAGTCTGACCACTCCAAGCTAAACAAATTGGTGCATGATTTGTTGCATATCGACCCTGGAAGGGCAGAAACTTATGTTGCTTTATCAGTATTATGGGAAAGGAAAGATGAACGGAGAGCTCTAGCTTATGCTGAGAAGGTTTGCCTCATTAAGCTATAACTTGTCTATTTCATCAGATGTTTCACTAATCACTGTACTTATGTTCCATTAGAGCATCAGAATTGATGAAAGACACATATCAGGACATATAGTGAAGGCAAGTGCATGATCTATTTACTTATATTGCTTTTGCAGATTCAGATCTTGTATTACTCTTTGTATTTATTGACTGGTGTGTGCTTATCAGGGTAATCTCTTTTTGTTGTTCAACCGACCAGATGGGGCTGCAATAGCCTTTAGGGCAGCTCAGGAGTTAAGGCCTGATCTGAGGTCCTACCAAGGTGTTCATGTTGCTGTTGTTGTGATTGTTTTCCTATAACTTGCTTTTCATCATCTAGTTATTGTTGCAGGCTTAGTTCGTTCTTATCTGGCACTTTCTAAAATCAAGGAGGCCTTGCAAGCTGCTCGTGAGGCAATGAAGGTCATGCCTCAATCAGCAAAAGCTCTCAAATTAGTTGGTGATGTACATGCCAGTAATTCTGGTGGGAGGGAGAAGGTAACTTTGTAACCTAGCTGCAAATTTTATGGGGTAAACCAATATGAGATGTACATACTTATCTGCAACAGCAGTAAAATAGTTGATCTAATCCTTATCCTCTCAAGTCAATTTCTCATCATCTAGACTCCATAAAAGCTATGTACAACTTTTACCAACAGTTGATCTAATCCATGTGTCCTTGTTGTATATTAAGTAACTCTTTTGTTTTCATTTTATTCTTTTGAGACTATTTTTAGGTTAAAGTTATATTATACATACGAGTTAATTGCCCAAATGGTGCATGAGGAATGTCATGGTCACCATTTTGGTGATCGAACTTTTTTTTTGGCTAATTTGGTAACTAAGCTTTACATTTTAGTTTAAAGAGTGCCTGAACTAGGTTTCGTTGGTATTTTGGATGAAAATCGTTAAAAATGGACGTGATGGTCACCCTTATTTTTAGGATTATTTTCGTCATGACTAGCCGATACGTCGGCTATAATTGATTGTAGATCCGTCATTTTGTACTCGACAAAAGCTGTTTGTTTATGTAGAATTTCTTTGAATACCAATATTCTTAGTCGGAAAACAAAAACATGACAATAACTAGGAAAAATAAGGCATGACATACATGATTTTCATCTAAAAATATCAACTGAATCTACTTCAGGCACTCTTTAAACCAAAATGCAAACTTAGGTACCAAATTAACCAAAATAAAGTTCGATCACTACAACGGCAACCATTACTTTTCAGGCACCATTTGGGTAATTAACTCTATACATCTTATTACTTGTCAGCAATTTTAGATCTAGTTTACAATATTTTATTGACATTTCATTTTCAAATACTTTGGACCTCAAATTGAGAGGTACAACATGATGCTTCCTCATAAAGAATATTCCTGACCTATTAGGAACTAAAAGGCTTTTACCCATTTGGTTATATAAGCAATTCTTGCTGTTTCCGTTCTTCTGCCCAAATGACTTTTTTTTCTTTCGTATTCTCTATATTTTAATTGTGAACGGCATCTATTTCAGTGTCAAATTGCAGTAGATCTCTGTTCCTTCAGCTGATCAAATTTCATTGATCCATTATGTAGGCAAGGAAGTTTTATGAATCTGCGCTTCGTCTAGAACCTGGTTTCCTTGGAGCTGCTTTAGCCTTGGCTGAGCTACATGTTGTTGAGGGACGGAATAAGGATGCTGTCTCTCTACTTGAGAGGTATCTCAAGGACTGGGCAGATGATTCTCTCCACATTAAGTTGGCACAAGTTTTTGCAGCAACTAATATGCTCTCTGAGGCTTTATCACACTATCAAGCTGCTTTAAGGTAAGTGATTCATTGGTTGTTAGACATGAAGCTAGAACATGTAATGAGTCGGATGCCCATAGTGCATAATCCCTTGTGACTACCTTTTCCACTTTCTTCCTGCAGTAAATCTAAGCTCACGTGTGGTTCGCGTAATTATGGCCTTGGGAAATGAAAGTGATCCCTTTTTTGTGTTTAGATGACAAAGGAAATGAACATGAAAGGAAATTGATTCCCAAGGGAAAGGAAAAATGGTTCCCCTACTCATCCCATGGATTCACTTTCCCACCACATTCACTTTCCGTTCCATTTTTCCGACCTTTTCAAATACCTGAAAGGAAAATTAATGGGAATTGTAATTTCCCTAGGGGTTTGCTTGGCAATTGTAGGGGTAGCGGTTATGAAGTGTTTTTAGAATACCGGTTATGAACGGTTATGAGGGGCCCCTACGATGGTTTTTAAGTAGCGGCTTTTAAACTAGTCCAATCCATGCTTGGTAATTCACTAAGAGCGGTTCTGAAAGGTTTTTTTTCATGAATAAAATAAATGAGAAAGGTTATTAGTAGTTATAATTATATATTTTTTGTGAGAATATAAATGGAATAAAATAATAAAATCTCTCAAACCCCACCGATATGGGGTGTTTATAAAGCCACCCAAAATTACATTACACCAGTTTTCGGGGGGTTTTGAGCCGGACCAAAATCAGTGCCTCAAAAAAAATAACAAGCAGGGGTTTTCATAAACGGTCAGTTCAAAAACACCCAAGAACCGGTGTAAACACCGTTACCAAGCAGACCCTAAGGAAAGGAAATAGCAAAGAATTGATTTCCTTTCATTTCTTTTCCGCTAGAAATGTTATGCTTCGTTGATGCTTTATTTCGTCATTTTTGACTGCTTTTTCAAGATTTTGGTTCGTGCTCATATTTACTGGTTTTGTTATCTGCTCGACTACTTCCAGGATTAATCCACAAAATGAAGCTGCAAAAAAGGGTTTAGAGCGTCTAGAGAAACAAATGAAGGTCTGTTCCTCATCCCAACTCGCTAACGAACAAATTTATGTCACGTTATGTGTGTTTCCTTTATTCACCCTATAAAAGTGATCATGCAAATAAATTTAAATCAGTGACATCGAGTACGGGTTTGTGCCTGTGCAGGGAGTAGATCCAGATGCACCTGAAGATGATGAAGAAAATGAAATTGAGGATGGTGAAGGAGACCAGGAAGAAGCTGAGCTGCTGTAGCATCAAAGAAGGCCCATGTTACTTCTGATCGCTGCATTAGCACTGTGGTTTCACTCATATGAGAGCTCAGATGTTCCTTCACATCGTAAGATCAAGAGGGAAGCGTCAGGTTTAATTTGTGCATATCAAGTGTTCTCTGCTTCCATGCAGTTGTGGATACAATACTTCCAAATAATATATATATAATGATAAGATCAATACTTGGCATAGATCAAACTGAATTTTTCGTGCTTCAAGAAAACTTGGGCAATTATTATTGCTCAGCCAATTGTCGTATATAACGTTATATTAGCAACAATATTATTTACCATTTTTGTACTGTCATGAACTGGCTTCAAGTGTTTGTTTGTTAAAAAAAAAGATAAATCAAATTTTAAGATGAGGTGGCTTCTAGTGTTAGTTTTTCTTGAATAAGTATTCGCAAGTGGGGGTGAGCATTCCATTTATTTGGTTTCAACCAACCGAAATAGTCAAAACAGTTGTAAATTTAAATATACAAACTGAAATTAGAGGGGTTTGGTTCGGTGAAGTAGAAAAATCCAAAAATTGATATTTTGCGTATGCATTGCGGTAAAATAGAGTGAAGTAAAAAAAAAAAAGATTTGTCTGGGTGCTTTGAAGAAGTGGAGGTTATAATTGGAAAATCCTAATTGGCTGTTGAAGTGAGTGGAAAAGTATATCTTTTTGTCGTTGAAATGACATGAATAGTAAAAAAAAAAATGGTTAAGGTAGAGAGAGTTGTCCTCCAACCAAACGTACAAAGCGGGAATGATAATCTTCTACTTTCGTGCTACACATTCGAGAAAAATACTCCGATATCAAAGCTTCTATTTCAAGATATCAAATTACTGTAAATCCTCCAACCAAATATGTGAAGTGGTCCAAAACCTAAATTTTGGTCACTTCTGTGCTCCAAATAGCGAACCAAACAACCCCTCTATTTGATTTGTTCGATTTAACTATTTTTTATTGTTTAATGAATTGAGCCCAAAGTTGAAATTGTGATTAAAATATATTAAAATATATTTTTTATTTAACAATTGTTGTATTTTAAAGTTGGACTTGGACCGGTTGTTAAATTATCAAAGTTGGGCTTCAAAAAATATTTATAAATTATTGTTTAGAAAATACACACAAAAACATACATATTTTTAATTATAGAATACGTAAGTGTTTACATAATTTCATAAGGCTTATTCGGCTTTGGAACGAAACCTAAAACCGAAATGTCCTACCCTGAAATTCCTATTCAAATTCTCCATTAGCCAAATCAAACACTTTTGAGAAAAAAATCACCTAAAATTGTAACAAACAAATAAATAACCCAAGTCTAAATAGGAAATAAAATTCGAATGTAATTTACTGCAATAAATTATAAAAATATATTCCTAATAAATATATTTTCCTAACTAATTATATAGGAAGGAAAGACAAATTGTTATCAATCAAATCCCTAAAGAATTCACCATTTATTTATAATCCTAAAAAACCCTATTAATATCCATAAACTTTCTGCAATAACAAATTGGCCCACAATTCCCTACTTATGCAAATCCAAATGTTGGAGAATAGGACAAAGGGGCACTCAACCCTAGGTAGTAGCCCAACCTGATCGCAAAGTTGATAACTTAAATTGACATTTTCTATAGCAGATTTTTGTTCGAATTTGCGCGTGTATATCTTCGCCATCACACCCCGATTCTCATTCCATCACTTCCTTTGGAGAGCAGGTATAATCAATTTTAAGCTGTTAAATTTCGTTGTCTGAATCTGTCATTTGATCGTTCCATTTTGAAGCCAAAGTTGATCATTTGGAATTACAAAATTTGTAAATTTCTTTGAAATCGAAATATCATTTTAAAATTTGGACGTCAAATTCTTTACGTTGTTTTAGGCAAAATTCATATATAAATATGTCATATTCGGTCTCGAACACCGTTTGTGTTTGTAACGACAATTTTTCGGCTTGGTCAATTCCTGGACCCCTTTATATGGATCTTGGGTATTTGGCATCACCCGGATTCATTGGTGATGACCTCATATGTATTTGAGCTCATTCAAACTAGTTACTATTTGGATATATTTTGTGTCGACACGTTCGTGTTCGACACGTTAACTTCAGCTATTCATCAGTCATTAGTCAAGTAATCTACACCATTTTTACAATTACTTAATAATTGCTATAGTTCATGTTCTATTGACTAGTACTATACATGATCATGACACTATACATCACATGAGTTGGTTGTACTTCTTGTTTTGAATTTGTGCCATACCGTGATACTCGACTACTAATCTTGTACTTCTTGTTTCGAGATTTATATATGTTTGAGAGATAGTTGTGCGAGAGAATATTCAAATAGACATGTGGTCAATTCGATTTACTCATAGCCGTCCACATGCCGAAAGTGATATTATATACACTTAGATTAGTCATGGCTATAGTTATCATTATTGATTCTGCGTGGTTAATTAGTACCCTATTCCCTACCATGCTAGCTAGTTTATCACTTACTCTATCGTAATTGCCTTTTCATAATTCTTACTTATACATGCTCTATTCCCGATGCACTTCTTTGGCATGTACTTGTTCTTTGGCATGTACCCTATTCCCTACCATGCTAGCTAGTTTATCACTTACTCTATCGTAATTGCCTTTTCATGATTCTTACTTGTACATGCTCTATTCCCGATGCACTTCTTTGGCATGCACTATACATCACATGATTCTTACTTATACATGCTCTATTCCCGAGGTGGGTGTAGTAGTAGCCTATGGTAGTTAGTATTTTTCTTTAACTACATTTGACCGGGTTTGTTCCCGATGCACTTCTTTGGCATGTACTTGTTATTTGTATTTGGGATGATCTTAGACTTGATAGATGTCACTCCCCGTTCCCGGAATGCGTATTTTTATACATGTACAGCTCATGTGTATTTATTTAGTATTTATCATGTATTATTCTGTATTTAAATTCCTTTAAATTTTCATGTTAATTAATTATCTGCTCTTTAAATTCCATGTTAATCTATTTTCTGCAATTTTATTTCTACATTTTATTTCCTGCATTTTATTTCTTGCTTTAGTCTTAGTGGGTTTCGGCTTGGGTGGATCTGTGCAACCCGGCCCATTAGCTCCCACCTACCACCATCTTCCTATTTAAAGCTTCCATCTCCAGTCTCTCTCCTCATTACTCATCCTCACCATTACTTCTTCTTCTTCCTCTCATTACTCTCCACCCACCAGCAGTAGCAGTAGCAGTAGGCAAGTGCAAACTTGCTTCTCCTTCATCCATTTTTGTGGATTATTACTCTTCCTCTCATGATTCTGAGAGAGTTTAGTTCTTAGCATTTTGGATTTCTATGGCTGGTTTTTCCTAGATCTAAGTTGTTGTATTTCGGTTGTTCATGGGTTCTTGGTCCACCAACTTAGCGTGTATTTCTGGCACTGGAACGAAGGCTCCATAGGACTTGGAGTTCGGGAGATGTTGCACGCACACGTTCTTACGTGTCCGCGTAAAACATCAGCCCAGTCACGCACACGTCTCTACGTGTCTGCGTGGATTTTGAGACACGCTCATGTTCTTACATGTTAGCGTGTATTTTCAGACACGCTCATGTTCTTACATGTTAGCGTGTATTTTCAGTCACGCTCACGTTCTCATGAGCGTGCGTGTATTTTTGTCACGCTCACGTTCTCATGAGCGTGCGTGTATTTTTGTCACGCACACATCCATGAGTGCGTGGATTTTTGTCACACACACATCTTTGCGTGCGTGAATTTCTTGTCACGCTCACACTGTGCATGAGTGCGTGTATTTTTAGTCACGCTGTGCGTGCGTGTATTTCTTCTCACGCTCGCTGTTCACGCCCATTTTCCACGCTCACCCCAGCTAGACTTAGCGTGACTTGTTGGTCTTAAGCACAGACTTCTTGCGTGACTTTTGGCCTTAGCATAGACTTGTTGGCGTGACTTCCTGACCTGTGTGTTTTTATTTATTCCTCAACCTATTCATTTAATGATGGCATGATAATTCTTCTATTATATCCTTACGCCTTTTTGCGTGAATTTCTTGATAAATCATGATATGTTAAATTTGTTAAAATGGATTGTTATGTAAAATGCGCCTTGTGTCCTGATTGATCCATGGATACCCAGTATGACTAGGACTTAACCCTGAGAGTTAGGGACCCGACCCCATGTAATATTGATGGACTTTCATGCCTTGTCACCATTGATAATGATTGTGACATGGACTAAATATTGATCATGCGTTCCTAGTTGGAACTAAGAGACTGGCTAGTCGTCTTATTGAATTGAATGAATGAGACACGTTCATGTAATGAACTATTATACTCGATTAGCCGATCCCGAATATTGGCATACAGGCACATGCAGGCTTCAAAGTAATTATTTATTATTTAATTATCTATTTATCTTACAAAAACAGCATGTGTACTCTATGGTCAAGGCATGATTATTCCGTGGTTAATTTGATTGTTGCATCACGCTATGTAAGACCTACAACCTAGCCGCACAGGTATCGTTGTAGAGTGGCGCATATCGTACCCCGTACGAAAGTACTCATTCGAATGACCATGATCCACGGCATGGAACTTCACTCAACGTAGAGACCATTAAGTCAAATAAAATAACGATGGCATGGAGAGAATGGATTCCCGAGTTCTTACATGGCAGCCCCCTTGGGACTATTAAGTGCCCGACGGGCCGGCTGGTTCCCACAGATACGGTAAATCTGTCACACGGGCAGGGAACGGTATCTGCTTATATTATTGTACATGCTATAACGGCGGGCGTCCCGCTGGGACTCGTCTAACTACATGATTGGCGCAATTGATTGATTGGATAGACTAGCCTTGCTTGCACATAGTAAGAACTGAGGAATCCCTATATTGCATAATTCCAGAATAACTTGGGTCTCACAATAGCAAGCCGTAGGATTTGATTGGCCGTTCAAGATGATTTGTTTGTGTACTGTACTACTCTGTTACCTAACTGGGATGATCATAATGTCAGGACATGACGGGCCAACTTCTGTCCTTGTTTGGTTGGAAGGTTGGTTCGAAGTGTCGTGACGTTATGTAAATCCTAGTGGGAGGCAGAGATCTATTATTATATTCTCTTACTTACTGGTTTAATCCTTCATATCGTCCTTCCTTGTGGTACTTGCTATTAGAGGTCTAACCTCTCTGGTTTTGCATGGCCAGATTTAGAGCCGGTCTCCGAGGATCCAGCTTACTTCTACCTCCAAGATGGTCAATACTAGGGGAATGATTGCAGGAGGACTCGAGTGGATTTTCTTACTTCACCGCTCGTTTTGTTATTTACTTTATACTTAGCCGTTTGGCACCGACATGTTAGTCGGATTGTCTAGTACTTACTCTTGCATAATTGTAACTAAATCAGACTGCAGCTGATAACAATTGTGTATACCTTACTATACCATCTGGCTATGTTTTGTAAAGCCAGATTTCCAGAACATTCTGACTGAGCGTTTGGGACGCCTTACTGCTTTATCTTACATGTTCTCTATTTTCTGTTTCTTATTTGAATGATTGAGACAATAGATGCGAAATGACCATAGTAAGACTTTTATGTAGTATGCACCCCCTTGTCTGGTTAGACAGCATTGATCGTATTATACGGTATTCATCTACCCGTAATACGTAGCTGGCTGAGTCATTCCCTCGCTCTCCAGTATTCTGGTTCTGGGGCGTGACAAGGTTTTAGTGGTGGCCCATGCAGGTCTGATTTCAGACTTGTGGGGTGTTTTGATTTATAGGATGTCTCAATCATACGTGTTCCCCCTTGATCTCATGATTCGTTATTCTCAACCCTTGCTTGACATTCCGGTATCCTTTGACTTCATTGCTCCTTCATGTCCAGTTGTTTGATTGTTCTCTTGTCCCTTTTCTTAGGGGCACCTCATCCGCACCTGTCAGAGCTGGACAACCGCAGGAGCAACATGGACCACCTGACCCTGTTGGTCAGCAACAAGGGCCAGTACTAACTCAAGAGGCTACACAGGAAGAAGTGATAGTGGAACCAGCGGCTGGATCGCAGTATCCGGATGTTCCACCACCACCGACAGTTCCACCTACCCAAGTGGACACACCAGCCCTTCTGGAGATCATGAGAGGAATGATGGTTACTCAGCAACATCAGATGTTGGCCCAGCAGCGCATGCACACTCAGCTACAAGAGCAGAATGTGCTACTCAACCAAGGATTGCAGACGACTTTGAAAAGAGGGGCAAGGCCAGATTCAGGAGCATCAGCCAGGTTTTGCAAGTACAACCCCCGTCGTTTCGAGGGCACAGAAGATGCCATCTCAGCAGATGCATGGCTTAAGGATATAGAGGCTATTCTGACAGCAGTTAAGGTGCCGGCAGAAGAACGTGTGGATCTAGTAAAGTTGTTACTTCAGGATCTCGCACGTGATTGGTGGGAATCAGAGGAAGTGGGCATTAGACGTCCTGTGGCTTGGGACGATTTCACTGCAAGATTCAAGACTAAGTACTATAGAGTTGTGGTGCAGTTTGAGCTACAGTAGAAGTTTATCAGCCTCAGGCAGGCTGGCAAGACTGTAGATGCTTATGCAGCGAAGTTCTGCAGATTGAGTAGATTCGTCCCAGAGATGGTAGCAACAGAGAGCCAGAGGGCCATGAGGTTTCAGCAAGGATTTTATCTTGAACTCTTGCAATTGATCGAGGGGCACAATTACCAAACTTTTGATGAGATATTGACAGCGACTCGAAGGCATGAGATCACCATTTAGAGGCTTGCAGTAAGGACTGGGGGTCAGAAGAGATCCCACAGTCAGATAGAAGGAGGAGGGGGAGCAGCGCCCCGAACAACAGCACCATCCACTGGCATTCGTATCCACGATGTGGCGATATGAGGACCAGCACCACCCAGGCAGTAGCAGCAACAGCAACAGAGGAAGAACCAGCAACCCTCGGTGGGCTGCACTTATTGTGGAAAGATGGGACACACTAGAGATGTGTGTCGGACATTGAATGGACTGTGTCTGATATGTGGAAATCCAGACCATCGGGTTACCACATGTCCCATGAATTCGAGGGCAGGAGGACCAGGGCAGCAGTTTCCTGCTCTGCCAGCACCAGGGGCAGGACAATATCGAGGACCAGCAGTGGCAGTAAGGCCGTTGGCACAGCGTCCGCAGGCTCAGATGTTTCGGCAGCAGGGACCGCCGATGCAGCAACACCAGCATAGACCACCCCAGCATCATCAAGGAAGGGGCCAGCAGCAGCATCCGGCTAGGCCGCAGCATGAAAATCAGCAAGGAGGTCGAGGGCAAGCATTCACTTTGTCCTTGGAAGAGGCATTGGCATCGGGAGATGTTGTGGCAGGTAATATTCTCGTCGCCTCATATCCCGCGGTAGCATTGTTTGATTCGGGAGCATCCCATTCATTTATATCTGCACAATTTGCGACACGACTAGGAATGGAGTTCGAGGCATTGCCAGGGAGGTTGAATATACTCACTGGTAATGGGCTCGTAGGGGTTAGTAGAGTTATTCTAGCGTGTAGCATTGTAGTTTGCGGGCATTCCTTACCCGCCCGGTTGATAGAATTTCCTGTTAGAAATTTCGACGTTATCTTAGGCATGGACTGGCTGAAAGACAGTCATGCGACAATAGATTGTCGTAGAGGGAGTGTATCTTTTGATATTCCAGGCATGAAGAGATTCATCTTAGTCAGATCAGAGGCAACTCAACCAGAGCAGGGAATAGTAGCGGCAATGGAAGAAGTTCAGATCCCGAAGGTAGTTGAAGAATTCCTAGACGTATTTCCCGAAGAGCTTCCAGGTCTGCTACCGGTTAGAGATATTGAGTTCAGCATAGAATTGGCACCAGGAACTAAACCGATATCGGATCGAGTTTACAGAATGGCAGATTCAGAGCAGGCCAAGGTATATCAGCACATAGAGGAACTGAAGGAGAAGAAGTTCATCCAAGATAGCGTGTCACCATGGGCAGCACCAGTGGTACTTGTGGGGAAGAAGGATGGGTCATCCAGATTGTGCATTGACTACAGGAAGCTTAACGCGGCAACAGTGAAGAACAAGTACCCATTACCCAGGATCGACGACTTATTTGATCAGTTGAGCCAGGCTAGAGTTTTCTCCAAGATAGATCTTCGTTCAGGGTACCATCAGGTGAGAGTTCGGAAGGAAGATATTCCCAAGACAGCATTCAGGTCGAAGTATGGGCATTATGAGTTCTTAGTAATGCCTTTTGGTTTAACCAATGCTCCAGCAATATTCATAAATTTGATGAACCGCATCTTTATGCCATACTTAGACCAGTTTGTCGTTGTGTTTCTTGACGACATACTCGTGTACTCTGCTAGTGAAGAGGAGCATGAAGACCACCTCAGGAAAGTGTTGCAGATTCTGAGAGAGAACCAGTTGTATGCCAAGCTCAGTAAGTGTGAGTTCTGGACGGATCACATTTCATTTTTGGGTCATATCATATCAGGAGCTGGAGTAGCAGTAGATCCCAGGAAGATAGAAGCAGTAGAGAGTCGGCCAGTACCCAAGACCGTAGCAGATATGCGGAGTTTCTTGGGATTGGCAGGATATTACAGAAGGTTTGTGTCAGACTTTGCTAGGCTTTCAGCACCCATGACCCGCTTGACCCGGAAGGATGTGCCATTTGATTGGTCGGCAGAATGTCAGGCATCATTCGAGACTTTGAAGCAGAAGTTGATATCAGCACCTATTCTTACATTGCCAGTTGGGCCCGAAGGTTTTACAGTATATTGTGATGCGTCAGGTAAAGGACTTGGATGTGTCCTTATGCAGCATGGGAAGGTGATAGCGTATGCATCGAGGCAGCTTCGGGACCACGAGAAGAATTACCCAACTCATGATCTGGAATTGGCGGCAGTAGTGTTTGCTCTGAAGCTATGGAGGCATTACTTATATGGTGACCGAGTGGAAATGTACACAGACCATAAAAGTCTGAAGTACATCTTTACTCAGAAGGAGCTGAACATGAGGCAGAGAAGATGGTTGGAGTTGATCAAGGATTATGACGTGGAGCTTCAGTATCATCCAGGCAAGGCTAATGTAGTAGCAGACGCTCTTAGCAGGAGAGGCGGCGCATTTATGTTGACAACACAGAGACATATCTTAGAAGACCTCCGGGAGATGGGCATCGAAGTTATACTTCCTAGTGATGTAGGAGTTCTAACAAGTCTGCAAGTTCAATCTGACTTAGTAGACAGGATCAAGGCGGCTCAGGCACAAGACCCAAGGATTCAGAAGCTTAGGGCAGAATGTGAGTCAGGACTCAGGAAGGAGATGAGAATTCATGAAGATGGTACACTTAGGTTTGGATCACGTCTATGTGTGCCTAGTGGAGATATCAGACAGGAGATTATGGCAGAAGCTCACAGTTCTCAATATTCTATTCACCCTGGGGGGACCAAGATGTACCAAGATATCAAGCAGCATTTCTGGTGGAACGGGATGAAGAGGGAGGTAGCTAGATTCGTTTTTCGTTGCTTGGTATGTCAGCAAGTGAAGGCAGAACAGCAGAGGCCAGCTGGGTTATTACAACCGCTTCCTATTCCGGAATGGAAGTGGGAGCACACCACGATAGACTTTGTGACCGGTTTACCGAGATCACCAAGTGGTAAGGATGCTATTTGGGTAATAGTAGATCGGCTTACAAAGGTAGCACACTTTCTTCCTTTCAGAGTAGGGCAATCTACAGAAAAGTTAGCAGAGTTATATATGCAACAGATAGTCAGGCAGCATGGAGTCCCTGTCAGTATCGTGTCGGATCGAGATACCCGCTTTAAATCACATTTCTGGAAGAGCTTACATCATAGTCTGGGTACCAAGTTAAGGTTTAGCACGGCTTACCATCCGCAGACGGATGGGCAATCAGAAAGAACGATTCAGACTTTAGAAGACATGTTACGAGCCTTCACTTTAGATTTTGGAGGATCTTGGGAGAGCCACCTGCACTTGGTCGAGTTCTCATACAATAATAGTTATCAGGCCAGTATCCAGATGGCGCCATTCGAAGCACTATATGGTAAGAAGTGCAGGTCACCGCTTGCATGGGATGATATCGGGGAGAGGAAGATGCTAGGCCCAGAAATGATTATTCAGACGGTTGAAGTAGTTAAAGGAATTAGAGAGCGACTTTGAGTTGCGCAGGATCGGCATCGTCATTGGGCGGATCAGCATCGTAGGCCGCTAGAATTCTCTGTTGGAGACCACGTATTCTTGTGGATCTCACCTACCCGTGGGGTCATTAGATTTGGCGTTCACGGAAAATTGAGTCCGCGGTACGTGGGCCCATTTGTTATCCTTGATCGGATAGGCGATGTTGCTTATCGTTTATCCCTCCCACCTTCGTTACGAGAGGTGCATGACGTGTTTCATGTATCTCAATTACGTAGGTATGTATCAGACCCAAGCCATGTCCTCGATCATTCTGAGCTGGTTGTTGGTACCAACCTGTCTTACGAGGAACAGCCTGTGTCCATTTTGGACCGAAGAGAGAAGATACTCAAGAACCGAACAATTAGTCTTGTCCGTGTTGCTTGAGGTCATCACTCCTTGGGAGAGTCAACATGGGAACGTGAGGATGATATCCGATCACGGTATCCACACCTGTTTGACTCACAAGGTATATCTCTTTCTGTATACCTTGATTGTCTTGATTTCTCATGCTTATCGCCTTATGGATAGAACTACCTGATATCGTAGATTGATGGATTTACTTATATAGTACTTGCTTTTGATATGGTAAAATGATTGCTTGCTCACTAGAATTGCTTGTATTAGTTTAGCTCTGATATTTCTATCCGGCTTGGATTTGAAATTCCAAGGATGGAATTTTTCTAAGGGGGGTAGAGATGTCACTCCCCGTTCCCGGAATGCGTATTTTTATACATGTACAGCTCATGTGTATTTATTTAGTATTTATCATGTATTATTCTGTATTTAAATTCCTTTAAATTTTTATGTTAATTAATTATCTGCTCTTTAAATTCCATGTTAATCTATTTTCTGCAATTTTATTTCTGCATTTTATTTTCTGCATTTTATTTCCTGCTTTAGTCTTAGTGGGTTTCGGCTTGGGTGGATCTGTGCAACCCGGCCTATTAGCTCCCACCTACCACCATCTTCCTATTTAAAGCTTCCATCTCCATTCTCTCTCCTCATTACTCATCCTCACCATTACTTCTTCTTCTTCCTCTCATTACTCTCCACCCACCAGCAGTAGCAGTAGCAGTAGGCAAGTGCAAACTTGCTTCTCCTTCATCCATTTTTGTGGATTATTACTCTTCCTCTCATGATTCTGAGAGAGTTTAGTTCTTAGCATTTTGGATTTCTATGGCTGGTTTTTCCTAGATCTAAGTTGTTGCATTTCGATTGTTCATGGGTTCTTGGTCCACCAACTTAGCGTGTATTTCTGGCACTGAAACGAAGGCTCCATAGGACTTAGAGTTCGGAAGATGTTGCACGCACACGTTCTTACGTGTCCGCGTAAAACATCAGCCCAGTCACGCACACGTCTCTACGTGTCTGCGTGGATTTTGAGACACGCTCATGTTCTTACATGTTAGCGTGTATTTTCAGACACGCTCATGTTCTTACATGTTAGCGTGTATTTTCAGTCACGCTCACGTTCTCATGAGCGTGCGTGTATTTTTGTCACGCTCACGTTCTCATGAGCGTGCGTGTATTTTTGTCACGCACACATCCATGAGTGCGTGGATTTTTGTCACACACACATCTTTGCGTGCGTGAATTTCTTGTCACGCTCATACTGTGCATGAGTGCGTGTATTTTTAGTCACGCTGTGCGTGCGTGTATTTCTTCTCACGCTCGCTGTTCACGCCCATTTTCCACGCTCACCCCAGCTAGACTTAGCGTGACTTGTTGGTCTTAAGCACAGACTTCTTGCGTGACTTTTGGCCTTAGCATAGACTTGTTGGCGTGACTTCCTGACCTGGATGTTTTTATTTATTCCTCAACCTATTCATTTAATGATGGCATGATAATTCTTCTATTATATCCTTACGCCTTTTTGCGTGAATTTCTTGATAAATCATGATATGTTAAATTTGTTAAAATGGATTGTTATGTAAAATGCGCCTTGTGTCCTGATTGATCCATGGATACCCAGTATGACTAGGACTTAACCCTGAGAGTTAGGGACCCGACTGTTGACACAAAGTCACAGTCAACCAAATATTGACTACATTGACCAAATAATATTTGTATTAATTCAATACGACACACGACGACTGCATTCAGTTCAAGACAGATGACAGCTTAGTCTCCGGCTCTCAGTGTGTTCTGGAGTCTGTATTTTATAATTTCATTGAGTCTAGATTTATGTACTCTGAGTCTTGCTGAGCTCTTGGAACTTAGTCTATAACCTACCCAAAATTCCAAGCTCCACTGAACCAAAAACTGCCCACTGGTCCCCTTAGAACCACTCTGTGCTCTGGAGACAGAGTTCGGGCCGAACTCTGCCTCCACACAGAGTTCGGGCCGAACTCTGTCCCCTAGAAATCAGGAACCCTAATTTTAGGGATAGCTGGTTGCTAGTTGTCCAACGGCCAAATTTTTGAATATTCCTACCCGAATTCTGGCCGAATTCTGCCTATAAAAACACTATAAATAGGGCATGAATTCTCTCATTTCAATCCATCCAATCTTCTCTTCTCTTCTCTCTTATAAGCTCAATAAGCCATACCCTTCCCATCTACTAGCCACAAGCCTCCTAAGTCCCGAGTGCTCAGCATCTCTCAGTTAGGATTCTTGTGCAAGAGTCGAAGAAGTCGCTTGGACAATTTCAAGCAAATCGCCACTGCGATCCTCTGTTAAGAAGTTGACGTGCTCTTCTGAAGAAAAGGCACGGGTTGTAAACTACTATTTCATAAATAGTGGATTTAATCCTGAGCTAGAGTTCTCAGGCCTGGACTAGTCCTCCACGAGGGAAACCAGGTTAAAATCGCTGTGTTTGCGTATGCACTTCTGCTCTTCATTTATTTTCCGCACTTTACTCTGATTATTTTTTGTTGGTGAAAGAGTTATTTTTTAATTGGCTATTTTTCTCTATAAACTCTATTCACCCCCCTCTAGAGTTGCCAAACTGTTCTTCAATTGGTATCAGAGCTCTGTTCTCTTTACAAGGATTAACATCCTAAGAGCTGATCCATGGCAACCACACAATCCTTGATTTCCAATCATGGTGAAGGTCAGTCCACTCATAGGCCTCCCCTATTTGATGGGACAAACTACACATATTGGAAAACAAGGATGAGCTTCTATCTTAAGTCTCTAGACTTTGACCTGCGGACTGTCGTCACTGACGGTTACAAAAAGCCCGCCAGGATAGCTGTCGATGGTGACCTCATTGAGAAACCACACGACAAATGTTCTGTCGAGGAGAAGAAACAGGCAAGTCTAGATGCTAGGGCTATTAATGCTTTATTCTGTGCTATAGACAGGAATGAGTTCAACAGGGTTTCTACTTGCACCACTGCTCATGAAGTATGGAGACTTCTAGAAGTGACGCATGAAGGAACCACACAGGTCAAGGAATCTAAAATAAGCCGTCTCACTCAAGAATACGAAGCCTTCAAGATGAAGCCAAGTGAGACGATCACTCAAATGATCACAAGATTCCTCGACATCATCAATCCTCTATCTTCGCTCGGAAAGCAGTACTCAAACCACGAGAAGATTCGTAAGCTGCTCAGAGGGCTACCAAAGATTTGGAACCCTAAGGTGACAGCCATCATAGAAGGAAACGATCTCACAACAATGTCAATGGAGACCTTGATGGGTAAGCTTATGACTCACAAGCTTGACCTCAAGGACTTCGAAGAGCCTGCTCCGAAGACCAGGGAGATCGCACTCAAAGCTCATCAACGAAGAGCTAATCATGATGAGACCGAAGAAGATAATTCGGATGATGAAGACCAAGCTCTCATGGTTCGCAACTTCAGGAAATTCCTTCGCTTCAATCGAAGGAAGAAGGAATCTCAAGAAGACGATGAAGAAGAACCAACTTGTTACGGTTGCAAGAAAACTGGACATGTCCGAAAAGACTGCCCATTCATGAAGAAGAGCAACCGCTATGAGAAGCCATACAAAAAGAACTCATCAAAGAAATATGCCAACACAGGCATCTGGCATGAAAGTGAAGCAAGTGACTCTGAGAAAGAAAAGGACTCTCCTCAAGATACAGCAAATGTGTGCCTGATGGCAACTTCTAACAAGGTATCTAACGAAACTCTGGATGACTTCTCTTTTGATGAACTTGGCGATGCTTTCACTGATTTACTCGATGATCATAAAAAGGTCATCGGTAAATATAAACATGCCAAGGACAAAATCAAAAGTCTAGAAGATGAGATACAAAGAATTTCCTTACTTCTTGATAATGTTAGAGACACATCACCCACTAATGACACTGATGAAGTATCCAAGCTCAAATTAAGCTTGCATGATGCTGAAGCACGTATTGAGCAACAAACTCAAGAAATCACTACACTCAACACGTTGCTTGCTGAAGAAAAGAGTAGACACAAGATTTCCATGACTAAGATATATGGCTTAAATATTAAGGTTAATGAACTGCAAGCTGTTACCAAAAGATTAGAAACCAAACTGGGTAAACAGGTTGTTCAACCTCAAACCCAATCACATGAGCACAACACCACTCATGCTAGTCAACCACGTCATTCTCATGCAGCACATAACCATGCATTCATATACACAAACTTTCACAAACCACGTGCACGTAAGAACAATTCTCACTCAGTACACAAGCATCATGCACAAAGACACAATCAACAGCACTTCACACATAAAAATCTTCATGCCATGCCATATAGACAAAATCATCACGTCATGCCATATAGACAAAATCATCATGCCATGCCATCTAGACAATATCAGCATGTCACTCATCATAGACAACACCATCACCATGCCACTTATTCCATGCATAATCATCCTCACCATGCTAACTCTTCACATCATGTCCATCCTCATCCTGTTGCTTATAAATATTATTCTCATACTCCTAGTATAAACAAGAATGCTATCTGTACTTATTGTGGATTACATGGACACATCTCACCACAGTGCAGAGTTAGAAGACTTGTAGATAAAAGGATATATGCTTGGTTCCCAAAGACTAACTTTTTAGGACCCTCAAGAACTCGGGTACCAAAGGTCACATCTACTCTTGATGTAGGTGGACCTTCCCTCCTCAACTGAAAGTAAGTGGATTCTCGATAGTGGATGCTCGCGACATATGACGGGAGACGCAAACCTTTTTGCATCACTATCGATGAAGAGAGAAGGATACGTATCCTTCGGTAACAATCTCATAGGGCACATTATAGGTAATGGTATCATTGGTCATCCTTCCTCTCCTGTAATAAAGGATGTCTGCCTAGTGACCGAGTTAAAGCATAACCTGCTCAGCATTAGTCATCTTGCTGATCATGGATATGACATTAACTTTGGACAAAACAGTTGCTACATCTATGATAGGTCAACAGGAGACATTGCTTTTGAAGGGAAAAGAGAGGATAACATCTATATTTTCTATCTTTCTATAAATACTAACAATGCAGGTAGATGTTTATATGCCCACAAAGACGAACGACTACTTTGGCACCAGCGTCTTGGTCACGCCAACATGGATGCTATATCCAGGCTTTCTACCAAGAAGCTAGTGAGAGGATTGCCTGACATCACATTCAAAAAGGACACGGTATGTGCCGAATGTGAACTAAACAAGGCAACAAAATCCTCGTTTCATTCCATCAACTCTGTAAGTACTACTAGACCCTTGCAACTACTTCATATGGATTTATTTGGTCCTAGTAGAATAGCTAGCCTTGGTGGCAAACTGTATGCATTTGTTATTGTTGATGATTTTTCGAGATTTACTTGGGTTTTCTTTCTCGCTAATAAGAGCGATGCTATTTCTGCTTTCAAAGTTTTTGTAAAGAAAGTTCAAAACGAAAAAGGCTACATGATTACTCGAATCCGAAGTGATCATGGAGGCGAATTCGTAAATTATGATTTTGAAAGTTTTTGTAATACAAATGGTTTTGATCATGAATTTTCTTGTCCTAGAACTCCTCAACAAAATGGTGTTGTGGAGCGGAAGAATAGAACTCTCGGCGATATGGCCAGAGTCATGTTGAATAAATTTTCACTTCCGAAATACTTTTGGGCAGAAGCTGTTAGTACAGCATGCCATATTTTGAATAGGGTGCTGATTCGTCCCATTACGAAGAAAACACCCTATGAGCTTTGGTTTGGGAGAACCCCCAATGTTTCTTATTTTAAAGTTTTTGGTTGTAGATGTTTTATCCTTAACACCAAAGACAACTTAGGCAAATTTGATGCCAAAGCTGACGATGGTATCTTTCTTGGTTATGCCGCCAAGAGTAAGGGATATAGAGTTTTCAATAAACGCTCACTTATTGTGGAAGAGTCAACAAATGTGACTTTTGATGAAGACAACAGTGCAGCAAGTACTCTTGATGATGACGTTGAGCCATCAACTTCTACTCCAATGAATACTTCAACCGAAACTAATTCTCTGGAGGGTTTGCCTAAGAAATTCTCTTTCAAACCTTCTCATCCAGAAAATTTAGTTATAGGAGAAGTTTCACGTGGAGTAACTACTAGAT
This sequence comes from Iris pallida, assembly GCA_029216955.1. Lineage (NCBI taxonomy): Eukaryota > Viridiplantae > Streptophyta > Magnoliopsida > Asparagales > Iridaceae > Iris > Iris pallida. Next base: position 15,927,232 of record JANAVB010041419.1, on the reverse strand, counting down.
CATCACTAAGAGACTCTGTTGCTAGCACTGCCTTCATTTCACAAGTAGAGCCTAAAAACATTTCTGAAGCTTTTAATGATGAATTTTGGATTTCTGCTATGCAAGAAGAACTCAACCAATTCGAGAGAAGCCAAGTATGGGAACTCGTTCCTAGACCGGTTAATCACTCTATAATTGGTACTAAATGGGTTTTTAGAAACAAAGTAAATGAAGATGGTTCAGTCACACGTAACAAAGCTCGTCTAGTAGCTCAAGGATACAACCAAGAGGAAGGTATCGACTACGATGAGACGTATGCTCCTGTTGCTAGACTAGAATCCATTAGGATGCTTTGTGCTTTTGCTAATTTTCAAAACTTTAAATTATTTCAAATGGATGTGAAAAGTGCTTTTCTGAATGGTTTTATTAAGGAGGAAGTTTATGTAAAACAACCTCCTGGCTTTGAAAATCACAAATTTCCCGACCACGTGTTCAAGCTAAAAAAAGCACTTTATGGCCTCAAACAAGCCCCCAGAGCTTGGTATGAAAGGCTAAGTAGCTTCTTACTTGAGAAAGGTTTTTCAAAAGGGAAAATTGACACAACACTGTTTATAAAATCTTTTAAAGACACTATTCTGTTGATTCAAATTTATGTTGATGATATTATTTTTGGGTCTACTGATGAAACTCTTTGTCAAGAATTTGCCAAGTGTATGCAGACAGAATTTGAGATGAGCATGATGGGAGAGCTCAACTACTTTCTTGGCCTGCAAGTAAAGCAACTGGCAAATGGAACTTTCATCTGTCAATCGAAGTATACCAAGGACATGCTGAAGAAGTTCGACCTTGACAACGTCAAACCAATTAGCACGCCAATGGCTACTTCAACCAAACTCGAACCAGATGAGAGCGGCAAACCCGTTGATCAACGTAAGTATCGAGGTATGATAGGCAGCTTACTTTATTTAACTGCTAGTCGCCCCGATATCATGTTTAGTGTTTGCCTATGTGCTAGATATCAAGCAAATCCTAAGGAATCTCACATGACCGCGGTTAAGCGTATCTTTCGATACCTTAAGGGTACGGTTACAGTGGGCCTATGGTATCCCAAGTCAACATCATTTGACCTCATCGGTTACTCTGATGCTGACTTTGCTGGATGCAAGGTCGACCGTAAAAGTACGAGCGGCACGTGTCATTTGTTAGGAAAGGCTTTAGTCTCATGGTTTAGCAAGAAGCAGAACTCTGTCGCACTATCCACAACAGAAGCTGAATACATAGCAGCTGGGCGTTGTTGTGCACAGATTCTGTGGATGAAGCAAACCCTTGAAGACTATAAGTTATCTTTCATGCATATTCCTATATTCTGTGACAATACTAGTGCCATCAATTTGACTAAGAACCCTGTCTGCCACTCACGCACTAAACACATTGAGATCAGACACCACTTTTTGCGTGATCATCAGCAAAATGGCACGATTAACTTAGAATTTATTGACACTGATCATCAGCTAGCAGATTTCTTTACTAAGCCAGTATCCGAAGAGCGCTTCAATTTTCTTTGTCGTGAACTCGAAATTTTGGATGAAGCAGTTATAAGTTGAGACTTACTTGCGTAAATATCGAGTATATTTTGATTCTTTTATGACAAATTTATTATGGGTACAAGCCGAAAGGGTCCTTCTGACAAAAAGGCGTAAAAGCCTAAGCGACACGGTGCACTAGTCCTCAGGACTACCGCTAGCTGGGATCCGGCCCCTGCAGCTAACCCATGACAAATTTGAAATACTGAATTACAATATATTTCCTTATTTATTATATGGTGTGTTACGATTTATTATTGCCAAATTGATCTTCCTAAAGTTCATTCTGACCATTGTGAATCTCTCTATGTACTTTATTGGGTTTATCAAAATTGTATCTCTTTTTGTTCAACACTTAATCATTTTTCAGCCCAACTTTTGTTCTGGACCACTGATCCAGAACTCGGGCCGAACTCTGCCCCTAACAGAGTTCGGGCCGAGTTCGGTCCCCAGGTTCCAGAATCGGGATCTGGCTCTGCCGTTGGATCTATTCTAATCCAATGGTCACTATTCTACCCGACCAAAGACAAAGCCCTACTTTATGTCGGGATTCCTTCTCTTTCCTCCCATATTGTCTCCTTCTTCACATCTCTAAACTCCTTCCTTCAAACCCTAACCCTAGTTTTTGATCTAGAGTGCTCCATTGCTCCTCAAAATCAAGGGAAAAGGGTTTCTCATCATTCTCTTCTACTGTTTGGTATTACTTTGAGGTATCATTCTTGTCTTCTATACTTCACTCTATCAATTGTTTTTATGGCTCCTTGTTTGTTCAATCGTGGAAAGAGAATTCGAACTGAGAGTGTTTCATCTTCGGATACTCCTCCGACGAATGAACAAATCATTGAACAACTTCAACCACCTCATCCGTTGTTCAACCCACCTCGTCCTCGAAACCATTCTACCTATGACAACCGATTATTTGTTTCACTAGAAGCCTCAAACAACTGGTTCAGTGACTATCGGAATCGTCAGGTATTCGCAGGACATCCTATTAATTTTTCTATCTTCTCTCAATATGATTCCTTGTTTCATGACCTCTACTTTGATGAGCTTGTCACTTCCACTTCTGCCATCTATCGTCATGCTGTCCAAATGTTCTACTGCAACATGACCTTTGATGATCTCCATATTTATTCCCGGGTTGCAGGTATCAATATTTCTTTTGATGACTTTGACTTAGCCAAATATTTTGATCTTCAAGAGCCCAATTCTTGGGAAAAGCTAGTTGACGCTCGCTCATTCCGTTTTCCCGACGGAATTTCCCTTGAGAGCTTCAAGGACGATTTGTGTTCTCCATATACACGTCCTCGCAAGCTCACGGCTAAATATCTCAACCCATATTTTTCTGACCTTCATTGGATTATTTCTAACACCATTCTACCCAAAACAGGTTCCCATGATGACATCACTTATCTTGAAATATTCGCTCTTTATCATCTTCACTTTGGAATTTCTTTCAATCTTCCACGTACAATGATGGACTGGATGATTCACTGTAGGAAGAAACCACGACCTCTGGTTTATCCTCTGTTCCTTCCTATGATCTTTCGTGCATTTAATATACCACTTGATATCTGTCCGTTCTTGCCTGCTCCTGCCTTTTTGTCCAAGGCACGACATACTCACACAGTTGTCGCCTCTCCTGATGTTTCTGAACATTCTGATGATGCGGAGCCTGACGCCCCTCATTTTGGTCAGGATGCACCTCCTCCACCTGCCACTCTTGACTCCATCCAGACCATGCTCCAGGATCGTTTTTACTTAGAGGACGATCGGTGGGCTCAGATGGACTACCGCACTACCCTGCAGATGAGTGCACTCTGCAACTCGTTGCATGATATTCGGTACTCCATGTCCCATCATCCTACTTTGCCCACTCCCATGCAGCGGGATCTCGATCGCGAGGGATACCGCATTGATGATCCATGGGTCCTGCGTTACCTGGATCCAAGTGCTGCTCTTGTGGATCCCAGACGTTCCAACTCTCCTGGACCTTCTCGTGCTCCGTGATGGAGATTGGCTACTATCTGCTGCTGCTGCTACTGATGATGATCTTAGTTACTTTTGATTTCAGTTATTTAGTTTCTTATGGATTTATGTAGCTGGTTTATGTACTCTGTTTATGAGTTGGTCACTTGGTTTGGTGGATGACATTATCTGTCTTTATTATCATTTTATTTCAGTGACTTATTTTGCTTAGTATTTCACTGTTTCTTCTCTGCTTGGTGTGGTTGCATTACTATTCATTGCCTCTTTATATTGCTAACTGCCAAAAGGGGGAGAAATAATGTATATTTTTGTGCTTGTTTTGCTTTTGGGAGATATTATCTATCAGGCCACTGGTTCTATGCATTCGTATATCTGTGTATATCTGTACTTTTTGCTCTGGACAATATTATCTATCAGATCACAGGTACTACGCATTTTGTACGGGGGAGAGCTATAGCTTCTAGCTCGACACCGTTCATGGTTTACGGGGGGGGGAGCTATTTTCTCTTAGCTCAGGCATCGTTTATGGGGGAGCTATGTTACAATGAAGCTATGTTACAATCAACTGTGTCCAGGTATGAATATTGAAATATACATATATTATTTTGTCAATTATCAATATGGGGGAGATTGTTGACACAAAGTCACAGTCAACCAAATATTGACTACATTGACCAAATAATATTTGTATTAATTCAATACGACACACGACGACTGCATTCAGTTCAAGACAGATGACAGCTTAGTCTCCGGCTCTCAGTGTGTTCTGGAGTCTGTATTTTATAATTTCATTGAGTCTAGATTTATGTACTCTGAGTCTTGCTGAGCTCTTGGAACTTAGTCTATAACCTACCCAAAATTCCAAGCTCCACTGAACCAAAAACTGCCCACTGGTCCCCTTAGAACCACTCTGTGCTCTGGAGACAGAGTTCGGGCCGAACTCTGTCCCCTAGAAATCAGGAACCCTAATTTTAGGGATAGCTGGTTGCTAGTTGTCCAACGGCCAAATTTTTGAATATTCCTACCCGAATTCTGGCCGAATTCTGCCTATAAAAACACTATAAATAGGGCATGAATTCTCTCATTTCAATCCATCCAATCTTCTCTTCTCTTCTCTCTTATAAGCTCAATAAGCCATACCCTTCCCATCTACTAGCCACAAGCCTCCTAAGTCCCGAGTGCTCAGCATCTCTCAGTTAGGATTCTTGTGCAAGAGTCGAAGAAGTCGCTTGGACAATTCCAAGCAAATCGCCACTGCGATCCTCTGTTAAGAAGTTGACGTGCTCTTCTGAAGAAAAGGCACGGGTTGTAAACTACTATTTCACAAATAGTGGATTTAATCCTGAGCTAGAGTTCTCAGGCCTGGACTAGTCCTCCACGAGGGAAACCAGGTTAAAATTGCTGTGTTTGCGTATGCACTTCTGCTCTTCATTTATTTTCCGCACTTTACTCTGATTATTTTTTGTTGGTGAAAGAGTTATTTTTTAATTGGCTATTTTCTCTATAAACTCTATTCACCCCCCTCTAGAGTTGCCAAACTGTTCTTCACCGACCCCATGTAATATTGATGGACTTTCATGCCTTGTCACCATTGATAATGATTGTGACATGGACTAAATATTGATCATGCATTCCTAGTTGGAACTAAGAGACTGGCTAGTCGTCTTATTGAATTGAATGAATGAGACACGTTCATGTAATGAACTATTATACTCGATTAGCCGATCCCGAATATTGGCATACATGCACATGCAGGCTTCAAAGTAATTATTTATTATTTAATTATATATTTATCTTACAAAAACAGCATGTGTACTCTGTGGTCAAGGCATGATTATTCTGTGGTTAATTTGATTGTTGCATCACGCTATGTAAGACCTACAACCTAGCCGCACAGGTATCGTTGTAGAGTGGCGCATATCGTACCCCGTACGAAAGTACTCATTCGAATGACCATGATCCACGGCATGGAACTTCACTCAACGTAGAGACCATTAAGTCAAATAAAATAACGATGGCATGGAGAGAATAGATTCCCGATATCACGCCCCAGAACCAGAATACTGGAGAGCGGGGGCAGACATAGCCAGCTACGTATATTGAAATAGAATACATCTCAACTATACGGTCACGGCTGTCTAGATATGAGGGTTTACTACAAGCCAGCAGTCTCTTAAGGTCAAGCCTATTGTCTCAATCTCAAGCAATTAACAGAGTTACAAGATGTTAGAGCATCAAATATATACATATAAGGCGTCCCAAATATTACATATTGGATGATCATGAAGCTAGTCGTACAAAATGATAGGACTAGCAAGAGTTCAGTCATACATGATCAACCCTAGGATTTGTTAATCATGTTTACAGTCCGTAGACAGACAGTAAGTAAATGTGCATCGAGCTAACAGGTGCTCGTCGGCTAAACGTCTCAAAAGAATAAATTTACATATAAGTAGGTGAAACAAAAAGGAAAACCCACTCTTGGCCCGGGTTCCGTCTAGTTGTCACCATTGGGCTGGAAGCTTGGTAGATCCTCGGGAGCTGCTCCGAAATCTGGCCACACAAAACCAGCTGGGTCAAACCCCAGAAAGAGCAAGTGCCACAAAGGAGGCCACAAATAAGAACAAAAGTCAGCATATCAGAACATAAAGAATAAAAGAAAGTACAAGTAGGAAGGTACACAGGGCGATAAACGACTAGGGACGTGGAACCATTCCGGGAGCCAGGTTACAATCCTTAAACCAGACAAGGACCGGGGTTGTAACCCTTCGCCTGAATAGCTCACTGTCTCTACTCATTTATCGTTAAGATAAGTAAAACAAACATGCTCAGGAGATAGCAGGTACTGGAGCTAGACAAGACTTAGACAAGGCTGGACACCATCCATTCACAATCGGCCAAGCAAGTACTACGGCTTACTACTTTAACTAACTAGGGTTATCACAAGCCTAATTACTAACAAGATGCAAGTGAGAAACTCCCAGTCCCAAGCCCTGCAGACTATCCAGTTATCCTTCCGCGGGTTGAGAGTTATAGGTGGGTACATTGCCCGGGAGACAAATGTACCCTTAGGTGACTTAGAGGGTACAACACATGACAGTGTGCTGGAAATGTGCTCTACTCATCGGCAAGCTACAAGTCCATTAAAGCACCCAGATAACGAGATTGCCTGTGACTGGGAATTCTCCATGTTCTAGTTTGATCTAATAATTAGCCTAATCCAATTTAGCGCGAGTCCCTGGCCGTGGTACCCAGGAAGTCGCGTCCTAGACATGATGCAAGACAAGACAAGTGGATTGTACAAACAAGCAAGCAGGAACACCCACGGTGTCAAGTTGATTATACGAGTTAATTACAAGTTACAAGTCAAGTCAAGTCAGGAGTGCGCCGCCACGGGCCACTATCAAGTTATCAAGATAAATCATGTCAGGGTGCTTGTTAGGAGTGCACCACTACGGGTCACTGTCATGTTATGCTAGGTCCTTTTCATACCATACCATGTACAATAGACATTCCAAATATATTAAGTAAAATCAAGTTCATGACAAAAGGCGTAAGGATATAAAATGGGCGTAAAATATCTAATACAATATCAATATATATAGGACTATAGAAGAGCCAGGCTTAAAGAAAATAAAACCAAATCTCCAAGAGCCAATGGTTTGCGCAAGGGGTCAGGGGGTTGGATTGCGCAGGAGTCAAGTGCGCCAGGAGGCCAACTGCGCAGGGTGAGCTGCGCAGGGTACCAACTGCGCAGTAGTGAGCTGCGCAGGGTACCAACTGCGCAGGAGTGGATGGCGCAGCAGATGGATTGCACACAGGAGGATTGCGCAGGGGTGGATTGCGCAATGGTCGATTGCGCAGGGGTTACTTTGCGCATGGCTGGCTTGCGCATGGCTAGCTTGTGCCAGCGCAATCCAGCGCAGCGCAAAGCACTGGCCAAGTGATTGCGCAATCGGCCATGCGCTAAGGAGCACAGGCCGGGGGTGCGCAATCGGCCATGCGCTAAAAAGCGCAAGGCAGAGGGCTGTTCTTCCTGGCCGAGAGCAAGTCCAAGAACACCAAGAACTTCAATTCTTCATAACTTAGCCAAATTAAAACCAAATCTAGATTTTCAAAGTTCTAACTTGAGTAAAATCGAATTCTCTTCCACATGGAAGCATCAAAACATACAAAAATCAAAGTTAAATAGATCAAAACCATGTAAATCTGAAAATAGTAAAAACCTAGATCTAGAACAAAGGAAACTCCAAATCACAAAATGTCAAGGTCTAAAGTTGTTCTCCATGGCCTAATCTAGCTAATGGACAAATAAAAAGTGGTGCTTATTTGATGGCAAGGTGCACTTGCCTAATGGGTTGGGGAGTTGTGTGGAAGAAGAAAGAAGAAGAAAATTAATGGAGAGTAAAGAGGAGAGAGAAAGTTTGGTGGAGATATAATGAGGGTGGTTGTGTTGTGTTGAGGGTAGAGTGTAGGTTAAAGTGTTCCACTCATGATGAACCAAACCAAACCAACTTCCACAAAATAAAACCAAGCCATGGTCCAAAACCCATTTACGAGAAACCAAAATCCGCAAGTCGAGAAAATTAAAATACGTGCGAAAATCAAATACGAGCATAAATACGTAATACAGGAAATGGGGGTGACACCCGAGTTCTTACATGGCAGCCCCCTTGGGACTATTAAGTGCCCGACGGGCCGGCTGGTTCCCACAGATACGGTAAATCTGTCACACGGGCAGGGAACGGTATCTGCTTATATTATTGTACATGCTATAACGGCGGGCGTCCCGCTGGGACTCGTCTAACTACATGATTGGCGCAATTGATTGATTGGATAGATTAGCCTTGCTTGCACATAGTAAGAACTGAGGAATCCCTATATTGCATAATTCCAGAATAACTTGGGACTCACAATAGCAAGCCGTAGGATTTGATTGGCCGTTCAAGATGATTTGTTTGTGTATTGTACTACTCTGTTACCTAACTGGGATGATCAGAATGTCAGGACATGACGGGCCAACTTCTGTCCTTGTTTGGTTGAGAGGTTGGTTCGATGTGTCATGACGTTATGTAAATCCTAGTGGGAGGCAGAGATCTATTATTATATTCTCTTACTTACTGGTTTAATCCTTCATATCGTCCTTCCTTGTGGTACTTGCTATTAGAGGTCTAACCTCTCTGGTTTTGCATGGCCAGATTTAGAGCCGGTCCCCGAGGATCCAGCTTACTTCTACCTCCAAGATGGTCAATACTAGGGGAATGATTGCAGGAGGACTCGAGTGGGTTTCCTTACTTCACCGCTCGTTTTGTTATTTACTTTATACTTAGCCGTTTGGCACCGACATGTTAGTCGGATTGTCTAGTACTTACTCTTGCATAATTGTAACTAAATCAGACTGCAGCTGATAACAATTGTGTATACCTTACTATACCATCTGGCTATGTTTTGTAAAGCCAGATTTCCAGAACATTCTGACTGAGCGTTTGGGACGCCTTACTGCTTTATCTTACATGTTCTCTATTTTCTGTTTCTTATTTGAATGATTGAGACAATAGATGTGAAATGACCATAGTAAGACTTTCATGTAGTATGCACCCCCTCGTCTGGTTAGACAGCATTGATCGTATTATACGGTATTCATCTACCCGTAATACGTAGCTGGCTGAGTCATTCCCCCGCTCTCCAGTATTCTGGTTCTGGGGCGTGACAATAGATTATCAGGATATAATGCATCTTTAATTTTGGACATTATATGTAGTTGGATATTTCTTTTTTTTATCTTTATCTGCCTATTACATTATTTCTGTGATTTAGTTAGATAGTTATTTATGATTTGTTACATTTATTGATGGATGAGATATGGATTGAGGCATAGATAATGTATTACCGTCAATACCGTGACATAGGCTAGGCGCACTCATGTACTCTTACCCAGTTATTTGGGAGCGGATCGTGACATATTTTATGGTAGCCCATGTAGGCCGAATCATTGCAACTAGTGCAATGTCATATATAGCAGTATCTAAGATAGTTGACTGCTATGAGCCTGTAGGAGAGATTGATAATTTCTAGGATAAAGTAGGATTACATATACCATTCAGAGAATAAGATTCATTATTCGATTCCATTTACCTGCTATAATTTCTTATCTCATTAGTTAATTTCTATCGGCTTTGATTTCTCATACCATTCAGTTATTTGGGAGCGAGGGCAACGTAGCATTGTCGATTTCGATATGACCCGTGGAGTACTATTACTATTTATGGTGTCCCGAGAGTTGAACTCTGCGGAAGAGGCTGTCACGTCCCGATTCGGAAAATCATTCGTGATCACTTTGATTCACGCCGAATCGTTCGTCCTTGCTAAAGCGTGATGTCGTACAAGTCTGGAGTTGCACTTGTACAAGGCAAGAACGTGCACATTTGTGTCTTTTGAAAAATTTGAAAACATAGCCAAATTTGCAGAAACATTGAGTACGTAGTATAGGAAGAAATAACACTCATTTTACTGATAATTGTAGCCAAAATACAACTTTTTTTAGAACACTTTGAAATGCCTTTCGGCTACATTGATTCATGAAAAGAAATACAACTGATAGGCTTCCATGAAATAACTTCTCGTTCTATACGTCATGCCCCTTTAGTACTTTTGAAATCTAAGCAACAATCTTTGAAAGCTCCACAATACTTTGTGCGTCTTTATTGAAAGTAACTTGAAAGAAAATAGCAACAACTCAAAAGCCTTAGTTCAGACGTGCACCCGAGCCTTCTCCAGTACATGTGGAGGAGGGGTCAGCACATTATAAAAATGCGCTAGTGAGCCTCATTGGCCCACTCAGCTAAACCAATATTTGTTATTATGACAACCATTTTAAATCATGAGATTTTTAGGGACTAGCAATTCACAGCAATTCAAAATGAGGCAACATGATATTATATGAAAACAATCGTTTACTTTAAAATCGATCGAATCCAGCTTTCTGCATAAGATACATGTTAATAATATACTTACCGTCCCTGCACAAGACATTGATCATCATACATCCTTATAACATGACCACTGGTGTTATTAAACCATACGAACTCTTTTTGCCATATAGGACTTCAAGGTAATACAATGACATCACAGTAGGTAGCGAGCCTCTATGATACCTCGCATTACCCGTGCTCCCAAAGCACGCCAATATTTTCTCCTTGGCCGAATCGGTCCCAGCGCCTCCGGTGCCGTTCGAGGAAACTAATCTCAAACCTTGTGCACAAGTTGTCCATGGTCATGTGAATGTGTGAACGACTCGATTGTGCACATAAATATTGAAGTAAGAGGCAACATGTTCATTCTCAGCATTTCATATTCATCGTCTCAGGCATCAATTCATTTTATTTCAATGTTCATTTTATCGCAGCATTTCAATGTTCATAGGGACAAACATTATTTCAATGTTCATGTGGCAATTCATTCATTGGCAGAGTGTTAGCAGTACAACAATTCATTCAATGTTCATACCTCTAGCTTCTTAGTGGTATTGACTTGTGGCATTAGCATCTTATTATCGATCAACGGATGTAGCAAGGCAACACGAGAATTTATTTAGTTGGCATGAAGGAGTAACGAGAGGGACAAGCCACCACAGAGAATTCACACTCACCAATTAGAGAATTATCGAGAGAGAGAGGAACACTTGTGTGCTTAGCCTTCCATCACGTGTCCGTCTGCAATGGCACCAAAACTTCGGTTAATACCCCGTCTCGTTATGTTCATTTCTCTCAGAATTCTAAAGAATGAATGCTACGAAGATCGATGAAAACGGGCAAGAATCAAATCATCAAAAACCATTCAGAAAAGCATCCATCAAAACCAAGCAGCAAAACCAACAACAAAACATCTAGAGAAAACTCTTGGGCTCATTTCAAGAGAAACCAATCCATTAGTTGGAAAGGTTCTTATGCATTTGTCCGTGATCGATTTGATGTTGACGGTAAGTTTTTCCAATACTCGGTTTCGACCGAGTTAATCAAGCCACAAACCTTACATAGTGAAACGCTAGGAGCGGGACATTACAGAGGCTGGCTATGGGGTAACATTTGGACAGATAGGAGGAAGGACATTGATCAAAGAAAAAGTTTAGTGTTGACTGCTGAGTTTGAGAAAGTGGTATATTGGTTATGGAAGGTTGGAGTTGTGGACCATGATTGAGCTATGATAAGGAATGGTGTTATTGGCATAAAGCCATACAGTTGAACCGAGACCAATATTATTGGCATGAAGCCATAATGTAAGAGGGGCCCCTCATGATACGCAGGGCCAACCCTAGGGTAAGCCGGACAATACGTCGGGCTTGGGCAACCCCCCTTGCTTGGGGCAACCCCCAGGCTCAACGTGATCCCATAAGAGATCGGGTCATGGGTATCCTCCAGGATCGGCCCACATAAAGGATTATGGGGCAAACAAAACTATATCTGGATAGGACAACCCAATCCCGTAGGCCCTGGACGGTCGTCCTGGGCCAGGCCCTGCTTCCTCCTTTGATCGTGTCTTCTCTTTCATATGCGTAGATGAACACACGTAAGAGGGACGGGGCACTCTCGGTGCTGCTCCGACGATAAGTTAGATTAAGAATGAAGGGAAATGTCGACATAGTTTTAGGGGTTCGTAGAAAAATATATGTACCTTGACATATGTAGAAAGGACTATGTATAACCTAGCATGGATAATCGTGGACTACTTGATTTCTTATCAAATTAGGGTTTTAAATCGGTGAGATAGATATGAAGTTCTCGTGAATCTTTGATCATAATTTCAATAAAGTCTATCGTCGATTAGCGTATTAGAGTTCAATTTCGGTACCCGTAATAGAGACTATCAGGCTACGATATGGGCCTTTGGGCCTCGGCCTTGGTATATATTTCACCATGCTATTCTGTCACCAATTGATCTAGAGTCTTGGTGCAGTGACTTCAACAATATGTACTAAGCATAAGAAATGGTCTCAAGGAGAAAATTCCAAAATGAAATGGAAAAAAAATAAGATCTTGGCATGCTCAATATATTATTTGAATAGTTTGCTCAAAATAAAAGGACATCTTATAAAGTAAAAGCTCTTTTTAACTAAGAACAAATTGAGCCTGAATTCATAAACTGTTGCAGAGTTGTCGCTCCTCCCTTCCTCTCCATTTACCACCAAGCTCAGACGAAGGAACGGTATAATCTGTTAACAAATTTGAGATACACTGCTAGCATTTCGAACACTAGTAAAAAAATGTGTATATATGTATTATTATTATTATTATTATTATTATTATTATTATTATTATTATTATTATTATTATTATTATTGTTGTTGTTTTTGTTGTTGTTGTTGTGCTATTATTATTATCATAAGAAAGAAAAAATGGATTGCTAGGTTTGTCCGTTTTGGACTTTGGGTACTAGGTGCGTCAGTTTTGGACTTTGGATACTCGAACTTTTTTACTGACACATTTTAGTGACGTAAACCGACTTTCAGTGACGAAATGAGTCCTTTAATGACGAAAGCTCGTCATTAAAATATGTCGCTAAAAAAATTCGAGTACCCAAAGTCTAAAATAGACAAACTCATATCCAAAACTCTAATTAGATCCTAAACATGGTACCCTTATTCAAGATAATCCGGAAAAAAAAAAAGCGAGAGGATTTGTGAACTTACTTCCACATTTAGTTCCAGGTTCAAGTTTATTCTCGATGCTGTTGCGAGTATGGTCAACACTGCACTCCTGGGCAGCGAAGACGAATTTATCCATACTGATGTATTTGTCAGCCAATCCCCCCGGAATGAAGGCGCAGATGCAAGTCACGTCCGCTCTCTTGAACGCACTGCAGCACTTCTTAGGCACGTCTTCTGCTTTGGGTTCGCTCTTGTTCCGGACGTCAATGAAGGGAAAGCACGGCCCCAAAACCGTCTGGCTGGACGGTACTGAACTGCTGCCTGCTGAACTGGCCTCATCTGAGTATGCAACTGCACCCTTTTCGCGGTGTCTGATAGCTGCTACTGTCGATGTCCCTATCCCTCTTGGGCCTCGGGTCCATCTCCTTCTCAACTGCCAAAGCGATCTTGAGGATGCTCGAATAAGTAGTCGCCTGGCTAATAGCTACTGCGTGTCGCAGCTCCCTGGTGAGGCCCTTCTTGAACCTTCAAGCCCTCTCCTCTGACGTGCCGACTAGGTTCTCTGCGAACCTGCTGAGTCGGGTGAACTCTGATGTGTACTCCGCTACTGTCATGGTCCCCTGCTGCAGCGTCTCGAACTACATCCGAAGCTCATCCCTCTCCACATCGGGGAAATTTTTTTTCTTGAACAAAGTTTTGAAATCTGTCCAAGAAACCTGGGGGTCAGCTAATTGGGGGTCCTCCCGGTACCAAGCTCTGGCCAAATCAAAGAGTCGCATGCTCGCGACCTCCACCTTCAGGTCATCCGGGATCCGTGCCATCTTCAGTGTCCTCTTCGCATTTTCCAACCACTCATCAGCATAAACAATCCCCTCGTGGCCCCATAAATCCATCGGACGGAGATTCTGGTAACCCTTGGCAGTCCCTGGTCTCGGTGCTGCTGGTGCTGGAGGTGCTACTGGTGCTGATGCTACCGGCTCTCTGGTCCTGAGTGCGTCGACGACGATCGCTCTGAACTGTGCGGCCTGCTGACTCTGAGCCTCTCTGAACTGCACAGCCTGGTGATTCTGGGCCTCCATGAACTGCTGGAACATGGCCATCACCTGGGCACCGTCAAACATCACCGTCGGAGGTAGTAGAGGAAACTGAGGAGGTGGTAGTGGAAGCTGCTCCACCGGAACATCGTCTGTGGTCTGATCCGAAGCTCCTGTAGCTCCGGGCTGATCTGCGGTCTTTCTGGTGGCAACCATCCTGAAATAGAAAAAAAACTCGTTAATTGCTAAGTCCTAGGAAAATAATAAACCTCCTAGAAATATTGTATATAATCAATCTCTATATTCAATAACTATAACCATTTTTCACGGATCCTATGCTATGACGAGTTTTCCTTAGTCTAGCAGGTTCCCCAATAGCACTTTATAGCCTAAGTGCCATTAGGATAGACCTGCATGGGCCACCACTAAAAACATGTTACGACCCGCTCCCGAATAATCGGACACTAGTCGGACACGCCAGCCTTCGTCGAAGGACACGACGAAGTAAGCTGTAAAATTCTAAGGAAAATTCTAAGATACAAGAAATGTAAAACATCACAACTACTATACACATTCCCAGAATCACCATAATCCACAAGTTATTTATACAATATCATCCCGAGACAAATCGGGTAACATGAATATAAATTATACAATCCTGAAATCCTCAATACAATACAATACATGATAAAATCCTCTAAAACAAATCTAAGAAAAGATCTGTCTATAACTCTGAAATTCTAGGTCTATCCTGAGGCACAACTCTATCCTGGCTTCGGGCTCTGGCCCATGAAGGAGATACAACATCATCAAGTAAACCTGCAACATATCCTGTCAGGAAAAGAGCAAAGTACAACCCCGACAAGAAGCTCTAAACAATATAAGCTAAAATGCATGAAAAAGAATCACAATATGAACTATGGTACAAGACAGGAATATGAAATGGTGGTACATGAATAACGATAAACTATAGTACCTGATCCAGAAACAATAAACTATACTATCTGTGTAACATGCATTTGAAATAACTATCAGAGTATGTGACCGGCTGGGTAAACAATGAACAATGAACAATGGTACGTCTTAGAGTCCCACGTGTACGATGTAAGACCTAAGCTATTAGTCAATGCCTAGCTAAAATAGGATTGGTCACATATCTGTAGTATTTCTCCACCCCAATGTACAAGTAAGAACAATGAACTATGAACGATGAACAATGAACAATGAACAGTCGTGTGTACAACGTGTCAATATGATAACATAAAGCAAGACAGAAGTACAGAGTAAAGGGTTCGAGTCAGTGTACTTGCCTCAGTCCAAATAGCTCCTTGTCCAACCTGTTAAAATAGGATATCTCATAAATTAATATGCCTAAAATAATCTTTAATAGTCTTAAACCTAAATCTAAGTCCAATACCCTAACCTTGATTTCCAACTATGCTAGCTAATATCCCTCAATCAATTGCAATATAAACTAGTTATTTCTAAAACATAACTAAGAATAGGCTATTATCAAGAATATTTGTAAAGCACCAGTATCATCTAGTATCCTAACCGAATTAGCTAAAACATTTACTTAAATAAATAATTCAGTTCAAATCTCTAGTAAATAATATTAGAGAAACAACTTGATTTGAGCAGGTATTACTAAAAAAAAAAGTTTTATTCCTTAACATCACCTAAAAACCTTCTATGGATCTAGGTGACTTCGGCCTAGTAGTAACTTTTTAATAGGAATATACTCAAAGCTTACCATGTACATCTAATAGTATAATACCCACACATTGGTATCAGTTACTGGAATGTAAACTAACATGTCTCTACTATCCCATGCTATGTTCTTGCAACTAAGCATTTATATATTCCCAGGTTCCAATAGTTACCAGCTCAAGATACAAGAAATTTACTCTATCCTTCCCAACAGAGTCTATGGGAATCCCTATTCTCAGGTTTCAGTTTATAAACTAAAGGGAAACAAAGACCCCATCAACATCCAATTTACCTGAGCAGTAACCAACTGCTGCTCATACAGCACCATACAGGGGTTTAGACTCTCTGTTGTAGAAACAACCCAACCCAGAGCCTCTAACAAGCTGCTACAAGCTTATAATAGTAGCTACCAAGTAGTAAACTTTAGAACCCAGCAAAACTTAATCTACTTAAGTTCAAAATAATATACCAAACTAATTTGCACTAAAGCTTAATAAACTGAAATCAACTATCAGTTGGTTTTAAAATTTAAAACAAGACAACGGCTATGATTCTTCCCAAAACTTATGCCAAAATGTTATCGATCAATTTACAGTATTCAAACTCAGATCTACAAGCAATACTCATTCCTATCAAGGTCCCAGTCCGATCTTCCTGTGTTGACAGGACACGGATACGGCTTATACCAACCCAAGTTCAGGACACACTTATTATGACATCCTCCTACTCCCGACACTACACGTTCCTCAGAATGAATCAAGAGTCATACCTGTGAAATGAGTGCAAGATAGCAACACTTCCTGCGTCCGATACGATGAAGTTCATGTCCAGAATTCAATTGTAAACTGAAAGAAGCATTAAGACAAACGGTTGGTGTGCAAGGAAAAACAAACGTTAAAATAAGTTCGATTTGTATTGTAACGACTCCAAAATTGGAGAAATTACTGTATTAATCTAGACTTCATCAATACCGTTTCCAAACTGAAATATCCACAGAAACAAGAACGGATTTATCGATCAAATGCCTTCACATGAACCGAAACAAGAGCATCCATAGCAGAACATGGCACGAAATGGATTCGAATTACTCACCTCTACTCGTCGTCGATCTGGAATGATCACACTGCAAGAGGAGAGTAAGTACCACAATGGTCGCAAATGCAATCGGCAGGGAGGAAAATGAGGATCAAATGTTGCCGGTTACTCGAGCAATTATCGATCGCTGCTATGGCCCTTTGCTGTAGGAAGAGTAAATGCCATGGATCAGAATAATTCTGGGAGACACGAGTAATTGATCGAAGAGTTGAACGGAAGAGGAGACGGACTCACCATCACTTGAAGACGAGGTTGCCATGGCTGTCGACTCGAGCTCGAAAGTGAAGAAAATTTCTGCAGGCTCCTCTGCGAAATGTGAATGAAGAAGAAGGAAATTGAAGCCAATTTATAGGAAATGGATGTCCGGGCAGGCCGTTGTGCGGGCAACATCAAGACAGTTGGGCGGGCAGGCGGTTGGCTACGACAGCTGGAGAATCGGCGTCGTCGTCGTCTCTCAGCAGTTGCTGTGGAGGGAAAATTGAGCGGATGAACGAAGGAATGGGAAATTTGAAATATATAACTGTTGACATCGGTCGGGTTATTGACTATTGGGTTATGGGTTAGACCCACGCCCCAAATGAGTTAAGAGGTCGGCTGGGCTGGGCTGAATTAAAGAGATGGCTGTGAGCTCATGTGGGTTCATTAGTTAGTTGTAGGATTTTTTTTAAGGAAATACAATAAAGTAGTATAGTATCAGAATCAATTATTGATTTAATTAATAATTTAAGTAATGCTTAGAAAATCAATAACAAATATTAATTATTGGAATATACTCTTAACAAGGGTTTTAGAATCATTAATGATAAGAAAATGAATTAAAGAAATCTTAAATAATGATATAAATTCATATGAAAAAAAATACTCAATTGATTAATTGGACCCATGGCAAGGCCCAAAAACTGGAATGGTCACATAAAAGAAACTTCAATATATAATAGACAATTAATTAACATCATTAATAGTAATATTTATATGCATGCCCATAGAAGATGACTATATTCTAATAATCTCAGAAATGTGGGGTTACAATTATTATTTAGAAAAGTATAATAATAATTTTTAAACTGCCTTGCATCATTTATTATTATTTGGAATGCTGGATGTGGATATATGTTCTTGCTACCCTCTTGAATGGAGACCAATATTTTAGGTGATTGCGAAGACAAGGAGCTCGCCTTTAGTTCCTTCTAAGGACCCGATCCGAGTTCTGAAGAGGTAGCTGAACCTGAACAGGGAGCCCAGGTCTACTATATGTCCGTTGCTTAGTTTTTCCATTTTTAGATGTAATCAAGAATAAATGTATTAATCAAATGTTTATTTGCTTGTGTGGTTATTTCATCTAGACATTTAGCTTTAAATTCTAAAGTTAAATAAATGTTTTTCTTATTCTCGCATTTTAGAATTATCTGCTTGTGTACTACCGCTTGATATAGCTTACTGCCGTCGTCTCACAACGGTGCAGGCTGGGCATGATCCGACCGGACCCAGTATATTGAGATCGGATCGTGACATGTTTTCAGTGGTGGCCCATGCAGGTCAGTTCTGTAAATTGGTCTAGTCAACTTAGTCTAGACCAGCATGCAATCATATAATCTAACTTAGGTCTAAGTATGACTTTAGAAAAATAGACTCTAGAAACAACTAGAACACATAGATTATTTTCACCCTGTCACAACATAGGGCTAAAATTATCTATTTTATGAAATCTATTTTTGTTTGCTTATAGTTTTGTAGGCTACTTTGCTTATGTTTTTACCTAAACCTTACCCAGCATAGGCCGGTTGTATGATGGTATATTTTACTGCATATATTATTTTTTAGATTTTATGTATCTTTTAGTGTCCATTGGCTTTCTGGGGTTATTTTTCTCCATATCTTTATCAGACTCTAGCATCCCTTAGGATCTATACTCTTTCGCTATTTATGGATTAAGATTAGATTTTTCAATCTTCTTCTTTAGCAAAACTTATTTCCAATTTCTCCATTAGTTGATCAAATCTTACTTCTCTATCTTTATTTAGAATCTAGATCCATTCACTATTTAGAGTTTTAAATTCTCCTTTAGCAAACCTAATAAACTCTTATCTACCCAAAGTATTTACACGACTAGTGTATCCAACCATTTGTCTTGACCTTATTTTCAATTGACTTTCTCGAAACCAATCCTGAACCAAATTCTTCTGAAACCATAAAGCCCCAATGTTAATTATTACCAAAAGAATTGGTTCAACTTAGCTAGTTCACGAATCTTCCAAATGAATTATTTTTCAAAAATAATTCTAATATTGATTGTTATTTCCTAAGTTATTCCAAGGACCGAGAATATTTTCATTTGTTGACTTCCTCCACTCAACTTGAAACCTAACTCTCTCTAGGAATTTCTTGATCAACTCAAGGCCTAGAAAGCTTCTAAACTCAATCCTTGAGTATCATGAAACAGGAATGGTCAAAGAATTGATTACATTCTATTACTGAATTTCCTTTAGTCATTGGAAAACTTTTGAATTTGTTGAGCTATCCCTTTGAAATTTCCATGGACAAAGTTGAAAAAATATTCAGTGACCTAATATGGCTTCGCACATATACGTTGTAGCCATTTATCTAAATTATGAAAACTGCAAGTTTACTGCAGCCAGTTGCGCACTGGCGAGCCATAGACTCTAAGTTAAAGTGATTTTAGATGTTCATAGGTTTTCGGATATTATTGAGACTATGTCCTAAATGCATCATATTTGTCTCCTATGTTGTTCAGCCAGGAAGTGGATAAAGTTGATAGACTACTCGGTAACCTATCATTATTCAAGTCATGGAGCCAAAAAAAATTACTGCAGTCAGGTGCACTCTGGCGAGGCATAAATTTGAGACAAAGTGACTTCGGATATATTTGGTTTTCGAATATTATTAAGACTATATCCATACCATGGTTGTCTTTTAGCACCATCAAATTATTATAACTTTTACCCGATTAGAGGATTTGCATTTCTAGCGGTTGTCTCCATTTTCAGAAATCTTTTATCACAACCAGAAATAATAGATTTTCTATGAAATTCTACTTGATTTTCCTTGAACTGATTAGGACCATATCAATATCTATTGGCTCAATCTCTTTCAAGGTCCAATTTTAGTGTGTTGCATATATTTTGTGGATAGTTATATATTTTGTAGCTATATATATAGTTAGTTGATAGTTATATGCAGGAAAAACCTAGATAGTTACCTAACAACCTTATTATATTATTCCGGTAAGAGCATCCTTAGAGGATCGATATTTTCCCAATGCGATTAGATAGCTAAGGGTAGAAAAGGGTTGTATGAGAAGGCACATGTTAAGCAAGTTAGTTTGGAGAGAATTATAAATTATGGTTCATTTAGGATAGAATCATTAGTGGTGCTTACTAGTGCTTGGGTATTGGATTTGAACAAATGAAGGTATTTGATGATTTTAAATTTTATGATTAAAGGAAGAGTTATGGAAGATAGAGAAAGATGTAGGTAGAGTTAGCGAGAAAAGTCTAGGATTTGGTAAGGTTCTCTAATCGAGGAAGTGAATTTGGATAATATATGAACATGAGAATATGATGATCAAGTAAATGAACACTTGATAGAGATCAACTTTTATGATTAGATGACTACTGTAACCATAAGGGACGGATATAACCACAAAAGGAATATCATAAGCAATGGTGTCACGACCCGCACCCTGATTAGGTGCACGAGTACGTGATTACGTCCAGCCTACGCCGCAGCATCGGCGGTAGAACGCTGTCTAGGTCATCTATAAATACTACAACAAAACAGATAAAGGTACCTGTACAGTATATACACTCCGAATAGAAGTGACATAGCAATACAGTCTCAATCACAAAAGCAAACTAAGATAGATAGCACGAAAGAAAATATGATAGATGAAAGCAGGAAATAAGTTCAAGATTCACACCAGTCCAGAGCTATACACAAACAACCCAGAGTCACAAAAATATATATATATGGTACTACAAACTGAAAGTACTAGCTGGCTCGCAAGCCAGGCAAACCTAACTAACTATGCTACTCAGGGTGAGCAAAGTCTAGTGGTTCTACTAACAAGCCACAGTCCGGGTCTACTCCATCAGACTCGACCCCATAATAGGTCGGGCAATCTGCCTCAGAATCATCTGTAATATGTCAACGGTATCCTGTCAGGAAAATGAGCAAGTACAAACACCAACAGCAGTTGCATATGAATTGACAAATTTTATAAGAGACAGTGTAATAAAATACAAGACAAAATCAACAGGAATATATATCAAGATGTGAGTACTGAAAAGGACGACAATATATATATAGGACGACTTGGGAACTATTAGGAAGCCGAGTTACAACCCCTAAACCAAACAAGGATCGGGGCTGTAACCCTTCTCCCGAACAGAACTTAGTCTCCAACGATAATAAATATAAAAGGTGCCTTGAATTATTAGTGTGTTATGTGATCGGCTTAGGAAAATATGCCCAGGCTTTCCATCCGACCGGCTATGAACAATGTATACTAACGGTTCATCCGTTCATCCACATCAGCGACTTGTCACGTATTTATTACCTCTGATTAAGTTGTCTATCGAAATAATGATCTTCAACAAATTATATTCTGCCATGTCCATATTACCTCTGAGCAGATATAATGAATATAATTATTTTCTACATCAAGAAATATATCATGTCCTGAACCTCTGAATATATTTTTTATTGCTATTATTTATATCCATAATGGGATATACAATAAATAATAGAGCCACAAAAATAATGTTTTTTTATTGATCAAGATAAAAGGCATTACAAAAAGACATATTACAAAGGAGAAAGTTCAAAAGATTCATTCGATTGGTGGAGTCATCAGACTGGCTATCTGCTGCTTCAAAGTTTGAAGTCGTTCCTCACGAGAATCCAGCACCCGCCTTCTAGCTTCCTCCGTTCCAGATTTATCATCAAATGTCGGCAAGGTCACTAGTCGGCGAGCGATTTCATCTTGATGAGAAGTGACAAACTCATTCTTTTCATGGGTCAGAATGTCTAGTTGCTGAACTGCAACCTGATGCTGTGAAGTCTCTTCCTCAAGAGCAAGTTGAACAATTCTCAACTCTTTCTGAGGTCGAGCAAACTCTGCATTTAGTTCAGCAACCTTCTTTTCTTTCTCCCCAGCAGCAGACGCTAATATCTCTATCTGGGAGTCATACTCTGAAGACTTTGTAACGAAAGTGTCCAAGAAAATCTTGAAATCAGCTTTCGTAACTTCGACTTCTCGAGTCATCCTTTCAAACTCAGCATTCACCAGGGGCTCTACCTCCTCCCGATTAAGATCTTTGTAAATCTTAATTGATTCCTCCAGCTCATCCAGTATATGTTCAAGATAGGCAGCTTGAGCTTCATCACCCTGACTTTGGATAGCACCGATCAGATAAGTAGTTGGACTTCTGACGGTGATGAAAGCAACGTTCTCTTTCTCTATTATCCTTTCTACTAAGGGTCCTAATGAAGTGAAGAAGAGGCTGGTGAAGGAACCAACTATAAATTTATTGGTAGCCGCGGCACTGGGTGTAGCAGCTACTCCTATAGAAGTTGAAGCAGCAGAGGCCTGTAAATATGAAAGTTCGGCTTCTAGAACATGGGCTGAAGTTTCTCTGGACAAGGGAGCCATAGTGGAGCTAGTTGCCCCTCCCAGATGTTCCTCTGCGAAATCAAATAAACATCATCAGATTGCTGTCATTAGCGATTATCAAAAAGGATCAAAAATAAGGGTAAGCTTACCATTGCTGGGTTTAGTGACCAAATTGTCATTTGTTGACATAGGCTGCAGCCTCGCAGAAGTAGCTTCAGACATCATTGCATGGCTGCTTCCCGCTTCCGAGCCGCCCGATAAATGACGGCTACTGCTAGCTATCGCTTTTGTCTGCACTATATCAGTGCATACTGGAGGAATTGGAGAAGGTTGAATTTCTGCATGAATGAAAGTTAAGATGTCAGTCATTCGACCTATAAAAGAAGATTATCAATATCAGCCAATACCTCTTGGTTCAGTGACAGTTGGTTCCTCCGGTGCTACGTCATTAACAGTGTTCTGTTCTTGGGATGCATGGGCATCGGCATCCTCTTCCAGATTCAGATTATCATCCTCTGTAGATGTTTCTTCATCATCTGCACCCTCTTCTCGTGCCTTCTCGCTATCACTTGCGTCGGCTGGATCTATATCATCATTGAAGCCGAAGTCACAGTCTTTCAAGGCCTCGATCAGCAATCGATCCTCTTCAGCCCTACGAGATCTTGGTGTAGCTGGAAGGGACAGTTTTCGTTGCAAGCGTAGGAGATTGTACTACTTCAACAGATGATCCCGACTCATTGATTGGGGTTGGAGCTGCAGTTGCTTCTCTTGTTTCTGTAGCCCCATCCTTTATCTCTGCGGTCTCCTCTCTTGTCTCTACAACCTGGTCTCCTTTCTCTGCACTGGAAGTTTCCTGCCTGGGCTCGGGAGCAGGTGTCGGAGAAGGCATCATAACCCCGACGACAGCACTGATCAAGGCCGATGTATGAGCAGATCTTGGTGGAGTGGTCACTTTCTTTCTGAAAGCTAATTTCGTCCTGCGTAGAGGTTCTTCTGGGATCTCTACGTCTGTTGCGTGTGTTCTTCTTTGAATGGAAGTAGGGGTTGTTGCCTCTTCTCTATGAATCGACTCGGCCTGTTGTCGAGATTGTGAGCGAGTAGTGACTCTTTCTGAAGAGTCCACGGCGATCTTCTTCTTTAAGACAAGAGAAGATGTTTCTTCTGCCTTCCTTTTCCTCTCCTTGATCGGAGATCTTACAACTTTCAGAGAGACACGTAGCAACTCGTATACTTCTTCGGGGAAGTTGGCTTCCCTCGAAGCTTCTAAAGGTACATCAGCTGGCTCGTGCTCTTCATCATTTCCAGGAAGTACCATAACAGGTGCTCCTTTCTTAAATCGAGTTGTCGTCGCAAAGCTGTCTGCTAGATTGAAGTTCTCAGCAAAAGTATTTGCTGATGTGTAAAAGATCGAGTAAGTATACAGCATGCGAGGGCCACGATCGCTTCTTGTCGGCATCGAGAATGTCATCCTTGTGTCACGGGCATTATAATATGCCCAAGCCCGGGCTCCATCAATTAAAAAACCTTTTCCCAGTAGGCATGTTATAGCATTACCTACGTGAAATTGGTCATAACCGAATTGGCGTACAATTGGCTGGGGAGATAAGGCTCGAGATAACATTCATCCTCGAACCGGTACACCAAGTGTGATGGCCGAATTGTTCTCAACCAGTCGAAAGCTGTATGGCCCAACGGCTGTATCCTCATAGAGTCGACGAGGTTTTTTGACATATGCTCATAACCAACTGGAGGGGGAACACAATAAAAGTTCCATCCCTTGCCGAGATTCAGAGTTCACCGACAGTCTCTCAAAGTGGTGTAGATCCACTTACATCCCGAAAATCTTCTTAAAAAACTACCGTCCACTGCCCCATGTTAGGATTCATCAAAGAAGGATGGTGTAAAAGCAGCCATCCAAACAGATAGGTGTATGGCAGTTCCAGCCGAGGAAAACTTCCTTTCTCGCCTTATCCTCGAATCATTGAATCAACAAAGAGGCGGAGGCCGACATTCACCATGCATGTAATTGCTGACAGCAAATCCATCCGGTAGCCGAAAACCAGATGGACAGCAGCAAATAGTACACCACGATGGAAGCGGTCAACTGTACTGGCCCCGGGAACGACATATCGTCGAAGCCAGTAAGTAAGAAAACCCGCCAGCTGGGCTTTCTTCGACATGGGCCTGTAGCCCATCCTCATATAGCTTTCAATGATGTCGTCTTTCTTAAAAGGGGATATTGAAGATCATCCTCAATCTTGATATCTATATCACCATGCGTCTCCATCAGCTCTATTACTTCACTATTGCTAAGTGGTCTGAAGAAATTGGGATTGCAGTTTTCATGCTCTTTAGTCTTTTTCTCAATGATATGGTTGAGGAAAAGATACGACAACCATTTGATGGAGTAGCAGGTGCCGGCTGTGCTACTCTTGTAATATAGAAAGCAAATCTTGTAGTGGCAGAGGAGTTTTTCAAAGACAACTACCATATCGGCATTCTCCTGGCACAGTTTGTCCAACTCACAGTTTGTCGGGACAAACTCTTCATAGAGGATATCCCCCATTGGCAGGTGAGAGATATACTTCATCTCGTGCAAAGCTAATCCAATCTCTCCGCGTGGGGTCATGAAAGTTCCAGTCCTGTAGTTGTATCTTTCTGCCAATGCAAGGAATAGATGAGGATTAGGAGGGAAGACATAAACAGTGGCGTACACTGCTTGGTACAGATCAAGCTCCTTGAGCCGAGCTTCAAATTGGACCAATATCCAATTGGTTATACAGATCCATCTCTTGTTATCCGGATTCACAAGACCTGTCAGCCACAGATCTTGGTCCGGATACCTTCCCTCTACCTTCGCAAACTCATTTGTGAATATTGGAGTTCTCACTGGGAGCAGCAGGGAAGAATCTTCCGGTGGGATGCAACCGGGTTTTAATCCTCTGAGTAAGGAGCAATGACGCTCAGAGGAACTGTAGAACATATCTTTGTGGTCTGGTCCCTTCTTAACACAAATATTTTTCGCTCGGGCTTGCTACAGCGGAGTTATGTCCCATTCCATTCTTTTGGGATAACCCGCAAAAGCATATCGGAACAAAGAAAGGCATCTGGAGATCTCTGGCAGAAGTATTGTCTTCTCACCCCTTTGGAAAATCCTCTGTTCCATGCGAGGTCTCGGCTGAGAATTCTTGTCAAGAGCCTCACCAAATAAGAACATAGGCTTCTTATGGGTGACTGCGTCAGCAGTCTGAAGAGGCTGCCCGTTCATCAGACATAGTAAAGTGTCATTATCTTGTGCAGTCAGGATAGCCTGCCGAGAGGACGATAGGGCATACTGAGGAAATGACACGTGCGAGAGATCTTCCTTGTATTCAGGTTCAGACAGGGATCCTGCAAAAACCTCATAGTTGGGATCTTCCCTGAGGTTAACTGCATCAATAAAGAAGGCAATGATCAGTATATACAAAATTAAAAAGTTTCTTCAAAAGATCATCAATTTGTGTTGTGTGAAACAAACTATCAGATTGCGCCAACACAGTCAGCTTACGCAAGTTATCAGATTGTGCCAGCACAGTCAGCTTGCGCAAGTTATCAGATTGTGCCAGCACAGTCAGCTTATTATCAGATTGCGCCAGCACAGTCAGCTCATTATCAGATTGCGCCAGCACAGTCAACTTACGCAAGTTATCAGATTGCGCCAGCACAGTCAACATGTGCAAGTTATCAGATTGTGCCAGCACAGCCAATGTGCACAAGACGTCAGATTGCGCTAACATACTTGCGCAAGACATCAGTTTGCGCTGGCACAACCGACTTGCACAAATCGATGGATTGTGCCGACCATTTTGTCAGCGCTTTCCAACCGATTGCGCAAAAGTATAGTTTTCATAAAAATGAAAACTATGGTGAATGTAACCGAAACCCTAAACAGGGTGGCACAAATACCATCAATCTCTAAAAAGAAAGAGGTATGAAGGTCTGAAAATATCAAAAACCCTAAAAAGGGTTTCGATTATGGTTCTTCATTCACCTTGAAGCGCAGATGACCCGTCTCATGATGAGATACTCGTGACGTAACACGAGTCGAGGGTTCGGCGAGGGCCTTTCCCTTCTCGGCAGCCGATCGCTTGGGCGCCATTTCTGTCGTCGACGAGAGAAAGAAGGAGAAGTCGGAGTAGGGAAGGAGCTTCTGTCTCTGGGGAATTCGAAAGCAAGTAAAGGTTGAAAGAAAAAAAATAAAACTATTTATAGTTTCAGAAGTGTAACAGTCACCCCCAATTGCGCCACAAAAGACGGAGCTAATTCTTCCAAACGCGCAATCAAAGCGCAACTTGCGCAACTTGATTTTAAATTTAAAATTCAAAGTATTTCGAAACTTTGAATATTTTCAAATTTCGAAAACTTTGAAGGGGGTCTTGTATGTCCTAAAAATCAAGTTGTGTCTATCAAATAGGCAGAGAATTTTCAACTACGCACCCTTCAAATGGACTGTACAGGAAACAGATTGTGCTACAAATCGAACGCGCGAGCTGAACTGCGCTACCACCAGAGTACGCTATGCTGACGTGGCAATGCCATCATTACCTGACAAAGATCGGATCTTCTGACAGTCTGACAGCCCGAAAAATGAGGAGTCCATTCGTTTCTTGTGCAGCACAGCGCTCGAGAACAGCTGTACAACTCTAGCACAAGCTGCCAGTCCAATCGCAGTGCAGTTTGACCAAGCCTGAATCCCAGTGCTTTCTAGTGGCTAGAAGGAAGCACAGTCTGAAGCTAGCGCTATTCGATTAGCGCGATTCATCAAATAACTAACATGTATTACGTGGCTTACATGCCATCAATTGCTCGCCATGTAGCAACCGCCTGTACACGACCAAGCACATTTCAATCAAACAATGCCACGCGTCTGAATACAGTTAGCCCACGATCGAGCAACTTCCCAATAGGCCAGCGCAGTTTGCAGTCAGCGCAGTTTGTTGTCAGCGCAGTTCATCATGCATAATCCAGAATAACTACAAATTAGTTATTTCTAGAACTCTATAAATAGAGTTTTAAGTCCTTCATTAAAGGGATCAGATCATTATTATCATCAGAGATCAGGAGTTCTTGTCCAAGTGCTGCTGCATTCTTCAGAGGTTATCGTCTTTAAAGTTCATATCGTCCAAGGGATAAAGTGATCGTCTTCAGATCGGATTTCTATAGTTGTATTTTTCCAGAATTCAATTGTAATCTTCTTACAAAGTTTGTGAAATAAAGACTTTTGTTTTTGCAAACAGAGTGGAGCAAAACAAAATTGAGAAATATTGTGAAGGAAAAGGCGACGGAGGCAACGGTTTTGTCGATATCTTTTTGGAATAATATTGCATTGGCACTGAATGTATTTACTCCTTTGGTGAAGGTTTTACGCCTAGTGGATGGGGATAAAAAAACTTCAATGCCCTTTGTGGTAGGTGCACTTAGAAAAGCCAAGGAAGAGACGAAGAGTGCATTCAAGAAAGATGAGAATGCCAAACCTATCTTGAAGATTATTGATGACAAGTCTAAGAATAGACTTGATAGTCCTTTGCACTATGCCGCTTACTTGTTGAATCCAATTTTTTACTACAAAGATCCAAGCATAGAGAATGATGAAAATGTAATGAATAGGTTTTTGAATTGTGTTGAGAAACTTTTTTTCGATGACTTGGACATGCAATCCACAATCTCTAATGATGAGTTGTTGAAATATAAGAGCAAATCCGGGAACTTTAGATGAAAAATGGCACAAGCGGCATATGAGAAGGATGCTCCATATTGTGAGTTTGACCCTGGTAAATTTTTTTCCTTAAGGCTTTAACATTCTTTTTGTTTATGATTAAATTTTTTATGTATCTAAACTTTTAATTTGGTTCATTTTGTCTCTTAATGTGTAGTTGGATGGTGGTCAAATTATGGTGGTAGTACCCCAAACTTGCAAAAGATGGCAATTAGATTTCTCTCTTTGACTAGTAGTTCATCGAGGTGTGAAAGAAATTGGAGCCAATTTGAGGGGGTAAGTGGTTGTTTTTCAATTAAGTTCTTTTCGTAGATTTTTTTATTTTTTTATTATGCATTGAAATTTTAGTTAATTTGTGACCCATTTTTATTGTTTAGATACATACCAAGAAGAGAAATAGGCTTGAGGTATCAAGGTTGAACGACCTTGTATATGTGAAATTCAATTCCAATCTTATGAAGAACAAGTGTAAGAGAGAAATGGGTGGAGAATTGCTACTATGTTCGCAAGCTAATGAAGCTTAAGGTTGGCTTGTTGAGGGTGGTGATGATAATGAGGTCGAGCCGGGTTCGGGACTTACTTAGAGAACGATGGCGGAAGCGTCGGGAGCGAATGAAGCATTTGAAGCAAGGAGGAGTGCAAGGAACATTTCAATTAGAGAACTTGATGAAGACCTTGATACGTCCGAGGAGGAGCCGAACGAGGAGGTTGATTTTGAGTCGGATGATGAAAGAATTATGGAAGTGGTTGATGGTGTTTGCGTAGACTTAGAAGACTAAATATCAAGTTCTCATTTTGAAGCTCTTGAAAACTGGCACTTTGAAGCCCTTGAGAACTGGCATTTTGAAGACCTTGAATTTTGACTCTTACTATTTTGAAGCTAGCATTAGGTATATAACCATCTAATGGAAAGCTTTTATTTTACATATCAAGTTCTCATATTTTGTACATTGGAGACTTCAGACTTTTGGGATGGCTGATGGGTCTAATAACATCTAATGGAAAGCTTTGTTATTTTTATTTTTGCTCGTTCACTGCAGTAGGAAGAGCACATAAAGTATATACATTGAACCTATTATCATCTGCATTGAAGTTTGAACCTGACAATACAACATCTCATGTAACTGTCAACTGCATAGTTCACTGCATTAGGAAGAGCACATAAAGTATATGCAGTAGAAAATCAAACAACTATCAACTGCATAGTTCAACAATCAAGTATTCACTATTTTTTTAACATCCAGATAGGTACCATCATACACATTGAACCTGTCATCATCCACATTGAACCTGACAACAACATCTCATATATATATATTGATATTGTAATTTGTACATAATATAAACTTTACACTTTTACTTATTTTGAAGAGCACATAAAGTATTGAGCTATTTTTGAAGAAACTGATGGAGCATTGGACAAGTGAAGAATCTCCAATTATCATGCTATTTTGAAGCTATTTTGACTTTTTCTTTATATGAATTGATCTCTAGATTCTCCAGTTGGTCTCTCTAATTGAAAAAGAAACATAAACAATAGTTGGTGCATATTATGCAAAATGTCAATAGACTAAAATGACAATACAACATCTCATATATATTGATATCGTACTAGAAGTCTAGAACATGTTGTAACCTTCTATCATCACACTATAGACTAATATGACACTATTACAGTCAATTACATACAAGTTACTTGGGCATATTATGCAAAATAAATTAGAAGGAATAAAAAAATAGACAAAAAAATTGCAACCGCCTAGGCGGTAGGCGGTCCCTTACCGCCGCGCACCCGCCTACCGCCGTTTATAACCTTGTTTATCAAAACTTGTTTAAAATCAAATATTTTGAGAGCATTTTAGGGCCTTTAGAGTTTCAAGACTCTTTATTCCTCTTTTTTCTATTTGATCAATATTTTCTTATCATAAATTCTTACTACCTTTCACCAATCTACAAAGTCTGCCTATCCTAGTAGTCCTTAAATTTGAGGATGAACTTATTTCTAAGGTGGGTAGATTTGTAATCCCTCTTTCCAAAATTTTGGAAAAAAATATTTATTATTATTATTTATTTGACTTAAATAGGGATTTATAGAATTTATAAATATTTTTCTAAAGTAATTATTAATACTATTATAAAAGGCCTTAGTTATGGTTAAGTTTTGGAGTACAAGATGACTAGAAATCATGGTACGGATAGTGTAGTTGCGTGCTTTGACAAGTGTATTAGCCATAGCAAGAAAGGCCGGGCCATATGTGTGTTCTAACTAGTAAAACCCATCAAAGTTGCGACTTGACCCCTATAAATGATTTAATTAATTATGATTAAGATTTTTGACTTTTCAGAGACCCGGTTGTACTAATTTATCCCGGACTTGAACCGAACCTAACCTAAACCCATGTAGTCAGGTAGTACGTCCAAAGATGTCCATGTGGATAATTATTGTGTAAATGTAATTAGGGTGTTTATTCGTGTGGTTAAATAGGTATTATTTTTATGAGTGTTATATATAATAAAAATAATTGCTATAAAAAGAAATTGATATTTTATTTTAGTATATGATAACATTTTCTAAGAATGTCCTTTTAAGATTTATTAGGGTTATCTTCTTATAAAATTCAGTATAATTAGTTTCGGATTATTATTGTATTAATGTGTAAAAAAATTATGATATGATTTACATAGGTAAATAAATATTATGTAATAAGTTATTTGTTGAAAATAAATTCTTATTAATTATTTAGTTGGAATTTCATAATATATCTTAATTCGCCCCAATCGCCATTTATATATATATATATATATATATATATATATATATATATATATATATATATATATAATATATATATATATATATATATATATATATATATATATATATATATATATATATATATATATATAAAGAAGAAATATATATAAAGAAGAAAGAAATATATATATATATATATATATATATATATATATATAAAAAAAAAAAAAAAAAAAATATATATATATATATATATATATATAAAGAAGAAAGAAAAGAAAATCTATTAACCAATATCTCGCTAATTTCTCGCGCGATATAAATCCCCCAAAACCCTCGCAGCAGAGCCCAACCCGACACTAGAAAACCCACGACCCCCCGGTACCAACCCGAACAAGAATTGTGTATGTATATAAAGAGAACGAAAGGGGAAAAACCTAAAATTATGATTTTAGAGACCGTAGGTACTGGCATGCTTTTCGGTGCAAAGTGGATCCAACAACGAATATCGTTTTGACCCGAAATTATGATTTTGTCCTTGTCTCCGTGTCCAGAATTGGACTTTTGGGTAGGTATTTTTAGATATTTCTTTAATACCAAATGCAATGGTAATGTCTGTTTCAACATCCGGAGGCTGTTGAGCGAGTTTGACTTTGGTGGCTCACTGAGTGGTTGGTATTATCGGTTTCACCAGCAAAGGACCCCAGGCGAGTACATTTTTGATAGTTTTTATATTTGATAATTTCTATGATTCATGTATTTAGTAGAAATTTACATTGATTTTCTGTTGATTCTCGATATTACACGAGGTAGTAGTTATGGATTCTTTACATGTTGTTTGTGACCAATGTATTACTGTGTTCGTTGTAGTTGTCACGCCCTGCTCCCGTAGGAGCGATCGTCCTCGCTAAGGCATGATGCCGCACGAGCCTAGATTGCGCTCGTGTAAGGCAGTTTCATAACGGCCGATTACATCGGCGGCGACGGGGTCGTCGTACAGAAGTCCCAAGCAGAAATATTGAAACATACAGCAGAAATTTAGAACAAGCACACATGAACACAAGTCATTCAAAAGAAGCTCATTATTGATATTGAATACAAGATTACATTTGTGGGCGCAAGGCCATATTTTACAATCTCTCAAGCTCACTCTTCTCACTTTACAAATCACTCTGCTCTCTCTCATCTCTTGATTACAATGCTTGAGCCAGCAGAAGCTTCAGAAGGCGATGTCAATATATTATGTCCCGTATAAGTCTTGACTCCACTCGGCCGCGCGCTTCGAATCACCAAGGAACTCTATGCCTCGACGCATCCAAGCGAGCTCCGCACCACGAGCTTCTACCTGCGCCTGCACATGAAAACTATGTTGGTGTCAGTACTCAACTATACTGGTGGAGTGAGCTCCTCGCCCACCCATATAAAACTGATACATTTATTTTACTTTGTACAATACAAGCCCCTTTTACGATTGTCTTTCTAGTCTTGCCTTAGGATCGATTTTTAGGACCGATGCCTTGGTCAGTTTTGTGTCTCTAGACCGTCACTGTGCCTTGCACTGATAATGTACTCATACTTTACTGCGAGACCTTCTCGTTCCAATAACGTCAACTTATCATCTCGTGCTTGCCTTTTTGTAATGCCCATATCTCGTATTACGTTTTTAGAATACGTGTACGTATTCTGACCCGTATTGTATGACTCCCTGCTTGATTTATTTTAGCATTTCATTGATGGGTTTATCTTGGTTCGGCTTGGTTTTGCATGGTTCAGTTTTGCTAGATTTTATGTGAACCAAACCACTCCCACCTACCACCACCCTCTTCATTAAATATCCTACCAAACATTTCTCTCTCCACATTAACTTTCTTCTTTCCCACCATTTCTTCTCCACCAACCTGAGAGAGTGGAGAGCTTAGGCAAGTGCATCTTGTTTCATGGAGGAAGTCCATTTTTATTGTTCTATTGTCTTCCTCATGTGTTTCTAACCCACTTTAGTACTTAGCATTTTTAATTTCCATGGTTTAATTCTTGTAGATCTAAGTTTGTTGCATTTTTGGATTTCTTGGAGTTTGATCTGTTAAACCTTGTTATTTTTAAGTTTTGATTGTTTCATGTTGTAGAGAATTTCATTTTGCCCCATTTTGACCTATGGAAGCTCGGATTTGGACTCTGGATGATGGAATTATGGAGCTTGGAAGCATGGCTTCATGGTGTTCTTCTTCTCGGAAATTGGAGGAGAAGAACAGTACTTGACCGCATGACTATTTCATGCGGCAAGTGTTCTTCCCTGCCGCATGGACAAGTCAGCCGCATAGGGCTATTCCTAAATGAGTCGCATGGCTTTATATGGAAGTGTATTATTTAATCTCCTTTATAATTGTTGGCCGCACCTTAGCATTTAATGCATGTATATGGGAACAAGGTTGCATCAGCACATGGAAGCAAGACTTAGGCTTAGCATTTAATGCTTGGCCACGTTAGCATGGCATAACATTTAATGCTTGCGTCACTTAGCTGCAGTTGCAAGCTTGCTTGGGCTTATTTAATAAATATTGGCCGCATATGAGATTCCTGGCCGCATGGCCATAATACTTTTGGCCACGTAGGCCAATCCGTTTTTGGCCCCATATGTATGAGTACTTAATGCATTAATATTTAATGCATTTGTAGTTGGCCGCATGGGCTAACCTATCCTGGCCGCATATGGCTTAGGCCATGAATCATTTAATGCATGCAAGCTTCATTTGCATTGCTTATATATATTAATAAGCACATGCATGCATTGTGCTTGCACGTTTATGTTTAAAAGCCATGCATAAGCATTAAATATTTAGTTAAGCATTTAAACCCATGCTTAAGCATTAAATATTTAGTTAAGCATTTAAAGCCATGTACTAGCATTAAATATGTAGTTTAGTATTTGCTTGCAGGGAATAAGTGTGTGCATTTAGCATTAGCTTTAGCTTGCATACTCCCTTATTGAGCCGCATAGGCCGTTAGACCACATGTTGGCCGCATGGGAATGTATAATTTGGCCGCATGCTTACAAACATTTAGGCCGCATGCTTACATAAGATAAGCTTGGCCACAATTAAATATTTCTGGCCGCATAGCCTCTCTTACATTTTTTGGCCGTATGGCCCCCTTCAATTTAATATTGGCCGCATGGTCCCTTTCACTTGCATGGCTTATTATATACATGTAATCATTGCTTCACGTGGATCATTAATTAAATGGTTCACGTGAACTTTCCTTCCTTGCTGTATTGATTTTTTTGGGTCCCACTTGGCTAGAATATATATAATTTAGGCCACAAGGCCTCTGTACTTGAGTGGCCACGTGTCCTTTTCTTTTGCTTGAATGTAAGTTTGCATTTAATGAGGGTCCCACTATCTTTTGTCTTATTTGCTTGCATGCATTCTTGGTCGCATGACCCCTTCAGTTATTTTCTGGCCGCATAAGCTTTGGCTGGCCGCATGGGTGGCCTCTCACTCTCTTTGGCCGCATGTATGTTCTCCCACTTTTGGGCCGTATGGGGTCCACTTTGATTGTTTAAATATTTTATTTGCCTGAATTGTGGTCAGAATTTCTTTCCACTCCCAACATAAAAGTTGTAAATCTTTTCCTTGGCTTCAAGGATATGTTATTTAATTATTTTATTGCAAGTTCTCTCATCTCAATATGGGGCTTATAATCACAGTGTACATTTTCTATTCTGGCCTGAATTGCGACGACCCACTTAAGAGTTTGTTATTTCTTAAATAATGAATTGCTTAACACGATAGTGACCCGTTGTGGTGCACTCCAGATTGGTAACAAGATGAATAATGATGACTTGATAGTGGCCCATCGTGGCGCACTCTTGAATAAGTAATAATGATAATGACATGATAGTGGCCCGCCGTGGCGCACTCTTGATAAGAGAACCCGACATGATACTTCTCGAAATGTTGTTGCGACGGCTAACCTGACATGACCAGTATGAATGACCTAGACACCGTGGATGATTGTGCTTGTACAAATGAACCCGTCTTGTCTTGCATCATGTCTAGGACAGGGATCCCTGAGTACCACGGTCAGGGGTACCCACTGAAATCGACTAAGGCTAACAACTAGAATAATACAGTAGTTCATGAAGAGACTTTCCCAGTTACTTGTTGCCCCTTTGATCCTGGCCTTATATATATATATATACATGGGACTTGGAGCTATCTGTCATGATGAGCACATTTCCAGCCTGCCGTCGAGTGGGACACCTCTTTAGGACACATGTATCTCACTACAGTGTGTCTGTTATACTTATTTTCTTTTGCTAGGGTTACTCAGGTAGCAGCAGACGAGTAACTGGACTTGGAAATCTCTTTGCATCTTGCTAGTAACTAGGCATGTGATAACCCTAGTTAGTTAAAGTATCAAGCCGTACTTATTGCTTGGCCGTGATTGTTGGATGGAGTTCAATCAGTCTAGTCTTGTCTTGATCCTATACAAGATTGTTACATATCCTGATTTCTTGCCGATAAATGGTGGAAGAAACCAAGTTCTATTCAGACGAAGGGTTACAACCCCGGTCCTTGTTTGGTTTACGGATTGTAACCTGGTTATCTGAATAGTCCCATGGTTATCTCATCGTATATCATCTGTCACGCTTTTCCTTAATTACTGTCTTTTATTATGTAATCATATTCTTGTGCTAATTGCTGGTTTTAGTTCCTAAGTGAAGCCTCCCTTGTGGTACTTGCTCTTTCTGGGGTCTGACCCAGCTGGTTTTGTATGACCAGATACCGGAGCAGCTCCCAAGGATCTACCGACTTTCCAGCCAGATGGTGACCACTAGACGGAACCCTGGCAACGAGTGGGTTTATTTTGGCTCTCCCACTCTATTGTAAAATTATTCTTTTGAGGCGTTTAGCCGGCGAGCACGTGTTAGCTCGATTGCACCTTTATTTATTGTCTGCCTACAGGCTGTAACATGATTGGCAAATCCTAGGGTTGATCATGTATTGACTAAAACTCCTGCTAGTCCTCACATTTTGTAACGACTAGCGTCATGATCAGCTGAATATGTAATGTTTGGGACGCCTTACTATTGTATATTCGGTGATCTTACATCTTGTAATATTTATTTACTTGCTTGTGATTGAGACACTAGGCTTGTTATTGACCATAAGAGACTGTTGGCTTGTAGTTAAACCCTCATATATCTAGACAGTCGTGACCGTATGGTGAGATGGATTCCATTTTATTATACGCAGCTGGCTATGTCTGCCCCCGCTCTCCAGTATTCTGGTTCTGGGGCGTGATATGGTTTAAATGGTGGCCCATGCAGGTCTTGTAAATCAAGATATGTGAGGGTTTATCGAATAGATGTCTCAATCAGCACTCGCCCTTGATCTCTGTTCGTATTCTTTGAATCTCTGAAATTCTTGTTCTGATCACATGCTTGTATCTTTGATCTATCATGTTCCATCCTTATTGTTCCCTATGTCATTTTCTTCAGCGGCATTGTACCTGGCCCTGCCGATCAGCAAGGCGGAGCACCTCTCGTGGATCAGCAACAACCTGGAGATCAAGTCCAGCATTCAGGAGTAGCCTCCAGAGTCATGCCTCACGGAGATCCAGAACCCCCGGTACAGCCAGCCCAGCCCACAGGGCAGGATGATGGAGCCTTGGTGGGACTTATCATGGAGTTGCTTGCATCGCAGGATCGTCAAGAAGACGCCTTGCGTCAGGCAGTGGTAGAAGCTCTGGGCAGAGATGGACATCATAGGAACAGTGCATCGAACAGTGACAGGACCGGAGGTCGAAAGCGATCTCACAGCCAGATGAATCAGTCGTCAGCCCCAGCACCGGCAGCTAGAGCTTTGACCATTGGAGCTCCGAAAAGGACAGCTTCAGTTACGTCGGTTCAACATTCATCCCCGACGTGTCCTCAGCAGCAGAAGAAGAAGCAGTCGTTCCCCATGGGCTGATCTTATTGTGGGAAGCCTGGACATGTTATTTCAGAATGTCGCAAGGCTCGAGGATTGTGTTTGCTTTATGGAGCGTCGGACCACAAGGTAGGGTCCTGTCCGTTCAGGATTGACTCATCACCAGCCATGACCAGTTCATCGGTTAGGGGACCAGCCACAGTACCAATCCAGCAGCAGTTTCCATCTTCGAGGCCGTTGCCAACGCAGGCCCAAGCTTTTCAGCAGCAAAGGCCTCAGCAGTATGCCCAGGCACAATTTCAGTATAGGCAGAGGGGATTCCAGCAGAGACCCCAGCAGTATGCCCTGGTCCAAGCTCAGATTCAGAACCGACAGAGAGATTTCTAGCAGGATATTTTTCCTTCTTCCTTCTGTTTTTAAATTCCTTGCTTGCATGATTGATTGTTTGATTGATTGCTTAGTATAGCTTGTCCTTGCATCTCTAGCCACTTGATTAAATTCTGAGGACAGAATTCTTTTAAGGTGGGTAGAGTTGTAATTCCCATATCTCGTATTACGTATTTGGAATACGTGTACGTATTCTAACCCGTATTGCATGACTCCCTGCTTGATTTATTTTGGCATTTCATTGATGGGTTTATCTTGGTTCGGCTTGGTTTTGCATGGTTCGATTTTGCTAGATTTTATGTGAACCAAACCACTCCCACCTACAACCACCCTCTTCATTAAATATCCTACCAAACATTTCTCTCTCCACATTAACTTTCTTCTTCCCCACCATTTCTTCTCCACCAACCTGAGAGAGTGGAGAGCTTAGGCAAATGCATCTTGCTTCATGGAGAAAGTCCATTTTTATTGTTCCATTGTCTTCCTCATGTGTTTCTAACTCACTTTAGTACTTATCATTTTTAATTTTCATGGTTTAATTCTTATAGATCTAAGTTTGTTGTATTTTTGGATTTCTTGGAGTTTGATCTGTTAAACCTTGTTATTTTCAAGTTTTGATTGTTCCATGTTGTAGAGAATTTCATTCTGCCCCATTTTGACCTATGGAAGCTCGGATTTGGACTCTGGATGATGGAATTATAGAGCTTGGAAGCATGGCTTCATGGTGTTCTTCTTCTCGGAAATTGGAGGAGAAGAACAGTACTTGACCGCATGACTATTTCATGCGGCAAGTGTTCTTCCCTGCCGCATGGACAAGTCAGCCGCATAGGGCTATTCCTAAATGAGCCGCATGGCTTTATATGGAAGTGTATTATTTAATCTCCTTTACAATTGTTGGCCACACCTTAGCATTTAATGCATGTATATGGGAACAAGGTTGCATCAGCACATGGAAGCAAGACTTAGGCTTAGCATTTAATGCTTGGCCACGTTAGCATGGCTTAGCATTTAATGCTTGCGTCACTTAGCTGCAGTTGCAAGCTTGCTTGGGCTTATTTAATAAATATTGGCCGCATATGAGATTCCTGGCCGCATGGCCATAATACTTTTGGCCACGTAGGCCAATCCGTTCTTGGTCCCATATGTATGAGTACTTAATGCATTAATATTTAATGCATTTGTAGTTGGCCGCATGGGCTAACCTATCCTGGCCGCATATGGCTTAGGCCATGAATCATTTAATGCATGCAAGCTTCATTTGTATTGCTTATATATATTAATAAGCACATGCATGCATTGTGCTTGCACGTTTATGTTTAAAAGCCATGCATAAGCATTAAATATTTAGTTAAGCATTTAAACCCATGCTTAAGCATTAAATATTTAGTTAAGCATTTAAAGCCATGTACTAGCATTAAATATGTAGCTTAGCATTTGCATGCAGAGAATAAGTGCGTGCATTTAGCATTAGCTTTAGCATGCATACTCCCTTGTTGAGCCGCATAGGCCGTTAGACCACATGTTGGCCGCATGGGAATGTATAATTTGGCCGCATGCTTACATAAGATAAGCTTGGCCACAATTAAATATTTCTGGCCGCATTGCCTCTCTTACATTTTTTGGCCGCATGGCCCCCTTCAATTTAATATT
Source organism: Iris pallida (assembly GCA_029216955.1). NCBI lineage: Eukaryota > Viridiplantae > Streptophyta > Magnoliopsida > Asparagales > Iridaceae > Iris > Iris pallida. Next base: position 15,888,090 of record JANAVB010041419.1, on the reverse strand, counting down.
GGCCGCATGGCCCCTTTCACTTGCATGGCTTATTATATACATGTAATCATTGCTTCACGTGGATCATTAATTAAATGGTTCACGTGAACTTGCCTTCCTTGCTGCATTAATTTTTTTGGGTCCCACTTGGCTAGAATATATATAATTTAGGCCACAAGGCCTCTGTACTTGAGTGGCCACGTGCCCTTTTCTTTTGCTTGAATGTAAGTTTGCATTTAATGAGGATCCCACTATCTTTTGTCTTATTTGCTTGCATGCATTCTTGACCGCATGACCCCTTCAGTTATTTTCTGGCCGCATAAGCTTTGGCTGGCCGCATGGGTGGCCTCCCACTCTCTTTGGCCGCATGTATGTTCTCCCACTTTTGGGCCGTATGGGGTCCACTTTGATTGTTTAAATATTTTGTTTGCCTGAATTGTGGTCAGAATTTCTTCCCACTCCCAACATAAAAGTTGTAAATCTTTTCCTTGGTTTCAAGGTTATGTTATTTAATTATTTTATTGCAAGTTCTCTCATCTCAATATGGGGCTTATAATCACAGTGTACATTTTCTATTCTTGCCTGAATTGCGGCGACCCACTTAATAGTTTGTTATTTCTTAAATAATGAATTGCTTAACACGATAGTGACCCATTGTGGTGCACTCCAGATTGGTAACAAGATGAATAATGATGACTTGATAGTGGCCCGTCGTGGCGCGCTCTTGAATAAGTAATAATGATAATGACATGATAGTGGCCCGCCGTGGCGCACTCTTGATAAGAGAACCCGACATGATACTTCTCGAAATGCTGTTGCGACGGCTAACCTGACATGACCAGTATGAATGACCTGGACACCGTGGATGATTGTGCTTGTACAAATGAATCCGTCTTGTCTTGCATCATGTCTAGGACAGGGATCCCTGAGTACCACGGTCAGGGGTACCCACTGAAATCGACTAAGGCTAACAACTAGAATAATACAGTAGTTCATGAAGAGACTTTTCCAGTTACCTGTTGCCCCTTTGATCCCGGCCTTATATATATATATACGTGGGACTTGGAGCTATCTGTCATGATGAGCACATTTCCAGCCTGCCGTCGAGTGGGGCACCTCTTTAGGACACATGTATCTCACTACAGTGTGTCTGCTATACTTATTTTCTTTTGCTGGGGTCACTCAGGTAGCAGCAGGCGGGTAACTGGACTTGGAAATCTTTTTGCATCTTGCTAGTAACTAGGCCTGTGATAACCCTAGTTAGTTAAAGTATCAAGCCGTACTTATTGCTTGGCCGTGATTGTTGGATGGAGTTCAATCAGTCTAGTCTTGTCTTGATCCTGTACAAGATTGTTACATATCCTGATTTCTTGCCGATAAATGGTGGGAGAAACCAAGTTCTGTTCAGACGAAGGGTTACAACCCCGGTCCTTGTTTGGTTTACGGGTTGTAACCTGGTTATCTGAATAGTTCAATGGTTATCTCATCGTATATCACCTGTCACGCTTTTCCTTAATTACTGTCTTTTATTATGTAATCATATTCTTGTGCTAATTACTGGTTTTAGTTCCTAGTGAAGCCTCCCTTTTGGCACTTGCTCTTTCTGGGGTCTGACCCAGCTGGTTTTGTATGACCAGATACCGGAGGAGCTCCCGAGGATCTACCGACTTTCCAGCCAGATGGTGACCACTAGACGGAACCCTGACAACGAGTAGATTTATTTTGGCTCTTCCACTCTATTGTAAAATTATTCTTTTGAGACATTTAGCCGGCGAGCACGTGTTAGTTCGATTACACCTTTATTTATTGTCTGCCTACGGGCTGTAACATGATTGGCAAATCCTAGGGTTGATCATGTATTGACTAAAACTCCTGCTAGTCCTCATATTTTGTAACGACTAGCTTCATGATCAGCTGAATATATAATGTTTGGGATGCCTTACTATTGTATATTCGGTGATCTTACATCTTGTAACATTTATTTACTTGCTTGTGATTGAGACACTAGGCTTGTTATTGACCATAAGAGACTGTTGGCTTGTAGTTAAACCCTCATATATCTAGACAGCCGTGACCGTATGGTGAAATGGATTCCATTTCATTATACGCAGCTGGCTATGTCTGCCCCCGCTCTCCAGTATTCTGGTTCTGGGGCGTGACACTTTCGTGCTATGCTCTGGGACGTAACGACTCAGTCGTGTAATGAACTCGATTTTGCTTTAGTATCACTGAGGCAGTGCCGCCTCGCTTAGTCTTGCCTAAACTCGTATTGTGACAACGCGGCAATGCCTCACATCTCGAGGTCGTGCCCAGCAACTCAACATGACTTAACCAAACTTGCCCTACGGCCCTTCTCGACTTAACTCGAAACGTCTAACACAACTTGTGGAACCGGTGTTGAGAACTCAAGTACGACGCCATATCTCGTGGCGAAACACATGTCTTTACGTATAACCAAATCTTAGGCTCATATTACCTTGGGTGCATACCGTGCTTACGCTTCTTTTGTTACGACCTACACCGTGCATGCGGATTCGCCGCGAAGCACGCCAAATATCTATATAAAAGGCCGTTGGCATGACAAGCCATCGCGAACATAGCTCGGGTAGGCGGCGGGTCTTTCGATGCAGGTAGCGAGCCCCATAGAAAGCCCCCGACTACCCTCACGCAATGAATCGTGCGCTGCTATAACGTCTACCCCCTAGGATGACTGGGCCCGGGGACCCGGCGTATAACTAGTCTAGGCAGAAATCCTTGTCGACAAGGTGTCCAATGACCACGCACCTACGAGACATCTACACTCACGTAAATGCATGGCCTGATGTTACGGTACGACTGGAACCATACTTAGCATCTCGTGCTCTAAACCACCCTTTGCATAGCGTGCATCGGGACCGTAGGACTCCCAACCGAGGGACCGCCTCATACTTCTTAACGTGGATAGGAATGCGAGACTCCCAACCGAGGGACCGTCTCAAACTTCTTAACATAGATAGGAACGCGAGACTCCCAACCGAGGGACCGCCTCGAACTTCTTAACGTGGATAGGAACGCGAGACTCCCAACCGAGGGACCGCCTCGAACTTCTTAACGTGGATAGGAACGTGAGACTCCCAACCGAGGGACCGTCTCAAACTTCTTAACGTGGATAGGAACGCGAGACTCCCAACCGAGGGACCGCCTCGAACTTCTTTGAACTCGAGGGAACGACTACTACATAGCCTTCCAACTTAACTTGAACAAAACTTGTTCCTTAAGTGCCATAGACCGTGGCTAACTTTGCATCGTGCCAACCGTGGCTTGTGCCTTTTAACTGACTTACGTCCTATGCGACGCTATCAACCAAGTCATACGTTATATGACGGCCCTTGAGATCGTAGGACTATTTGACTTGTGTCACGACCCGCACCCGGATATACGGATACGAATACGTGGGCCACGCCCAGCCTACGCCGCAGTATCTACGGTAGAACGCTGTCTAGTACCCAATAAATATACACTACATCTAGAAGGTCCATGAACTACAAATGTACTCAATCACAACCCAACATCTAAACAAGATAAGACAGAAAAGATAACTAAGGCACAAGAACAACTAGAAACTACTAGAAGGAATCATATGACAAGAAAATAAAGAAAGAAAAACAAGACGAACTAAGGATAACTACTAGCCAACTCACATAGAAGAATAGTGAGATCCACTTCAACTAGCAACGTCATGAAGTCCAATAATGGCATAACAACTCCTAAAATATTATCAACGATATCCTGTCAGGAAAATGAGCAAGTACAAGCACTAACAGGAGTTCCATATAAATTGACAAATTCTATAAGAGACAGTATAATGAACTATAAGACAAAGATATATGAAGACTTGGGAACCGTTCGGAAGCTGAGTTATAACCCTTAAACCAAGCAAGGACCGGGGTTGTAACTCTTCTTCCGAGCAGAACTTAGTCTCCAATCAAGGTATAATATAAAGGCATATAGAACATGTGAGTAATCTGAATATCATAGCATGGTGAGAAGGTACTGAATGTAGAACAGAACAGGATATATGATAAGATAAGTAAATATAAAATGTGCCTCGAATATTATAGCATAATGTGATTGGTATGGGTCAAGATCAGGCTTCCAGCCGACCGGCTACAAGTACGTAGACTCGGCCCGACCGGGATGGCAAGCTATGGAGCAAGTAGTAGCACAGGTCAGGCTATACCCATCGTGAGGTGAGGGTATAGCTATGATACAAGTAGTAACACAAGGTGGGCATTGATCATACTATCTATAAAATTCTCCATTCCCCGAATAGTACACGGATCCAGACATGGCACGTCATGACGCGGGATTCCCTAAGAGGGGAGCAAGTCCTCTTCAGGAATCAGCGTCAATACAAGTACAAGAATCAAAGCCAAGCAAGTACCAGTATCCCAAGAAATCCAGGAATGATATCTCATGACAGGAATCCGATAATACTAGTCCGTGAACTATCGTGACTGAGAATCAAGTAAGACACTACGACTGAATCGGATATAGCAGATATCAAGACAATGAAAACTATCAGTGAATGTACTCGCCTACGGTCCTGAGCTATCAAATGGGGTCGATGCTCAGAGTGATGCTATAGACCTAAAAATAAGATATATATATATATATATATATAAGCTGATTAGGGTTCAACAGTGTTAGGCTTGATTCTATAGTATAAACTATGTAACTAGGTCAATCTCAGTCCAACTAAGTCAAACTAGGTCACACTGAGTCACACTAGGTCAAACTAGGTCACAGAAAGTCAAACTAAGTCAAACTAGGTCGAACTAGGTCAAAGGTTGACTTACAATTGACTTTTGGTCAACTGGTCAACTCTGGTCAACTTCTAGACATTTCTAGGCCAAGTGTTGACTGATAGTTGACTTTTGGTCAAGCAATCAAACTTGGTCAACCGAGGTCAAAACTAGCCTAAGCATACTATTCCTAAATATTACCAACCAAGATACCATATATCTTGGTCAAACAGGGTCAATACATTCAATTTCAGTGGTTGTAAAATCACCGGAATCGATGGATCAAAAATACAACAAAAGGAGAAAGATTATAATAATAGGGTAAAACCTACATATGTTGTCGGATGGTGAAACAAACATCACCAACGTGTCCAGAATAGTTAAATCAGCTAGGATAGCCTATCCATAAGTCCAATTTGGACACATGAACAAAAAGGTAATTTCGGGTCAAAACGGTGTCATGTCGGACCCGCTTTGCACCGAAAAACGTGCCAGAATAAAAGTGCACTAAACCTAACAAATTATATGTCCACGAATCCAGAATGACGATACGAACTCAACGGTATATCCGAAATTGGATTCCGATGACCCGATCTCAGATTGGTCCGTTGACCCGGATATTGGAAACCGATTTGCACGAAAAAGCGTGTCGGAGCCAATGTTCTCAAAACTCAGCAAATTATATGTCACTGAGTCCAGAATGAAGATACGAACTCAACGGTATATCCAGACTTGGATTTCGATGAGTCGATCTCAAAATGACCCGTTGATCCGGATATTGGTATCCGACTTGTACTGAAATGCGTGCCGGAAACAATGTCCACTAAAACCTAGTAAATTATATGTCAACGAGTCCAGAATGACAATACGAACTCAAGGGTATATCCGGAATTGGATTTCGATGAGCCGGCATCAAAAAATCCCGTTGACCCGGATTGTGGGGCTCGCTTTGCACCGAAATACGTGTCAGGGCCCACGTCCTCCAAATCTAACAAACTTTATATGAAAACGTGCCAGAACGACTCCACGAGTCTACTGGTGGTGTCCGAAATTGAATCCGGAGTCCCGGGTCAAAAATGAAATTTTACAAGTTGGAAATTACGAATTTGGACGGCCAACTTTGGCGTCGAATTCAACCAATCAAACGTGCTCACAATGAAACGAAACTTAAGGAACAGGAAGAGGGTTATACCAGCTACGCACAGGAACTAATAGCACGCCAGACGGAGCTGCGATGGAGAAGATATGAACCGACGATGTTGGCTTCGCAAAACTTTCCAAAAATAACACAATTTAAACGGTCAACTTGGTGGCCAATTTTATCAAACGACAAAATTAACGGATAAAATTTGAGAGGGATGAAGGGGTATATAGTGAGATTGTGACGGAGTAAAGAGTTCGCCAATCCAACAGTCGGATTGTCCAGAAAATCCGTACGAAGTCGTTGTTCCGGAGCGAACTTTCAGCCTTGATCCCGCGCGCGTCACACCGGGATTTCGTGCAAAATGCACGAATAGCCTACGTGGCACGTCGGGGAAGAGGGCGGTGACCACGGGGGAGTTCTCCGGGGGTGCGCCTGGCCAGGGGAGGGTCGCCGGCGGCGGGTGCTGGCCGCGGCGGCCGTGCGCGCGTGGTCGTGCGCACACTGATGTGCCGCAGCTACTGCTGCATGCTGTTGCTGTATGCCGCACTGTGCTGCTGCGGCCGGCCGGCCAGGGCGGCGGCGGCGCATCGTCGGGCACGACGGGGGTGGCCGCGGCAGCGTGCGACGAAGGTGGTCGTGGTGTTGGAATGATGGTGATGGTAATGTTTATGGAGATGGTGGTGGTGATGTTTATGGAGGAGGATGATGGAAAAGTGATGGAGAACTGAAGAAGAAGGAGGATGAAGGTGAGGGGGTGTTCGGCTGTAGAGGGGGAGAGTGTGTGTGTTGTGTTAGAGAAGAGATATATATATATATATATATATATATATATATATATATATATATATATATATATATATATAAAGAAAGAGAGAAAGAGATATTAATGTGAGAGAGAGAAAGAATAGAGAGGAGGGGGTGTGCTCGGGTACAGGGGGTGTGAGCTGACATGGGAGAGGAGAGGTGGTGTGTTGGTAGAGAGAGAGAGACTGTGTTATATATATATATATATATATATATATATATATATATATATATATATATAAGAGATATTTTAAAATATTTAATAAAGTAGAGGGAGGAAGAGATATTTTCAAAATAGGAAAAGAGAAATATTGTGTGGGGTATTTGGGCAGTCATGAGAGGACAACATGGAGCTTGGGTTCGGGTTCGGTCGAGCCGGGTCGGGTCAAAATCGGACAGGGTAAAATAATTGAATTTAAATGGATATTTATAATCATGGGTAAATAAATAACATGTGGGGACTCAAATAAATGGAACATAAGTATTATGTGGGTAGTAGGCTTCATGTGGGCCATGTCCATACTTCGGGTCGACTAGGTTGGATAGATGTCGGGTCCTAAAATTAAATTAGAAATTAAATCAGGTTTTACGGTAGATAATTTAATTGGCCTAAATTGACCCGAAAGTTGTACGAAGAAAATGAAGCACAAAATAGAGTGTCTGAGTGGAACACGAAGGTCATGGGTGAAGAACGTCTCGAGTAGATCATTTATAAGAAGTTGGTTCTGAGAAAACGATTGGTCTGGTGCTCCTAAATTAAAAGTCACGGTAACGTGCATATGATGATCAAGGAAAAGAGTGGGAATTCAATTAATAATTAAATGGTCTAAATTGACACGAACTTGCACGAAGCAAAGAGAGTACAAGGGAACAAGTTCGAGTGGGACACGATATATCAATATGAAGATAATCTCGTCTACTACAAACTTCAAGAAGGAAGTTTCCAGAGACTGGCATCCCTGATGCTCTAGAAACCAAAGTCACGGTAAAGAGCATTTTAATGATCAAAAATAATTAAATAGAATGAATTATCGAGAATTAATCATTTAGGATTTTGAAAATATATATCGAAATTTCAGGGGGATTACAACTTGACAAACACAGAAAGAGCGGGACGGCACTTGGAATGACTTAGGTCGACCGGCATAACTTTGCCTAACTCACTCAAGCCTACAACTTAACCCGAGGTACGAGCCAAGGCTATGCCAAGCCTTGCACAATGGAAACGTGCATGCTTTATCAAGCATTTACGCGAGCGACGTCTATTACTTAGGCAAGTTCATAGTCTGTGTCGAATACCAACTTTCCTTCTCCCAAGCTACGGGACAAAGGACCGAGTGTCATTTGAGAGCACGATGAGCCGACTTCTATGCAGATCGTGGGACCATTTTCCATATTCTAAGACATTCCGACGGGTCGAGATTATTCCCTTAGCTATGTGCGTTCGTAGCTTTTATATTAGCCTACTTGTGCAAGTTGAAAACATGCGAGTTATTAAGTGAAGGCTAAGATGAGGCAAGTTCACCGAAACTACCCCACATGAGCGATGTCTTCGAGTCGCCGTTGTAAGGCCAAGTCCGAACGCCATCGGCGTTTCGATTTCTCTGATTGACTGAGCGGGTCGGGGAACTACATCATACACCACTCAGAACAAGTCTCGTCCTCGAGACTTTCCTGAAGGCAAGCAATCCTACCAATTCTATGGCCAAGACTTAATCGTGCCTATGCATTCCTTCGATTCCGAGCCATGCCCGTGCTTATCGCTAACTTAGTCGTAAGGCACACCGACCGATCAACTAACATTCGAACTCGTCTCAATTCAATGATCGCCTTACCATCAATATTTCTTCAAAACTCACAATCTCAAAATCCTCGACACTTTTTCGTTCTTCAAGTCTCATTTAATTTAACGTATCATTTAGTTGGATCGTGCACATATTCTAGGCGTCCCCAAAATACATGTATTTCAGCCAAGCCTCGTGATAGAGAATCCGCCATCACCACTCGAGTCGGATCGTGCACATATTCGGGCGTCCCTGATATACGTGCATATCAGCCGAGACTCGCGAGTGGTGCCTCCTCAATTCCTATCGCTTCATGCCGGAACGTCTTCCTAACCGCTAGGCTACGTCTTTTCGTCAGTACTGGAATCATAGTTCCCAAACAACGATATCAACACTGACCCCATCCTAAGGTCAAACCAAATCGATGGTACGGGGTTTTCTACCCAAGCTCGCATCACTCCGATTTCTAAACATCGAGCATTAATTTCCTACGCACATCCCAATATTCGTCGCACGGGGTCCGAATCGTTCAGTGAAGCCATCCTACGATAACTCACGTTTCAACTGATTTCCTCGATAAGAACATATCGCTCGTTCATCAAGCCGTTTTGCATAGTCTATCTCTTCGAAAACGTTCGACGTAATCCGCCTATCAATCCTTCCAAGTCAAGCACACTACGACACGATTCATCTCTAAACCATAATTCACATTTCATATTTTTTCGGATCATCTATTCCAATTCACGTAATCGATCACAAGGTCGTCCGACTTAACAATATATTGCACCCCGATCTCACGCGAGACAGATTAGCCACGGTGGGCATGAATCACCATGCACGCTCCTGCGAGATAATCATTCTCATCGGGACGTAACTCTTGTTCAGAATTGGTTGAAATATGAGTTATGTGTATGATGTAGTGCCCTAACCCGCTCAGTCAATCGGAGAAATCGAAATGCCGACGGCGTTCGGACTTGGCCTTACAACGGCGACTCGAAGACATCGCTCAGGTGGGGTAGTTTCGGTGAACTTACCTCATCTTAGCCTTCACTTAATAACTCGCATGTTTTCAACTTGCACAAGTAGGCTAATATAAAAGCTACGAACGCACATAGCTAAGAGAATAATCCCGACCCGTCGGAATGTCTTAGAACATGGAAAATGGTCCCACGGTCTGCATAGAAGTCGGCTCAGCGTGCTCTCAAATGACACTCGGTCCTTCGTCCCGTGGCTTGAGAAGGAAAGTTGGTATTCGACACAGACTATGAACTTGCCTAAGTAATAGACGTCGCCCGCGTAAATGCTCAATAAAGCATGCACGTTTCCACTATACAAGGCTTGGCATAGCCTTGGCTCGTCCCTCGGGTTAAGTTGTAGGCTTGAGTGAATTAGGAAAAGTTATGCCGTGTTTTACTTAACAAAATGCCTAGAAATCGGCTTTTGAAAATAAAACTTGAAAGAGTACAAAAAGTACAAATTGATCTGGGAAGTATTGCTGTAGAAGTCTGATCTGAAAGGCGATCACTTTGTTCCTTGGACCATACGATGATGATAAAGATCACTGCTAGAAGATGAACAGCCGGAAGAACTAAGTCACCAGAAAGGTATCGACCTACTTGGGCACTGATGGCGAGGTCGAATGCTTTTCTGCTTTGCTTCACTCTGTTCTGGAAGAAAGGTTGAAGAAGAATGCTCTGGAAAATCAAAGTCTCTGGGCTCTGATCTCTATGTATTCTCCCGTCTGTCTGTCTTTGTGTCTCATATGAAAAAAAAAATAAGTCTATTTATAGACTTGACTTTTTGTGCGTAAAACTCAGCAAAGTCCTGTCTTTACGCTAGTAACTGCCACCCATGAGTGAAGTCATCCTCTACACACGTTGACACGTGTCCCATTATTTCAATAAGAATAGGATGCACGTACACATATTCTTCGAGATGTGTGGCATGAAAGCCACGTAGGCAAACCACGTTCCAAAGTAGTCAGGAAGGATAGGGCGTAAAAATAACCCAAATATACTCTGAACGTAAAGTAGTAGACTAGGCGTAAAATAGCCCTAAAATGGACTTCTCGCGTAAAGTGGTTGATAAAACAACCTTGAGCGTAAAAAGTAGCACAAATAAACTTTATGCACACGTCAACTTAGAGCGTAAAAAGCTCATATAGTATTCATGCGTAAAAGAAGCCAGCTTGTGAGCGTAAAATAGCTCAGTCTACATACTAAACGACAATATTGGTTTCTGTGTAAAACAAATCCCTTCGAATTCTGTGTTATACGCTGTCAGTAGATCTTTATATCAGACCCATTATCACTTTACATTAAATGCATGATTTGACAACCTGTCTCTGGCGTAAAATAGTTGGCCTGTCCCTGGCGTAAAGTAGCTGACCCATCCCTAGCGTAAAGTAGTTGGCGTAAAACAGCTCATTTGAGTGTAAAACTCTATCTCTTTGACTCAGTCTATGAAGCACTTTTTACGCTCCTACAAGACCCCCTTCAAAGTTTTCAAATATTTTTCAAAATTTGAAATACTTTGAACAGAAGCGTAAAATTCGGATTTTGACCAGTCAGCGTAAAGTTTGGGATATCCAGCAGTCATTCGCGTAAAAATAGAGATATCCAACAGTCAGCGTAAAAATAGGGAATTTGAACCGATTCAAAATCTCTATAAATAGAGCTTTTCGAGTTCGATAAGGACTTTACTTGTCTCTTCGCAATCCCTAATCTCTTTGCCCCCTTTTTTTCGAAATCTCACTCACCTTAACTCGATGGCTCCCAAGAAGACCGCCGCTGGCAGCAAAGGGAAGAAACCCGCCGTCGATTCTTCATCGGCCGACCGTGCACAAACTCTCGTTCGGTCATTGACACCACTCCGACAGCCCAATCCCGCCGTAGCTCCACCTATAATGGGTAAAACCCTATTTTTCGACTGGAAAACTCGTTGGAGAAGAAGAAGACAACCCGAACATTCAGATTTCACGCCCACGTCATTCGTGTTAGCGTAGAAACTGAAATAACAAAATACGCCCACGTTATACGTGTCAGCGTAAAAAGTTAAGAAATACGCCCACGTTATACGTGTCAGCGTAAAATTCGAATTACGCTCATGTTTACTCATGCCAGCGTGAAATTTAAGAAATATGTCCACGTTATATGTGTCAGCGTAAAATTTGAATTACGCTCATGTCTACTCCTGCCAGCGTAAAATTTTCAAATACGCTCACATCAGCATGTGCTAGCGTAAAATGAAAAAACTTTGTAAAACAAAGACCTTTTTTACACTTTAAAACTTTTAATCAATTTTAGTAAGCGTAAAAGTCAATGTCCTTGCTCATAAAACTTCAAATTAGATTTTTCACTAATTTGATCTTTTTTCTTTTGTCAGTGGATTTGCAAGCTCATCCTCTTGAAGAAGTTTTTGGCTCATCAGCGGGCATGGTGGACTCAAACTATCTGGAGGATTTATCTCATGTCAAATTTCCTCAATCCAATCCCTAATACCCTGCAGCGAGAGCACAGCTGATATTTGCTCAAGGAGATAGGATGCTGTTATCCATGATCGACGGGGAAGTGTTGGTGTCACTGGACAATCAACAATTTATGAAGCCGGCTTTCTTATTCGGGGATGCGATAGATTTCAAATCGCAGACTCATCCCAAAAAGGAGGCTTGGGTATTTAGATCTGGAGAAAGGGTGATGTATCTCCCTGACATGGACAGGGATTACCCTCTATCTACTTTCTTCCATGCTAGCCATCACCGTCAAATGCTGTAGAATTTGACTCCCAATAGCTATGGTAGACCGTGCAGGATCATTTTCAGAAGAGAGAGAGCAAATGACATGGGTTATCACAATTGCACTCCCTGTGGTGGTGTCATTCCATTTTCTGGTCTATTGCCCGGGTTTACACCGAGTGAGGGCTCATCTCTCATCCAGCCGGTACAGATTCCCATGTTCATAAATAAATTCCTAAGGGAAGCAGTCTTATATCCTCAGACCAACCCTAGGCTAACAGGGTGGCTAACCCCTTACAGTAGTAACTGGATTCAGATCAGTAATTGGGTCATGAAGCACTTTAAAACAGAATTGGACGATATTGGCATGTATGAAGCGGTGGCCTCTACCAGTTATGGCATTCCACCGAACATCAACTTGTTCCTGGCTTTACTGGAATTGTATATAAGTTCAACAGGAACTTTTGCAACTCCACACGGCAAAATGGGTCTTGCTCTGCATGAGATGCAATTCATCTCGAAGCTGCCGATGGGCGAATTCCCTTATGAAGAATACATTCCTTCCAATCGGGAACTAGCAGAAGTTCGAGAGAAGAACCGTGAACTGGTGCAAGTCTATGAAGAACTTATGTGCCATTATCTGATTTGCACCAGTATGTACGAAACTGGGTCACATTTGGCATACATAACCAAATGGACAACCTATCTATTTTACCATGAAAATAGAGTGTCCAAGACTGAGAAGAGCAGGTTTCGAGAAGACAAAACTCAAACCATTAAACCTTGCTCAATAATTCTTGCAGATGTAATCCAAGAGTTGATGGCCTCGCAGAAAGCTCGTGACCAATATCTGTCTACCAAAACCGGAGACATCCCTGCGGGGACTGAGGCTTTAAGCTACCTGAGGCAGGGTAGTCAGAAGATGTCAAAGAAGGCCTTGCTGGCAGGCTTCCTATCCTTATGGCTACGAAAATGGGTCGTGCCAGGGATTAATACCGTGGACAGGATTCACCGCAACATGTTGTGGCCAGCGGTACGTTTAGTATTCAAAAACAGAATCAACCTACTGTTGGCAATGGTATACCGAATAAATGCAGGTCTACAGACTTTCAGTGAAGAGCTGATTAATAATGCTCCTCACCGAGACAATTTTCCAAGGGTGGAGCTACCATACACCTATCTGATGGGTTGGTTACTACACCACAATTGCAATTTGCTCCCACCGGGCCCTGAGGATGAAGCGAGGATTTTTCTCCAAAAATTTAGCAAATCCACATGGACTGCTACAACGGTGGCAGACACCCGAGCAGCATTAAATTACTCTCACGGCTGAAATTTCTTCTGCACAAGGCCACCAGTTCCAGCCGACTGCCTTGGCGTGCAATTCTAAGATAGGGAAGATAAATCAGCTTTATTGCCAAGATCTGCCTTCCGATGGCTAGTGTACATCAGACCCTCCCATCTGATGTACAGGAATGAAGATTACTGCGCGTTTAAGACTTATCTACCAAGTAGGTTCGCTCGCCAGTTTGGATATGACCAACTTCATGTTGGCAATCCTTCCACCAGCTTCTATCATTATGGAAAGCTGATTGACGGTGCACGAGCATGGAGATATTTCAGCATTGCATGTACTGGTGCTAGATTCAACATATCTACAGCCACTAGTACAACTGAGCTACGTATAATTCACTCGTATGCTCGTTTTTATACATCCATTCGCTCCTTCGAAGACGGTTATAGCATGCAAGGAAGACGGCGATGGGCCCATTAGGGAAATGTTGAAGAACCCATCAGAATAACTCCTGACGTACCAGACAATACTACTGCTATAGATGAATTTATGGCAGTAATTCCTAGAGGAGCTGGGGAGATAGCCGCGGGACCAATAGTTATTGGAAAAAACTCGCAAATGAAAGCAGACTACAGCTACCACTCTTCCAGTGAAGTCTTCTGAGAAGAAGAAGAAGACTACTACTAAAGGGCCTTCCAAATCCAGAGTCTTTACTCCAGAAGATGACATCTCGGTCGAAGAGGACCAACTTATTGCTTCCTCTTCAGTCAATTCGGAAGAAGGGTCTTCAACACCTCAACCAGCAGCAGCATCAGAAGTTGTAAAACTTTTATCTCCTGGACGCCTTAGCTCCTCACTCCATTTATCTTTGCCAAAAAAAGCACAAATTACGGAGGATGCTACTGCTGTACACATTGCTGATCGAGACCGTATCCCATCAGACGAGCTGGCTCTCGACTTTGACGATGATGACTGGGATGGTGATTATGATTCATACCTTGAACGACACGCACATACTCCAGGTGCTACACAAAAACCTATACGGAATTATGTATCATGATTTTGTATATTAACTTATTTTGCTCATTTTGCAGATATCGTCATTGCACCAAAGCCTGTGGCTCCTCCTTCTGCTCAAGAAAATATCTATAAGGAAAACGGGGAATCTAATGAAGGGGCTTCTTCTTCAGACGAAGTAGAAGTAATCCAACCAGGAGATGAGCAACAAGAAGTACAGAAAGAGTTTGAAGCAGAGGTTGAAGCAGAGGCTCAGCCCGAATTATCTTCTCGTATTGATAACCAAGAAGAAGAACAAGCTGCAGAAAAACCAATTGCAGATCATGAAGCAGCTGTTGAAGGAGGAACTGGCCTCGATGAAGAACTTGAAGTGCCTCCAGAGCCTGAACAGCTAGAAGTCAAAGAAGGTGACGAAGGCATAGTCAAATCACCAACCGAAACTGAGAATGTTGTGATAGCACCCTCTGCTATTACTACTGATCCTGTAGAAGTTCCAGAGAAGAGTATGCCTGAACTTGAGTCAGCTGCCATCACCGTCATTCCACCCGCACCTATCACCACCACTGAAACTCTAGTAGTTTCAGCTCCAGAAATGACTGGAGCAACAAACATTGAAGACATTATTCCCGAAGCTGCTGGGAACTAGTTGACTATGGTAGCAGTAACAACGATGACTTCATCTCAACCTGCTATCAGAGCAACTACATCTGCAAGTGTTGAAGACACAATCCCTGAAGCTCTTAGGGATCAACTGGCTGTGACAATAGTAACAACAACGACTTCATCTCAATCTGCTGTCACACCAACAGCATCTGTTCCTAGTCTCCAAAGAAGAGGAATAGTAGATATTGCCGCAACGCCAAGTTCAAGCAAAGAAATGAATCTCCTAGTTGAGATTCATACTGAAACTTTTTATAAAACTTTGGCGACCCTAATCAAGATGGTCCTGAATAAGGGCCTCAGTTATGAGAGCTTGAAGGCGTCTATGGCTCTTACCATCAGGAACGTTGCTATGTTCAATGATACGGGAAGAGCAGCAACATTAGAGAAAATTATGGAGGGTCTTGAACAGCCCATCCGAGAGTATCTTAAGCTGTCAAGTGAGACTGTTGAAAGTCTCATACAAGAAGAGTATGACGCCTTAACGGCTGAATCTTGATCGGAAGACAAGATATAATGAAGCTCTCCATGATTATAGTATAAAGGTTGCCAAAGAGAAAGCCTTTTTAGCTGGAATACAGCCAGAGCTGGATGGTCATAGAGCAGCTTATGATGCCTTAAAACAAGAGATTCAGCAGCAAAATGATAAAATCCAAGAAGTTGAGGCCGAACTGGCTCGCTTAAAGGCAGAGAGGGAACAGATGATCGCGGCTCAGAATTAGTACCTTGCTCAGGGCTCTATTTTAGAAGAACATGCCTATGGAGCTGAATCAACTATCAAGACCCTTGATGAAGCCAAGGATAATCTGATAACAGTTTCGCTGGACTTTCTCAGATTTGTACTATCGAAGCTCGACATGCTGAAGCGACAAAGAAGGTATTGAGCTCTCGTGATAGACGCCTGGCAGAACTGCAAAAATTACTTCAAGATGTTTCTGCTCCACCTTAGGAAAATAAGGAGCTTTTGTAACTTTTTATCTTATTCAAGAAATGAATAAAATATTTATTTTGTGATCCTATCATTTATTTTGCAATTAAACAATAGGCATGAGATAGAAAATACTTATCAGAGGTAATATGGACATGATAAGTTTTCGAAACTCAATAAATTGTATCTATCCAGAGGTAATATGGATATGATAGATAATAAAATCTTATTTTCTGTTTAGAGTATATAATACTATCAGAGGTAATATGGACATGATAGATCATAACAACTCAAAGAAAAAAATATATTAATATCTATTCAGAGGCCAAATGAACATGATAGATAGAAAATACAAGCAGATTTAATATTTATTCAGAGGTCATGATAACATGATAAATAACAAATCTAACTTTTTTAATCAACTAATAAGATGGAAGATTAAAATTTCTCTCCAAGGAGACAAGTAATCAGCTTAACCAAACATTGGTAGCTGGGGAAATAAGAAGACAGACGTCATTGAGAGTAAACGTCAATATCGATGAAAGAATGAATGAACCAACGTTTCTTTTGAAAAAAAGGGTCAATTCAATTCCACAATTAAATGGATGAATCTGATGTAATGAATGAACAAGTCTTTTCGGGAATGAAAAGTTGTTTTCAATTTCCCAGACCGGTTCATTAATAGCTCTCTCTTATAAATAGATGGGAACTTTTTGTAAAGTTTCATCCTTATTTCCACTCCTCTATCGAAAATGTCTTCTAAGAACGTGCAGCAAAAGAATGAAGTCTCCATGAAGGTTGAGGACGTCATCGAGACGCGCCCCGTTGAGCCAATTGTGTCAGGCCCAACCAAAATAGGAGAAAGCTCGTCTACGCCTAAGCCACCACAAGACATCCTCGCTTTCTTAGTAGAGCCAGGGAAGACTCCTGAGGAAGAGGCGCTGAGGATGGCTGCCTGCAAGTTTTTTGTGAACTCAGGCAACGATATTTTCGATGCATTGGCCGACTATGTATTTAATAAGGAAGGCAGTAGTCCTCGTCCTTAATCCTTTGTTCTGAATAAAAATAATAATAAAAGAGATTTTATTTTCATTCTGTCTCTTTTTTTTATACATGGTACTTCTTAAAAAAATTTGCCATTGATCGGCATCATGAGTAGATCTCCATTGGGTTTGGATAACCGATAGGCGCCATTGGAAAACACGGTCTCGATTACATAAGGGCCTTCCCATTTTGCTTGGAATTTTCCTTTGCTTTTGTGAGTCATCACCATCGGTCTTCGAACAGCTAATACCAGCTCACCAACCTTGAATATCCTCTCTTTAACTTTACGATTGAAAGTTCGAGATATACGGGCTTGATATAGCTCAATATGTTGTTGTGCTTGAAGACGCTTCTCGTCCAATCCTTCAAGTTCTTGGAGTCGTAAGCGATCATTATTCTCTATAGTTAGCTCATTAGCAATAGCTATTCGAAGAGATGGAATCTGAATTTCCAATGGAAGGACAGCCTCACATCCATAAACCAGTAAAAATGGTGTAAAACCAGTAGGAGTTCGGACTGTTGTTCGATAAGCCCATAAACATTCTCCAATTTTTTCATTCCAATCACGTTTATTAGAAGAGACAAACTTTTTGAGAAGTTTGATGATTGTCTTGTTGAAAGCTTCGGGTAAACCATTAGCAGCTGGATTATAAGCCGTAGAAGCAAGATTTTGAATTCGATTCTTATCACAGAACCGATAAAATGCTTGACTGGCAAATTGTGGTCCATTGTCATGAATTATCCGTCGAGAAATCCCAAAGCGATAAATGACATGGTGTTTGATGAAGCTGATCACATTAGATGTTTTTACTTCAGCAAGGGGAACTGCTTCTGCCCACTTAGAAAAGCAATCGGTTATAGCCAATATAAACCGATGTCCTTTAATAGAAGGGGGGTTAATAGGCCCAATAATATCCATGCCCTAAGCTTCGAAGGGCCAAGAAGCTGCTATAGAATGTAGAAATTCAGAAGGTTGGTGAATAAAGTCAGCATGAATCTGACATGCTTTACACCTTCTGGCGTAATCCACAGCATCTGCTATCATGGAAGGCCAATAATATCCCATTCTTCGAATGCGATCTTGTAACTTCGGACCTGGTTGATGAGCACCACAAACACCATCATGAGCCTCATGGAGTATCTGCTTGGCTTCACTCTCGGAGAGACAACGCAACAAAAGTCCATCATATGAATGACGGTATAGCATATGTAAAGACGAATCATAATAAAATTGAAATGATCGTCTCTTGATTGATGTAGCTTCTTTTGGATTTTCAGGTAAAATCCCATGAACCGCATAATCAATGAATGGACTTCTCCAATCCTTCTGCTGGGAACTTGACTCTGTAGTATAACTCTGTTCAATATACAGATTATTCTTGACACAGAATAAGTCTCGATCCAACAAAGTAATTGTATTTTGTCTTCGAATTGGAACAGCTAAGTCTGCAGCTAAGCTAGCGAGAGCATCAGCTTCCACATTCTGAGAACGTGGTACGAATTCGGTGAAGAATCCTTTAAATGAAAGAACCAACTCAATTACCACTTGATGATAAGGGATGAGATCAGGATTTCTGACTTCATAAGTCCCTCTAACCTGATTAACAATCAGTTGAGAATCTCCATAAGCTTCCAGGAATTCAATATCCAATTGTTTTGCTACTTGAAGACCAATCAACAAAGCATTATATTCTGCTACATTGTTAGAGCATGGCTCATTGAGAGAGTAGGCACGGTATATGACCATTTTATCAGGAGAAAATAAGATGATTCCTACCCCAGAGACAATATTACCTTCAGGTCCAACCCGTGATGCTCCATCAAAATATAATTGCCATATGTCATACTTCAAAGTCATGTTGCAATCCACGACTTCATCTGGAATGTCCTCATATAACTTTGATGTTTCAGGTATAGGGTGAGCAGCTAAAAAATTAGCTAATGCTTGACCCTTCACTGATTTTTGAGGTACATAAACCATGTCATAAGGAGTGAGCAACATCGCCCAGGTAGCTAACCTAGAGTTAAGAATGCTCGGTTTTCTCATCAATACCCGAATGAGATTTATTCTGGAGATGACATGAATAGTCTGTCCTGTCACATAATGTCTTGTCTTTTGGACAGCAAAAACCAAGGCCAGACATTCCTTTTCTACATGAGTATACCTGTGTTCAGCTCCGACCATCATTCGGCTAAGATAATAAATTGCTTGTTCATGTCCCATATTACTTTTTTGTGCAAGAAGAGCACCAAGTGAATGATCCAAGGCTCGAACATATAGCAAAAATGGTCTTCCTACCACTGGAGGTACCAGAACAGGTAGATTTGTAAGGTATTGCTTGATGTCATTGAAGGCTTTCTTACACGCTTTATCCCAAATAAATGATACACCCTTCTTTAATAAACGGGAGAAAGGTTGACATCTTCCAGAGAGATTAGATATAAATCTCCTGATATAAGCAATACGACCCTGAAAGCCACGGAGTTCTTTCAGATTACGAGGAGGACGCATTTCAAGAATTGCTTTAACCTTATCATGATCAACATGGATACCCTGAGAAGTAATGACAAATCCTAAAAACTTGCCACTGGAAACCCCTAAGAAAGACTTAGTAGGGTTCATTTTCAATTGATGTTGACGCATCAATTCAAATACTGTCTTCAAGTCTTGAATGTGATCATCCTTTGATCGACTCTTAACAGCAATGTCATCTACGTAACATTCAACTGTCTTCCGTAGATGTTCTTGAAAGATGTTGCTCATAGCCCATTGATACGTGGCACCGGTGTTTTTAAGACCAAACGGCATAACCGTATAGCAGTAAACCCCAAGGGGTGTACGAAAAGCGGTATGCTTCTCATCTTCTGGATGCATCTTAATCTGATTGTATCCTGAGAATCCATCCATGTAAGACATGCGTTCAAAATTGCATGTATTGTCTATCATGACATCGATAATTGGAAGTGGAAATTCATCCTTTGGACAAGCTGCATTAAGATCTCGAAAATCTATGCAAACTTGGACTTTTCCGTTCTTCTTCATAACAGGAACAATATTGGCAACCCAATCCGGGTGTTGTTCTTCACGAACAAAGCCACATGTGATCAGCTTTTTGACTTTCGCCTCAATTGCATCCATCATATCTGGTCGAAAATGTCATAGCTGTTGTTTTACAGGCTTGGCATTAGGAAGAATATTAAGTTTATGAGTAGCAACTTTAGGATCTAGACCCGGCATATCCTCATAACTCCATGCAAAAATATCAATATATTCTTTGATCAGTTTTATCAACTCTTCATTTTCATCCTCAGAAAGATTTTTACTGATGAATATTGGTTTGGACGTAGTTCCATCTCCAACATCAATCTGGACAATCTCATCCTCTGTAGGTGGCTGTCGTTGTTCAAAACGAAGTTCCCATTGAGTGTCCATCTGTTGAGCCCAAGGATCATTCTCAAATGGTTCAGATTCACCATCAGTTTGAACCATGTTGACTGAGAATATTTGCTCAGATTCATCATAATAACCTCCTCTAACATATGAGGAATGAGACGTATCAGATTCGATAAATTGGACTTCTTCCGAATCTGATGATTGTGAAGAGCTAGAAGAGAATTCTTCTTGTATATCATCATTAAATATGTGGGACGGATCATATCCCAACCCATGACGAGTTTTCTGGTAAAACGGATCACCACATAATGGTAATCGTCTACCCTTGCCTTGATTGAGACCTTGCATAGTCTTCAAATCATATCCCATATTCTGGATAATCTTGAGAGATTGTTGACTATATTTGTCAATTCGGATTCTTCCTTTATCTTTATCTTTCAGATCATTTGTCTGAGCAACATGGATATTTCTAGCCAGGCCAAACACAATTTGGTACTTGTTTTTCTTATCAGACGGAATCACGAAATAAAATTCTTCGTGACGTCTATAAGTTACACAAGCTTGCGATGAAGCGACTACAGGAAGAAGATAAGGAGAAGATGTTAGGAACCTTTGAGCATAAGGTCCAACATCGACATGAGGAGAAAAGAAATTTTCCTTATGGTCAATGTATAAGGTTTCCTCTGTGTCTATGTCGTCTTTATACTGATGACTTTGATCATCAGAAGATAAAGTCATTCTTTCAACAAATTTGACAGCCATATACTCAAAAAGGAAATCTTCATTGATATTAAAAAGTACAGAATAATCAATATTTACATCATTAACAATTTGACTGCTACGCTTTGGATTAATCACTAATGGACCATCATCTGTCTTCTGCGTAGACTTGCCAAGATTGACGATCAATGGTGGCTCTGGATCATTCGTACAAGAAGTACGTCCTTTGACCTTGATCATAAGAGGTTGAACTTGGCTCTTAGCAGGAACATTTACTGATTCCTCAGATGAAGTTTGAGTTCTTCCTTTGACCTTGATCATCAGAGGTTGATTGTTGACAGGTTGGGGTTGGATTCGCCCTTTGACTTTGATCTTCAAAGGTTTCTCTTCTGGCGGATCTTCATTAATAGACTGATCTTCGACAGATGATCGATCTTCAGCTATGTCTGATATCTGTTTCACATGCTCTTGTTTGTAGAGCATTGAATCGGAAAAATAGGCTTCGACACCCTTGAAAGGATTGATATCAGCAAACTCAGTCCTCACAACCCCTTGGGAATCTACGTACTTGAAGCATTGGTGGAGAGTTGAAGGCACGATGTTATGCTCATGTATCTACGGTCTTCCAAGAAGGATGTTGTAGGATACGTCTGAATTAATAACATAGAATGTTGCCATAGTTCGAAGATCACCAATCTGAATCTTCAGACGAATCTTTCCCAGTGGTTTACTTTTTCCAGAGTTGAAACCAACTATTGTGGTACTAGTGTAAGTCAAGTCACAAGTAGGAATCCTCAACGGTCTTAGCATACTTTGAAGAATTATGCTAATGGAAGACCCAGGATCAATATAAATCCTGTCAACTTCAGTGGATTCAATATACCCAGTGTAGCACAAAGGCCTATCATGCTTGTTATGCTTCAACAGCATATCTTCTTGTGTGAAGGTAATATTAGGAATTACCTCCATCACACTATGGCATTGTGAGCATGACACTGGTATATTATCATGAGTCTTGAGTTGAGCTAAGCAGGAGTCAGCTTGCAGCAAAGCTTCACTCAAGGTTTCGCGACTTTCTTTAGAAAGGCGAAGCAACTCGAAGATAGATAGTCTAGCCGGAGTATTAGCTAACTGGGCTAGAATATCAAATTTATAGGGTTTCATCACCACCCCCTGACTGGAAGCAGACTACAACGGGACATCAAAGCGTACTGCTTTCTGTTTTTCCTTTTCAACCACAGATGGTTTAGCAGGAACAGGAGACGGTTGAGTTGGTGGTGTTTCAATATTCTCTGCTTCTTTGGAGGATCCTTCATAATCTTTGTGGTACTCTTTTCCAGATCTTGTACCAGCAAAGGTTTCTTCTTCAGACTCAGAAGAAGGAAGTACCATATTGCAGGATTTAGTCTTCCTTCCCTTAGCCTTCTTCTTGCGAGGATTGTTATGAAGAACCTCAGAACCCAATCCAACAGTGGATTTTTGACTTTGAATTTGTAAAGGAAGTCGAATTCCTTTATCATAATTCAAACCTTCTGCCTTTTGAAAATCATAACCCATCTTCTTCATGAGAAGGACAGATTGCTGACTGTACAAGTAAGTGGGCAGCGGACTTTTAACAGGTTGTTCAACAGAAGAAGAAGAAGAGATCTCTGTAACTACAGGAGAATGAGGAATAGAAGTCTCTGTAGCTACGGGAGGAGAAGGATTCGGGATACGAGGAAAAATCCTCATAGGAGCTTTTTCATAAGCAGCGAAGACTTGTTGTACCCTGTATAAGAAAACACTATTCATGGCTTGCCACTGCTGATGAGTAAGCTTGAGCTTGGTAGGAGGAACCAGACTTGGAGGACATATGTTCAATCCTCTCAGTCTATCTTCCAAAGGAATGCCATCCCATAGATGATCCAAATCATCAGAATCTGGAATAACATGAGAAATCATGTTGCGACTTTCTTACCTTTCTTAGTTTTGAAGTTTTACCTTCATCTTCCATTTCAGGCACTAAGCCAGGATGTACCCACATAATTTCACCATTCTTTAATGTGAGAGGCAACAATCCTTTATTTTCCTCCCTGGCATGCAGGATATTCACAATCTTCATCGTCGCCTTCGGAATTGGGACAATCCCATCTGGTACTTGTTGAGAAGGAAAATCTCTGAATTGAAGAGAAACCATATTGGTTGTGACCGTATGCTCATCGTTAGTTAAAGCGATGGCATTAGCATTAATCAGCTCTTGGATTTTCTTCTTTAGGACATAACAAGCCCTGGTGGGATGATTTATGTATCTGTGATAGATACAATATTTGGGATTGTCAGTCAGATTCACCTCATTAGGCCTCTTTGGCTCTGGGATCTGGAGTTTGCCACTCTTCACCAGACATTGGAATATCCCTGGGATATCACTCTCGTCAAAAGAATATTCTTCTTTTGGCTTAGAAGACTCCTGATTATTCGGCGTTGTTTTGTTTTTGGAAAGATTAACCATAAGGGTGTCCTTTCCTTTTGTATTACGATTGCCAGAATTATTACCAGGATTACCTTTCTTTCCTTTATCCTCTGAGGCAAAAATCATCCCATGTTCACGAGCCAACCTACCATTGGTCTCGGCAAAAACTGCTGCTATAATAAACGAAGCCCAATCTGTGAATTGGGAACCCGTGAAGACAGCAATGGATGGTCGCAGATTCATCTTGCATGTATCAATTAACGCTAAATCTGGCATACCAGGAGGCATCTTTAGAGTCGCCTATCGGAAACGTTCAATGAACGTCCGAGTATCTTCTTTCTCTTTTTGTTTGATTTCTATTAAGGAGGACATGTTCATGTCCATACCTCCTTCATAGAAGCGAGAAAGAAATATTGCCTTAAATTCGTCAAAAGACGAAATGCAATTGTCGGATAAACTACGATACCAGTCGTAAGCTGAACCCGTCAAGCACCCAATAAACACCCGAGTAAGAAGAGCATCATTTTCTGCAGATGTACAGTCATAATATCAAAGTAATTGATATACTGACTAGGAGAAGCCTTTCCATCAAACAATACCATTGATTGTGGCTTGAATTTTGGTGGAAAGGGTACATCATTCCAATGAGGAGGATAAGGTTGTTTAATCCCTAACCTCTGTAGCTGATCCTTGTGCTTCAAAACTTCAAATTGTACTTTGAGCTCACGTACTGCTTGAATGGCTTCACTGGTTTGAGAAAGCACATTTGATTGAATGGTTGTTGGATGTACCGTAACCCCCACCGGAGATGGTACATCTTATGGAATGATGGAATCTGGAGATGCAGAATTTTGGTTAACAGCAGGCTCTTGAATATTCAAAGGTATATCAGCCCCTTGACTATTTTGAGTTTGTGCTGCTACCTGCACCGGTGTTACTATTGTCGATTGAACAGTTTGCTGAGTCGTTATTATCTGGTGCATGCTTTGCATCATGGTAAGCATGTCTTTCAGTGATTGCTCAACGGCAGTGAGACGTTCTGTATTAGCAGATGACGTCTCTGGTTCATCTCCAATAGCGTAGGATTCAACCTCTCTTGAAGATACAGAGGGATTAGTATAGAAGTATGAATCGACACTATCAGTTTCAGACTCAAAAGATTGAGTACCCCCAGCTTCTGAATCAGAAGTCTGCGCAATCGTCTTTGTCTTCTTGATCGAGTATTCTGATATACTTCTTCAAAGGAATCAAGAAGTCTATTGAATTGTTGTTGACCTGGAGTTTGGGACGTGTTCCGTCTAGGACGTCGTCCTCTGTTGGTATGAGATGCCATGTTGACTGACGTATATGACAACTCATGTTCTTGGTCATCAGCTTGTTGTTGAGGTGCATTAAAACTTAACCGGTCAAAAACTGATCGTTTAGAAGCCGAACAACAACATTTAATTACAATCTGGTGACACTCACAATGATAATTTTCTTGGGGGAGTATCACGGGAGATTGTCCATTTTTACGCTTTTGCATTAGCAATTCACGCAAATCAGAAGGAGTAGAGGGAGTAGTCTTCTTTATTACATTTGGGGTAGAAAAACGTTTAGTCCCTTGTGTATAAAGAAGATTACTGGCTGCATTCGCAGAACCAAACTGTACATTTTTACGCGCTTGGAGTTACATGCGTAAATCTTGAGATTTTTGAGCATGAAGGACTCCATCTTCATTGCGTATAATTTGTAGGTTTGGTACCTTACGTACAGCAGTATAAGAAGGTTGTTGGTTGAAAACAGAAGTTTTACCAACTATGTTTTTATGCTTCATGCGTTCAGGTACATTCACTTTATATGCAGAAGCATCATTGTGAATTTTATCTACACTGTCACAGACATGAGATTTACCTTTACGCATAGAGCACAAAACATGAGTATCTGCCACGTCATAGACGGGAGATTTTCCTTTACGCGTAGAGCGTAAATTTTGTGTGTCTACTACGTCACAGACGGAAGACTTATTGTTACGCTCAGAACGTAAGGCATTGGAGTCTGCCACGTCACAGACGGGAGACATGTTTTTACGCTCAGGGCGTAAATCCTGATTTTTACGCCCAGGGCGTAAAACCTGATTTTTTACGCCCAGATCGTTACACTGGAGAGTCTGCCATGTTACAAACGGGAGACTTGTTTTTACGCGCATGGCGTATCACCGAAGTAGAGACTGCCTCATCGCAGATGGAAGCCTCTACAACAGGAGTAGGAAGGATTCCTTTGCCTGCAGAGACAGTAGGGAGATCCGAGAATGCCTTGGATTTGGGAACCCAAACTTTTTGCACCTTCCGCAATTTCTGAACATTGGAGCAGCGAGTGCTACCCCCAGTCCGGAGCATTTCTTCGTAGGCAGTCTGGTCGAAGTGCACAACCAGAGTCTTCTTTGTCGATCCGATCGACACATCATCGTATTGAACAATTGCCTCCTTGTCAGAGGAGAAGGTCGTCCCCAGCAGAGTCGCCATTTTGTTTCACTTAACAAAATGCCTAAAAATCGGCTTTTGAAAATAAAACTTGAAATAGTACAAAAAGTACAAATTGATCTGGGAAGTATTGCTGTAGAAGTCTGATCTGAAAGGCGATCACTTTGTTCCTTGGACCATACGATGATGATGAAGATCACTGCTAGAAGATGAACAGCCGAAAGAACTAAGTCACCAGAAAGGTATCGACGCACTTGGGCACTGATGGCGAGGTCGAATGCTTTCCTGCTTTGCTTCATTCTGTTCTGGAAGAAAGGTTGAAGAAGAATGCTCTGGAAAATCAAAGTCTCTGGGCTCTGATCTCTATGTATTCTTCCTTCTGTCTGTCTCTGTGTCTCATATGAAAAAAAATAAGTCTATTTATAGACTTGGCTTTTTGTGCGTAAAACTCAGCAAAGTCCTGTCTTTACGCTAGTAACTGCCACCCATGACTGAAGTCATCCTCTACACACGTTGACACGTGTCTCATTATTTCAATAAGAATAGGATACACGTACATACGTTCTTCGAGATGTGTGGCATGAAAGCCACGTAGGCAAACCACGTTCCAAAGTAGTTAGGAAGGATAGGGCGTAAAAATAATCCAAATATACTCTGAGCGTAAAGTAGTAGACTAGGCGTAAAATAGCCCTAAAATGAACTTCTCGCGTAAAGTGGTTGATAAAACAACCTTGAGCGTAAAAAGTAGCCCAAATAAACTTCATGCACACGTCAACTTAGAGCGTAAAAAGCTCATATAGTATTCATGCGTAAAAGAAGCCATCTTGTGAGCGTAAAATAGCTCAGTCTACATACTAAACGACAATATTGGTTTCTGTGTAAAACAAATTCCTTCAAATTCTGTGTTATACGCTGTCAGTAGATCTTTATGTCAGATCCATTATCACTTTATATTAAATGCATAATTTGACAACCTGTCTCTGGCGTAAAATAGTTGGCCTGTCCCAGGCGTAAAGTAGCTGACCCGTCCCTAGCGTAAAGTAGTTGGCGTAAAACAGCTCATTTGAGTGTAAAACTCTATCTCTTTGACTCAGTCTATGAAGCATTTTTTACGCTCCTACATGCCGGTCGACCTAAGTCATTCTAAGTGCTGTCCCTCTCGTTGTACGGTTGTCAAGTCAAATAGTCCTACGATCTCAAGGGCCGTCATATAACGTATGACTTGGGTGATAGTGTTACGACCCGCACCTATTTTTTTTTAAACGGATACGAGACGTGTCCAAGCCAGCCTACGCCGCAGTGTCGGCGGTAGAACGCTGTCACGGCCATGAAGATCAAAATCACAAATAATGCTCATTCACAAAATTAATTTAACTTACAAAGATCACAAGTTTTACATTGGTAGAAAAATATAAACTTGTACAAATAAATGAATGACTACAACTCAACTATCTAGTTAGTCTCTAGGCTTTTGTCTGCAAAAATTTCCGTCACTCCCCAAGCTAAGTGAATCCACGGCTAACCTGAAAATGTTGGTTTTCAGTCAGGAATGGAACGAGCACAATTCACTGAATGCAATTTCAAATAAAGAAAATGACTATAAAACAAAGGTTAGACATCAATCATGAGTTTTAAAAATAAACAGTAAATACGGAAAACCAATAGTAAATAAATAGACACCAAATACTTTCCCCAACTGTTAGAAGTACCTTTGACATGTGATCGGTCTGGGGTGGTACACCGCACGGTCTACGAGGTCTACTTGCAGAAATTAAACAATGTCTACGAGGTCTACTTGCAGAAAATAAACAATGTCTACGAGGTCTACTTGCAGAAAATAAACAATGTCTACGAGGTCTACTTGCAGAAAATAAACAATGTCTACGAGGTCTACTGCATGAAAATAAACACGGTCTACGGTCAGATCACACATCCTTGGTACTTCTCATTCCCGACTCGACAATTTATAATAGAGTATAAAAATCACATAACCAATGACTAATCAATGAAATATAGTAAAGATCAATATCGAAATGCAGACAATAAACTGTACTCGCCTGTGGTCCTCTGCTGGTGAAACCGATAACCTGAACCACTCAATGTGCCACAATAGTCAAAACCCATACAACAGTCCCCGAAAGCTGAAATAAACATTACCAATGTTCTTAGAATAGTCAAAATAGCTAGGATCGCCTGTCCTTAAGTCCAATTCTGGACAAAGGGGCAAAACGATAATTTTGGACAAAAACGATGTCCGTCGTTGGATCCGCTTTGTACCGAAAAGTGTACCAGAGTCAATGGTCTCTAAAGTCGTCAAACTACATGTCTACGGATCCGATTTTCCGATATGAACCCAACCGTATGTCCAAAGTTGGATTCCGGCGGACCGTGCACAAAATCGCCCGTTGAGTGGGACCGTGGGGCCCGCAAAACGACGTCGGATTCAACTGTCTCAGAATCGGACCAAACTTGGCATACAGGACAGAAAAATGATACGGTCCTGTTGGCGCAAGTTTCGTCTCGATCTGACGAGCGCGCACAAAGTAATTGAAGAATTTGCAAAGTGCACGATACGGTGAATTTCGACGGATACGCATCAAATTCGTCGCGCACACGCAACCAATTTGAATTTCGCCAAAGCCCACATGACCACGAAGCCGTTACGTACCTTTCGATACTTACGGTGCGCGACCACGTCGCCCGGAATGGCGGAACGCACGTCGCGTGGATGAGTTTTTCAGTTTTGAAAACAGATTTTTGGGAAACTTTGGGATTTGATTTTTCGACGCGTAGTCGATGATTTCCAAATCCACAAAAAGGGTCATGAAGCCCTACATGTTATCTAAAAGTGTGTTCAAATAGAATTTCTAATATGGGACTGGATCGATCAGAATCGATCTCCGAATGTGGACGGTTGGACTGCATTACTGTTCTGTTTTGGGCTGGTTTTACGTCGACTTTCAGTCGATTTCCTGAGCAACCTATGGCATCTACAGGTAAAACAATTAAAGGAACTTAAAGGCGTATATATTGGCTACATACCAGCGCAAGCGGTTCGAAAAATGATCCACCTTGTACGACGAATTGTCGCGACGAAGTTGTGCTCGCGACCTTCGCAGTTGATGTCAGGGTCTGCTGTGCGCGCGCGGATATGGCCGACTTCGGCGACCTTCGCGACGGCACGCGGTTGCGCGTGGCCGTCCAGGACGTGGGGTTGGCGCTGGAGTTGGGTAGGCGCACGTTTGTTTGGTGTTAGGGTTTTACGAGAGAACTCTTCTCTCGACTCCTTACGTGTATATATAATAGTTGTAGAATAGACTCAATAGAGCAGGCTCGGGTGAGCTGCTGTTGAGTCTTCCTCCCTTAGGGTCGGGTTGGAAAAACCAATGGGGTAGCTGGGCTGTATGGGACTGGGCCGGGCCGCTTTTAGAGCTCGAGTGTAAAGGAGGTTGGGATTCTCGGCCTGAGCTCGTGGGGCTTCTGGTTCGGGAAGCTATTGCTTCTCTTTCTTTTTCCATTTCTTATTCCTATTTCCTTATTCTATTTTCTTTGTATTGAAAAATAACTAAAGGTATATATATCTATTTATATATATACAATTATATATACTCATATTTAGTTATATATATCGTTATATATATATACACACATATTTATTTATATATACAAATACACCCACGTATATAAATACTTACACAAAATATATTTCTCTATATTTGTATACATACACATATATATCTATTATACGAAAATATATATATCCCATATATATTATATATATATCCTTAACTCACAAAACCTAAAATACTCTAAACCAATATTATAAATACCAATATCCTTATTATCCATATATAGGAGGGCACATTTATATCTACATATATATATAAATCTAATTTACCATAACTCGACTCAGTAATAACTATAATACCAAAATGGAATGATCATGCTTATTAAATCTCCACAAAATAACCCTAATAATAATAAAATAATAAAAATTGTTCCGATAATAAAATTCACTATTTAATTAAAATAAATAATACTAACAAAATATTTCAGAATTTTCGGGGAGGGGAGCTACAAATCTATCCACCTTAAAAATAATTTCGTCCTCGAAATTCTAACTTATAAACATGCCTAAAATTCGAACAAAATAATAATAATAATAATAATAATAATAATAATAATAATAATAATAATAATAATAATAATAATAAGTCAACTATTACCACAATCTCCTTAAATTTAATTTCAAAAAAAAAATTTATGGCCTTCTCTAGTCATTTCGTAACTACGAGTCTTCGAAGACTTCTACCCACCTTTGGTCACACTACTCCCTCAATCTTATGTTACTAAACTTTATAATTATCCAACTAATTGCCAAAATTGCTACCAATAGATATCTACTGCTTATGGCCACAATAATCCTCTCCTATCTATCAAACCACCCAAAATCTGACATGCAACAAATTTACACAAGTAGCTAAAAAATATTGGTAATTTCTAGTAAGCTAGACCATTCGTCGCTCTACAATAGGAAGGGCGGACAGATAAGGAAACTAATCGAGAGCGAATATGAAGCTCCCAGAGCGGTAGAGGGTATCCATTGGTACAGATAGAGAGAGAATGTTTATGAACCATTACTTATTTGCTAGATTGGGCTACTATAGCCTTGTCACTTTGCTAAATCGAAGCATCTTCATTTCCTATAGGAGCTTGCAATCCGTGCAATACAGAAGTCCCGTCCTCGAAATTCTAATCTAAACAAGATTCCAAAATAGAACAAAATTTGAGTAATCAAGATGACGATCTTTTTCGTGGTTATTCAAACACACGAGCAAGGGATACGAATGCAATGCAAGATCGTCTCGCGACGTCCAAGTAGATGGAATAATGGTTACGAAGGACAACACATTCTAAGGGGTGGAGACTTCACAGTAGGTATAGGGACCTATTTCAATGGGTTCGGTTTTATAACCCAAATATAGTGGTATGCATGGATGGGTCCCAATGGGTCTTAATAGGTTCTCTATTTAGACATCACTCGTTGGTTGGATGAACATTGGGTTTCAATCTATAGGGACTGGACAAGATTTCCATGATGAACTATTTCTACTAGATTAGGGTATCCTAGAATAGGTTTCTATCCAAAGGTGGAGCTAGTTGCCCGTTAGGTCGGTTAGCTAGGTTCATAAAGCCCAAAAATGCACCTTCCATGACCTTTGTGTTTAAGTAGCACATGAGGTCTCAATTGGGTGGCATACTAGTGGCAAGTGTATAGTGGGCTTCGAGTAGATCACTACCATATATTGGGTCGCAAGAATTTAATCAAAGTTAAGGTTCTAATGGAAGTCGAAAAGTATACCGGGTAGGTACTATGGTAAGAGTTATAGCTAGTCCTTTTATCCTGAAAGTCGCAGCACAAAAATAGAGTACAAGGGGACGGGTTTGAGTGGGACATGATATACCTAGATGAATGTGGACTCGTCTAGAGCTTGCATATAAAATTTGTTGGAGGGTAACAGCTGGTCTTGTGCTCCGAATATTAATGGCACGACCGGGGACACAAAATGATCTAAATGAAAAGTGGGAGTCCATGGGGCACTAATTTGTCATGCTAATGGATATTATTCTAATCAATTGGTAATCCTGGTAGATCCTAAAATTTTAGAAGGCATACAATCTACCCACCTTAGAAGCTAAGATATGATTTTAGGAATGGTAAGGTTTAGAGGGATTCCAAAGTCCAGATATTGTACCTCGACGCTGGTTAATAAAGAACAAGGCACAACGTAACGGGATACGGTGGATATAAGTCAAGCCAATGATCGTTCCTCAGTAAATGGAGAACGAGTGTGTACAATGACACATGGTCGATAAAATAGGATGATCTACTCGTTTATAGTATACTAGAGTTATCGACGGGGTAACCAACTCTAAGGCACAAGATTTCTAACAACTGAGTCGTGAATCTCTATTTGTGTCAACCTGCCAGACTATCGTCACAAGAGTTGTAGTGATCGTGTATTGTTGTTGACAACTGGTATATCATAATATGACAGGATATTTAAGCTATGGTATTGGCTAAGCTAGTGACTGTGGTGTTCCAACACTAGTTAGGTCTTAATAATAAAATTTACATAACTAGAGTAATATTTGTTGGAAACCAATCTCGGGATGAGTGTCACGGTAAATGATTACCCTATTTTCCACTCATCTTATGTCTAACTGTGGGTTTTGGTCGAAGAAAGGTTGGGTTAAGGCTTAAGGGTTGCTAGTTAAGGCAAGCTTCCAACAAATAATTAGGGACTCACGACAATTGATTCATTGAGAATAGGTAGTCTCCTAGGCTGGCATTTAGACTAAGGGTACAACCCTAATCATTCTCAAATTCGGATGGCTAGGCGATCCCAATAGTAGTTTGAGGATCGAGAGGAGAACGAGTAACTCAATCTCATGGCTGGCCGATGGTAGCTACACTTATGTATACAGCTATTATAGCCATGGGGATACTCTGTATCTCTCTACAAATTATGAGCTTCCGTCTTTCCAAATCAGTGAAAGGCAAAACTATAAAGAGTTCAAGGGAGATGCCACTGAATACAATTACGTGATTCAAGGGCGAATGTATAATTCAAGAGGAATTGTCAAGCAGTCGTGGATGAGATCCTAGATACTATATATCTCTATCCACGTAGTGTAATTAGATGAAGAGCGAACCAAATGCATCATGGTTGATCAGACCGTAATACAATGATTCTGATTAGACAATATGTTAACGGGCGTCCCCAATAAACATATGCCTTGAATCAAGCTCGATAAAAGAGTAAGCTTGCAAAACTAGGCTGTGATAGCAACATTGGTCAAAATAGTCAAATTACAGGTATACAAGATTTTTGAAAGAAGGCACAAGTAGTACGAGTTTTGAGGGAATCAAACTTCACCTGGTGTTCTTGCTTATACAGTCTTTCTACTATCTTCTGATCCACAAGGACTTGGTCGACTAATGGGTTATAGACATTCTAAATTCCATATTCTAGGTAAATCTATTAGTGTCAGTCGATATCCTCGTCAATAGGTCACAAGGACCACGGAATGCTAGATCGGGAGACGTGCTATCCAACTTACAAACTTTCACCAATATTGGCTTCGGATCTTATGGAACACACAGGGCACTGTCCTATCCTCTATAGTATCCTTAAATTGTAATCACGTCTGAAATTATTTCACCGAGGACTACGCCTCTCCCGTAAAATCGGGCTATGGTAAACCCTTGGTTTCGTGATTCAGATGTGACATGCTATCCGATAATCTACTTTATATTGACAGCAGTGTGACTATGGTCAAAGAGGACCACTAGACATATTTTTAGCAATATTCTATAACCTATATTTCCTTAAACAAATTTCAATTCTAGGGGTCGTGTCTCGCCAGTGCGCTGCTGGCTGCAGTGAATCCATAGTCTCCAAAATTTAAATAAATGACGACAGTGCGCTGCTGTCCTGCCAGTATGAGTTAACTAACATTCTCGTAACTATATATGTAAATAAATCCCTGAGCTTCTAGAGATTCAAACAAGTTGACTATGTAATAAGGCATAAATATTTGTCCTATCAGTCACAATCTTTTTAAATAAAAGATTGAACAGAGAGGGAATAACTGAAGACAAAGAAATACAACCATTCTAGTACCTATTCTATGTGTATTCAAACCTTTGAGGAAAAACTTTGGGTCGAACTAACTCGAGGTTCGTATATAGATAACATAAGCAGAAATTGTATAATGGATAATAATTCTTAGGGCAACTAGAAACTAAATAAGCAATTCGGTTTAAGATATGAGGATGACATCTAACGGGACAAGTAGAAGGAATTGCACCCTTTTATCAAGGTTGGATCATTAATCCTAGGAAGTCCGGTCTCACCAAGTGAATAATCTATCCACATTGGATCATAACGTCATACCAAGAGGTAATAGTATACTTATGGAGATATGACAAATATCAAAATCAATAACCCTCATCTACATTGCATGGCCTAGGCTACCCATCGGTAAATTTTGTATAAGGGACTCCTAGTCCTAGTCATTCTCTTAAATTAAATTAATTCTAATTCGTGAATGAGCATTTTTGAGTCGCAGGCTCGCAATAGTACAACTAACTTAAGTACTATCACGAGTTCGCATGATTTGCGAAAACAGACCTGCATGGGCCACCACAAAACTTGTCACGACCCGTACCCATTTTTTTTTAAAAACGGATACGAGACGTGTCCAAGCCAGCCTACGCCGCAGTGTCGGCGGTAGAACGCTGTCACGGCCATGAAGATTAAAATCACAAATAATGCTCATTCACAAAATTAATTTAACTTACAAAGATCACAAGTTTTACATTGGTAGAAAAATATAAACTTGTACAAATAAATGAATGACTACAACTCAACTATCTAGTTAGTCTCTAGGCTTTTGTCTGCAAAAATTTTCGTCACTCCCCAAGCTAAGTGAATCCACGGCTAACCTAAAAATGTTGGTTTCCAGTCAGGAATGGAACGAGCACAATTCACTGAATGCAATTTCAAATAAAGATAATGACTATAAAACAAAGGCTAGACATCAATCATGAGTTTTGAAAATAAACAGTAAATACGAAAAACCAATAGTAAATAAATAGACACCAAATACTTTCCCCAATTGTTAGAAGTACCTTTGACATGTGATCGGTCTGGGGTGGTACACCGCACGGTCTACGAGGTCTACTTGCAGAAATTAAACAATGTCTACGATGTCTACTTGCAGAAAATAAATAATGTCTACGAGGTCTACTTGCAGAAAATAAACAATGTCTACGAGGTCTACTTGCAGAAAATAAACAATGTCTACGAGGTCTACTTGCAGAAAATAAACAATGTCTACGAGGTCTACTGCATGAAAATAAACACGGTCTACGAGGTCTACTGCATGAAAATAAACACGGTCTACGGTCAGATTACACATCCTTGGTACTTCTCATTCCCGACTCGACAATTTATAATAGAGTATAAAAATCACATAACCAATGACTAATCAATGAAATATAGTAAAGATCAATATCGAAATACAGACAATAAACTGTACTCGCCTGTGGTCCTCTGCTGGTGAAACCGACAACCTGAACCACTCAATGTGCCACAATAGTCAAAACCCATACAACAGTCCCCGAAAGCTGAAATAAATATTACCAATGTTCTTAGAATAGTCAAAATAGCTAGGATCGCCTGTCCTTAAGTCCAATTCTGGACACAGGGGCAAAACGGTAATTTTGGACAAAAACGATGTCCGCCGTTGGACCTGCTTTGCACCGAAAAACGTGCCAGAGTTAATAGTCTCTAAAGTCGTCAAACTACATGTCTACGGATCCGGTTTTCCGATACGAACTCAACCGTATGTCCAAAGTTAGATTCCGGCGGACCGTGCACAAAATCGCCCGTTGAGTGGGACCGTGGGGCCCGCAAAACGACGTCGGATTCAACTGTCTCAGAATCGGACCAAACTTGGCATACAGGACCAGAAAAACGATACGGTCCTGTTGGCACAATTTTTGTCTCGATCTGACGAGCGCGCACAAAGTAATTGGAGAATTTGCAAAGTGCACGATACGGTGAATTTCGACGGATACGCATCAAATTCGTCGCGCACACGCAACCAATTTGAATTCCGCCAAAGCCCACACGACCACGAAGCCGTTACGCACCTTTCGATACTTACGGTGCGCGACCACGTCGCCCGGAATGGCGGGACGCACGTCGCGTGGATGAGTTTTCTAGTTTTGAAAACAGATTTTTGGGAAACTTTGGGATTCGATTTCTCGACGCGTAGTCGATGATTTCCAAATCCACAAAAAGGATCGTGAAGCCCTACATGTTATCTAATAGTGTGTTCAAATAGAATTTCTAATATGGGACTGGATCGATCAGAATCGATCTCCGAATGTGGACGGTTGGACTGCATTACTGTTCTGTTTTGGGCTGGTTTTACGTCGACTTTCAGTCGATTTCCTGAGCAACCTATGGCATCTACAGGTAAAACAATTAAAGGAACTTAAAGGCGTATATATTGGCTACATACCAGCGCAAGCGGTTCAGAAAATAATCCACTGTGTACGACGAATTGTCGCGACGAAGTTGTGCTCGCGACCTTCGCAGTTGCTGTCAGGGTCTGCTGTGCGCGCGCGGATATGGCCGACTTCGGTGACCTTCGCGGCGGCGCGCGGTTGCGCGTGGCCGCCCAGGACGTGGGGGTGGCGCTGGAGTTGGGTAGGCACACGTTTGTTTGGTGTTAGGGTTTTACGAGAGAACTCTTCTCTCGACTCCTTACGTGTATATATAATAGTTGTAGAATAGACTCAATAGAGCAGGCTCGGGTGAGCTGCTGTTGAGTCTTCCTCCCTTAGGGTCGGGTTGGAAAAACCAATGGGGTAGCTGGGCTGTATGGGACTGGGCCGGGCCGCTTTTAGAGCTCGAGTGTAAAGGAGGTTGGGATTCTCGGCCTGAGCTCGTGGGGCTTCTGGTTCGGGAAGCTATTGCTTCTCTTTCTTTTTCCATTTCTTATTCCTATTTCCTTATTCTATTTCCTTTGTATTGAAAAATAACTAAAGGTATATATATATCTATTTATATATATACAATTATATATACTCATATTTAGTTATATATACCGTTATATATATATATACACATATTTATTTATATATACAAATACACCCACGTATATAAATACTTACACAAAATATATTTCTCTATATTTGTATACATACACATATATATCTATTATACGAAAATATATATATCCCATATATATTATATATATCCTTAACTCACAAAACCTAAAATACTCTAAACCAATATTATAAATACCAATATCCTTATTATCCATATATAGGAGGGCACATTTATATCTACATATATATATAAATCTAATTTACCATAACTCGACTCAGTAATAACTATAATACCAAAATGGAATGATCATGCTTATTAAATCTCCACAAAATAACCCTAATAATAATAAAATAATAAAAATTGTTCCGATAATAAAATTCACTATTTAATTAAAATAAATAATACTAACAAAATATTTCAGAATTTCCGGGGAGGGGAGCTACAGATAGCATCGCGTATGACGTAAGTCAGTTAAAAGGCACGAGCCACGGTTGGCACGATGTAAAGTTAGCCACGGTCTATGGCACTTAAGGAACACATTTTGTTCAAGTTAAGTTGGAAGACTGTGTAGTAGTCGTTTCCTCGATTTCAAAGAAGTTCGAGGCGGTCCCTCGGTTGGGAGTCTCGCGTTCCTATCCACGTTAAGAAGTTCGAGGCGGTCCTTCGGTTGGGAGTCTCGCGTTCCTATCCACGTTAAGAAGTTCGAGGCGGTCCCTCGGTTGGGAGTCTCGCGTTCCTATCCACGTTAAGAAGTTCGAGGCGGCCCCTCGGTTGGGAGTCTCGCGTTCCTATCCACGTTAAGAAGTATGAGGCGGTCCCTCGGTTGGGAGTCCCACGGTCCCGATGCACGCTATACAAAGGGTGGTTTAGAGCACGAGATGCTAAGTATGGTTCCAGTCGCACCGTAACATCAGGCCATGCATTTACGTGAGTCTAGATGTCTCGTAGGTGCATGGTCATTGGACACTTTGTCGACAAGGATTTCTGCCTAGACTGGTTATACGTCGGGGAACTGGGCCCAGTTATCCTAGGGGGTAGACGTTATAGCAGCGCAAGATTTATTGCGTGAGGGTAGTTAGGGGCTTTCCATGGGGCTCGCTACCTGCATCGAAGGACCCGCCGCCTACCCGAGCTATGTCCGCGATGGCTTGTTATGCCAGTGGCCTTTCATATAGATATTTGGCGTGCTACGCGGCGAATCCGCATGCACGGTGTCGGTCGTAACAAAAGAAGCGTAAGCACGGTATGCACCCAAGGTAATATGAGCCTAAGATTTGGTTATACGTAAAGACGTGTTTCGCCACGAGATATGGCGTCGTACTTGAGTTCTCAACACCGGTTCCATAAGTTGTGTTAGACGTTTCGAGTTAAGTCGAGAAGGGCCGTAAGGCGAGTTTGGATAAGTCAGGTTACGCTGTGAGGCACGACCTCGATGTTTGAGGCACAGGCAAGTATTTGACACGACCAAGTCGTTACGTCCCAGAGTATGGCACGAAAGGCAAGCACGAGGCGATAAGTCGACGTTATTGGAACGAGAAGGTCTAGCGGTAAAGTATGAGTACATTATTAGTGCAAGGCACGGTGACGGTCTAGAGACACAAAAGAGACCAAGGCGTCGGTCCTAAAATCGATCCTAAGGCAAGACTAGAAAGACAATCGTAAATGGGCGTGACATAATGGTATCAGAGCACGGCTTTACGTCTTTGGACTACCGATTGAATTCTTTAACTCTGTTGTTTCCGTAAACTCTGTAGTGTTGCTTCCGCATATCGATACCGTTGGTGCGCTCTTTCTCAAACGTCCCTCGGCATGTCCATACAATAAGTCTAATATTTTTAAAAGCTCGTACAATCGTTCAATCGAACGCATCGGTAGGCCTTTGTGCCGAACGGTGTCAAATTTAACTTGACGAAAAATGCGTGCTAAAGTTAGCAAGTCGCGTGGGTGCCTAACGAATCCTACGTCGATATTAGCAAATGAGCATGCAAAATCGAAGTATATTCCATACGGGATGGTTATGCACACGGCCTTTTGGCTAAGTTGTGCCGCGCGTCGCGCACCTAGACTTTATGGTGCAAGCGAGTTGCGAGCGATATTGAGTACCGCTCGGTCGGGAATGAAACTACACTTAGAGTGACCTATCGATAGAGTGCTATCGAGCGATGATAACGTCTATGCGATATAGATAAGTGTACTCAGTAAGTTTCGAGGACGAAACTTTTTCTGAGTGGTGTATGATGTAGTGCCCCGACCCGTTCAGTCAATCGGAGAAATCGAAACGCCAACGGCGTTCGGACTTGGCCTTACAACGGCAACTCGAAGACATCGCTCAGGTGGGATAGTTTCGGTGAACTTGCCTCATCTTAGACTTCACTTAATAACTCGCATGTTTTCAACTTGCACAAGTAGGCTAATATAAAAGCTACGAACGCACATAGCTAAGGGAATAATCCCGATCCGTCGGAATGTCTTAGAACATGGAAAATGGTCCCACGGTCTGCATAGAAGTCGGCTCAGCGTGCTCTCAAATGACACTCGGTCCTTCGTCCCGTGGCTTGGGAGAAGGAAAGTTGGTATTCGACACAGACTATGAACTTGCCTAAGTAATAGACGTCGCCCGCGTAAATGCTCGATAAAGCATGCACATTTCCACGGTACAAGGCTTGGCATAGCCTTGGCTCGTCCCTCGGGTTAAGTTGTAGGCTTGAGTGAGTTAGGCAAAGTTATGCCGGTCGAACTAAGTCATTCCAAGTGCCATCCCGTTCGTTCTGCGGTTGTCAAGTCAAATAGTCCTATGATCTCAAGGGCCGTCATATAACGTATGACTTGGGTGATAGCGTCGCATAGGACGTAAGTCAGTTAAAAGGTACGAGCCACGGTTGGCACGATGTAAAGTTAGCCACGGTCTATGGCACTTAAGGAACACGTTTTGTTCAAGTTAAGTTGGAAGGCTATGTAGTAGTCGTTCCCTCGAGTTCAAAGAAGTTCGAGACGGTCCCTCGGTTGGGAGTCTCGCGTTCCTATCCACGTTAAGAAGTTCGAGGCGGCCCCTCGGTTGGGAGTCTCGCATTCCTATCCACGTTAAGAAGTTCGAGGCGGTCCCTCAGTTGGGAGTCTCGCGTTCCTATCCACGTTAAAAAGTTTGAGGCGGTCCCTCGGTTGGGAGTCTCGCGTTCCTATCCATGTTAAGAAGTTCGAGGCGGTCCCTCGGTTGGGAGTCTCGCGTTCCTATCCACGTTAAGAAGTATGAGGCGGTCCCTCGGTTGGGAGTCCCACGGTCCCGATGCACGCTATGCAAAGGGTGGTTTAGAGCACGAGATGCTAAGTATGGTTCCAGTCGTACCGTAACATCAGGCCATGCATTTACGTGAGTCTAGATGTCTTGTAGGTGCATGGTCATTGGATACCTTGTCGACAAGGATTTTTGCCTAGACTGGTTATACGCCGGGGCACCGGGCCCAGTCATCCTAGGGGGTAGACGTTATAGCAGCGCACGATTCATTGCGTGAGGGTAGTCGGGGGCTTTCCATGGGGCTCGCTACCTGCATCGAAGGACCCGTCGCCTACCCGAGCTATGTCCGCGATGGCTTGTCATGCCAGTGGCCTTTCATATAGATATTTGGCGTGCTACGCGGCGAATCCGCATGCACGGTGTCGGCCGTAACAAAAGAAGCGTAAGCACGGTATGCACCCAAGGTAATATGAGCCTAAGATTTGGTTATACATAAAGACATGTGTTTCGCCACGAGATATGGCGTCGTACTTGAGTTCTCAACACCGGTTCCACAAGTTGTGTTAGACGTTTCGAGTTAAGTCGAGAAGGGCCGTAAGGCGAGTTTGGATAAGTCAGGTTACGCTGTGAGGCACGGCCTCGATGTTTGAGTCACGGGCAAGTATTTGACACGACCAAGTCGTTACGTCCCAGAGTATGGCACGAAAGGCAAGCACGAGGCGATATGTCGACGTTATTGGAATGAGAAGGTCTAGCGGTAAAGTATGAGTACATTATTAGTGCAAGGCACGGTGACGGTCTAGAGACACAAAAGAGACCAAGGCGTCGGTCCTAAAATCGATCCTAAGCCAAGACTAGAAAGACAATCGTAAAGGGGCGTGACAGTAGTGCCCCGTCCCGCTCAGTCAATCGGAATAATCGAAACGCCGACGGCGTTCGGACTTAGCCTTACAACGGCGACTCGAAGACATCACTCGGTCAAGGCGACCGCTCGCTCATGTGGGGTAGTTTCGGTAAACTTGCCTCATCTTAGCCTTTACATAATAAATCACATATTTTTAACTTGCACAAGTAGGCTTGATAATAAAAGAGACGAATCAACAAAGATAAGGGAATAATCCCGACGGGTCGAATTGAGTTAGAATATGGAAAGGTCCAACGGTCGGCTTAGAGTTGGTGCACGGCGTGCTTTGAAAATGACACTCGATCCTTCGTCCCGTGGCTTGGGAGAAGGAAAGTTGGATGAGTAGATGAAGTTATGAACGTAACCTAAGTCATAGACGTCGCCCGCATAAATGCTTCATAAAGCATGCATGGTCCTATCGTCCAAGGCTTGGCATAGCCTTGGCTTGTCCCATAAATTAAGTTGCGTTGCATGGCTTATGACATAAGTCTAGGCACCCAAATGACTTGGTCGTTCAGAAGTCGAACGCATGCGCGACACATTTTTGCAATGCGAGGCTTGACGCAGCCTTTGCTCGTCGAGTCGTTGGGCGTTTAAGTCGGGCAAGTTATGTTAGGCTATCGGAGTGGTAGCAAGCACGGTCCTACTGTTAGCCCAATTATTACATCGTATTTTTGAATATGAATAATCAGTTAAATTTAACATAATGATGTCACTAATATTCATATACTTACTATCATGTTGCTACTTAAACTTAGCATTGTCCTAATTGTCCTATATTATATTGCTATGCTTGTATCGTACTGTAACATATTTTGCTGGCCTAATATGTATTTGTAGACATGCAGTAAGCATGATCAAACATGATCAAACCAGAACATAGGCAATGAAGAATTAATGATGGACCAAAGACGGCGTCATACAAAGAGATTTCTCTGAACCGCCTAGCGACCTATATGGGGCCTCGCATCAGGGATTCTAAAAAGACGTCTTCAGGACTGCTCAAATATCAGAAGAAATGTGTCATCAAAGGGCTCTTGGTTTTTCTACTTGTTCCAAGTCTGTAATCTTCAATTTATTGAGTCTAGGAGAATACGTACGTTGAGTCGCACTGAGTCATCTCAACCCCTAGACATATCTCTCCAAGCTCTACCACACAAACAGACCAATTCCTGAACCAAGCCCAAGCTCCACCAAAGCCCAAAGGCCATTTGAACATTCTACCACCAAGGAGGCAGAGTTCGGGCCGAACTCTACCCCCACACAGAGTTCGGGCCAAACTCTGTCCCCTGATTTCTAGGAACTGATTTTTAGGGTTACCAATTGCTAGCTGGTACAACGGCCATATTTTTGAATTATGAGGACAGAATTCTGGCCGAATTCTGCCTTCTAACTAGTATATATAGGGCATAATTTCAACCATTTTCATTTATCTCTTCATCATGTTTCTATCTCTCACTCTCAATCATCTAAGCCTTATACGACCTAAGCCTTACTCTTCCAATCTACTAGCCACAAAACTTCCTAAGCCCCAAGGTGCTCAAGTACGATTCAGCTAGAAGTTTTTGTACAAGAGTTGAAAAGAAAAGTCACTTGGACAATTCCAAGTTTTGCCACCTGCGAATCTGTAAGAAGTTGGCGTGCTCTTCTGAGTAAAGGCACGTGGTTGTACACTATTTCACAAATAGTGGATTTCAATCCTGAGCTAGAGTTCTCAGGCCTGGACTAGACCTCCACAAGGAAAACCAGGTTAAGATTGATGTGTCTGCGAATGCTCTTCTGATCTTTATTTACTTCCGCATTTTTCTCTGATTTATTTACTATCTTGATAGTTGTTTTGTGGAGGTGATATAGAGTTAATTTTTTATTTGGTGATTATCGACACAAACTCTATTCACCCCCCTCTAGAGTTGTCTACACGTTATTTCCTACGAGTTCTACGGTTGGGTATAACTACATAGTCTTCCGGTCTCAAGGCCCGTCATATAAAGTATGACTTGGACGATAACGTCGCGTAGATCGAAAGTCGGTTTGAGGCACGATGCACGGACTTAGTGTTTAAGGCATGAACCATGATTGATTTAATGAGTTTTGGAGAAATGACTATCGAATAGGCATTCACGAGTTGAATGAAATGATATGGTAACATGAAAAAAATGCTCGCGACCGTGGGTCGTCGAGGGTCTCAAATGATAGAAGTCTTGATATTGGTTTTGAAAGAGATGGTAACACTGGAAGAAGGATGACTGTGTGAGACGTCAGTTTGAGTCGAGTCTTGTATGGTCATTGGACAACTTGTCGACAAGGGCAAGTTTTCTCGAACGACAACCCGGGGCCACGGGACCGACTCGGCCTAGGAGGAAACACGGTATAGCCGTAGTTGGACGAACCGCTCGGGTTATTCGGGAACTTTCAGCGGGGATAGCTACTTGCGTTGAAAGGGTCGCCGAATAGCAAGGCTATAGTCCAGGATAGCTTGTCATGCTAGTGACTACTTCATATAGATGAGTGGACACGGGCGACAATCCACGAGTGTGCCTTTGGATTGAGTCAAGTATTGAGTGTACTATATCAAGGAGTCGAGTTGAATGTGTGTGTATAGTTTGAACACAATGTTGGGCCTAAGATTTAGTTGCAACGTAGGCGACGTGCTTCGGCACGATATATGGCATCGAGTCTTATGTTGTCGGCATATAAGTTGCATGTTATGATTGAGTTGGCTTGAGTTTAAGTTAGGAGATGTCGCAAGGCAAA
Source organism: Iris pallida (assembly GCA_029216955.1). Lineage (NCBI taxonomy): Eukaryota > Viridiplantae > Streptophyta > Magnoliopsida > Asparagales > Iridaceae > Iris > Iris pallida. Next base: position 15,844,313 of record JANAVB010041419.1, on the reverse strand, counting down.
GTTGGTCGAATGACACTTACTCCACAAGTTGGATGGGTCAGTTAATGATTTAGTAGCAAAGCGCCGCGAGGCGACAAGGGCCGCGAGGCGGCGATATGATTGAGTCTTATTGAGTTGCGAGACACAGCCTCAACAAGGACTTATAGTATGGTCACACGGGAATGGAGTCTTATCGCATAGTTACGTCTCTGATTTTGGCCGAAAGGCAAGTACGACTTGATAGGTTAACGTTGTTGTTGCAAGCACAAGATGGTCTAGAGACACAAAATAGGCCAAGACGTCGGTCCTAAAACTGATCCTAAGGCAAGAGTAGAAAGACAATCGTAAAGGGGCTATGTTGCACAAAGTAAATCAAACGTGTTGGTTTTCTATGGGTGGGCGAGGAGCTCATTCCACCAGTACAGTTGAGTACTGACACCCACATAGTTTTCATGTGCAGGCACAGGTAGAAGCTCGTGGCGCAGAGCTCACTTGGATGCGTCGAGGCACGGAGTTCTTTGGCGATTCGAAGCGTGCGGCCGCATGGAGTCAAGACTTATACGGGACATAATGTATGGACGTCGCCTTCCAAAGCTTCCACTGGCTCAAGCATTGTATCGAGAGATGAGAGAGAGCAGAGTGAACTTGTAATGTGAGAAAAGTGAGCTCGAGAGACTTGTAATCTTGGCCTTGCACCCTTTGTAATCTTTGTTTCAATATCAATAAAGAGCTTCTTTGAATAACTTGTGTTTTGCTTTAAAATTTTCGCTGCTATTATCCAATGTCTCTGTATGGGACTTCTGTGCGACGACCCCGTCGCAGCCGCTGAAATCGGTAGTTATGGAACCCGCCTTGCACGAGTGCAATCTAGGCTCGTGCGGCATCACGCCTTAGCGAGGACGATCGCTCCTACGGGAGCGGGGCGTGACATAATGGTATCAAAGCACGGCTTTACGTCCTTGGACTATCGATTGAATTCTTTAACTCCGATGTTTCCGCAAATTCTGAATTGTTGCTTCCGTAAAGTTAAAATCGTTGGTGCGCTCTCTCTCAAATGTCCCACGGGATGTCCATACAATAAGTCTATCTATTTTATAAAATATAGGAGAACAGTTTTTGACAAAATAAAAAGATGGTTCGCGTAAGCACGGTTGGCTGAGTCGGGCTGGACATATTCACCAAAGTTGCGTCGACCTTAGAAAAGTCGAGTGCGGAAATTAAATAGTGTTGAGCAAGAATGAGTTGGACTCAATTGAATAAATGAGATGACTATCGATAGAGGTGCTATCGAACGACGATGTTATCGTCGATGCGATATAGGTGAGCGTGCTTAAAATTTAAGGAATCGTTCGAACGAAAATTCGAGGAGATAGAATTGTGAATCGAAGGATAAGTTGAGGATTTGTTGAATGACTCCATCCCTGAGTGGTGTATGCGATAGCCTCAGGGATGTCGATCGATCGATTGAGGATTCGATGTGTCAATGAGTCTATCAACAAGCGTCGCGTTATACAAAGCCTTAGATTGAGTGTCGTTGAACAAGTTGTAGTCTTGAAGATTTGATGAGTCGATTCGAACAACCTAGAAATTGATGCGCATAAAACGTGCACGAGATTGTGGATTGCGCGAGTATGAAACGCGAAAATGATTAAGTAGGAAATCGAATCGAGGAAGACTTAAGGTGTAGCGAACGGATGACTTGATAAAGGAAATCGATAGGTGGATCGTATAGAGAAAGTTAGCACGATGGGAAGATATCGTGCATGAAAGATTTAATTTTTGAAGTTGCGCGAATGACTCTAAGGATTGGATTGAATGTTGCTCGATGATTTGATTTAGCAAGGAACGATGCGAATTGAGAAAAAACGTTGGTCGATTACTTAAGATAGACGGATGAAAAATACGCGAATTTAGATTTGAGGAAATTGATGTTGTAAATGATCGAACTTGAATTTGAATGTCGAGGAGATTATCCAGTCGGACGATAGCACCATTTGCACGACTCAGAATTTATTGTAAAGGAAGATCGTCAGGTCACGCATGTCATCGATGGTATTGAGGCGTATCAAAATATCGATATACGATTAACTCGGGGGTGCTCTGACTCGGCGAATGACGATCGTGCAAGTGTTATTGTTCAGTTGGATGCCATACTTAGGATTTTGATTGAGATGAATGTTGGATGAAAATGATCGTGTCTTGATATTTACGTTGATAGCCACAACGTCGACGATCTTGTCTTGTACGAGTGCAACTCTAGCCTCGCACATGCGTTGCGTCGGATTTGGGGCGATCGTTCCGCGTGAGCGCTGAGATGGTGATTCATGTCGCGAGAATGATCGAACTCGGAAAATCAGGATGCGGCAACTTTGATTATCTCGACTTGTCGGTTTGATGCGAAAAAAAATTTGAGGATGTTAGGACTTGCGATTGATGAATGAAATAAACTTGAGGATTGAGTAGGTCCAATCCGCGCATCGAGAATGAATTAGTCTAGATTCGAACAAGAGTTACGTCCCGATGAGGATGATTATCCCGCGGGAGCGTGCATGGTGATTTATGCCCACCGTGGAAAATCTGCCTCGCGTGAGATCGGGGTACAACGTATTGTTAAGTCAGATGACCTTGTGATCGATTTGGTGAATTGGGATGAATGACTTAGGGAATATGAAATATGAATTATGGTTTAGCGATGAATTGTGTCGTAGCGTGCTTGACTTGGAAGGATTGATAGGCGGATTATGTCGAACGTGTTCGAAGAGATAGACTATGCGAAATGGCTTGATGAACGAGTGATATTGATATGTCAAGGAATTGGTGGAAACATGAGTTATCATAGGATGGCTTTGCTGAATGACTCAGACCCCGTACGACGAATGTTGGGATGTGTGTAGGAAATCGATGCTCGATGTTTAGAAATCGGAGTGATGCGAGCTTGGGTAGAAAACCCCGTACTATCAACTTGGTTTGACCTTAGGATGGGGTCAGTGTTGATATTGTTGTTTGGGAACTATGATTCCAATACTGACGGATGACTTTAGCCTAAAGACATAGCCTAGCGGTTAGGCAAGACGTCCATATTGCGAGAGTTAGGATTGGTACGAGTGATCTTGAGGATTGATTGGTTGGGATATTGGTATTGATGAATGGAATGATTCAGGAATATAAAAATACCACTCATGAGCATCGGCTGACATGCATGTATATCAGGGACGCTTGAATATGTGCACGATCCGACTCGAGTGGTAATGGCAGAATTCGCTATCACGAGGCTTGGCTGAAATACATGTATTTTGGGGACGCCTAAAATATGTGCACGATCCATACTAAGTGATACGTTGAATTCAAATGAGACTTGAGGAACAGAAAAGTGTCAAGGATTTTGAGATTGCAAGTTTTTGAAGAAAAGATTGTGGGTAGCACGAGCGTGGCTCGGATTGAGGGAACGCATAGGAGAAATGTGTGCGAGAAGCGTAGGATGTTGAGTCGAGTTATAAGTCGATAAGTGTACTCAGTTAGTTTTGAGGACGAAACTTTTTCTGAGTGGTGTATGATGTAGTGCCCCGTCCCGCTCAGTCAATCGGAATAATCGAAACGCCGACGGCGTTCGGACTTAGCCTTACAACGGCGACTCGAAGACATCACTCGGTCAAGGCGACCGCTCGCTCAGGTGGAGTAGTTTCGGTGAACATGCCTCATCTTAGCCTTCACATAATAAATCGCATGTTTTCAACTTGCACAAGTAGGCTTGATAATAAAAGAGATGAATCAACATAGATAAGGGAATAATCCCGACGGGTCGAATTGAGTTAGAATATGGAAAGGTCCAACGGTCGACTTAGAGTTGGTGCATGGCGTGCTTTGAAAATGACACTCGATCCTTCGTCCCGTGGCTTGGGAGAAGGAAAGTTGGATGAGTAGACGAAGTTATGAACGTAGCCTAAGTCATAGGCGTCGCCCGCATAAATGCTTCATAAAGCATGCACAGTCCTATCGTCCAAGGCTTGGCATAGCCTTGGCTTGTCCCATAAATTAAGTTGCGTTGCACAGCTTATGACATAAGTCTAGGCACCCAAATGACTTGGTCGTTCAGAAGTCGAACGCATGTGCGACACGTTTCCGCAATGCGAGGCTTGACGCAGCCTTTGCTCGTCGAGTCGTTGTGCGTTTAAGTCGAGCAAATTATGTTAGGCTATCGGAGTGGTAGCAAGCACGGTCCTACGAGTTCTACGGTTGGGTATAACCACATAGTCTTACGGTCTCAAGGCCCGTCATATAAAGTATGACTTGGGCGATAGTGTCGCGTAGATCGAAAGTCGGTTTGAGGCACGATGCACGGACTTAGTGTTTAAGGCATGAACCACGGTTGATTTAATGAGTTTTGGAGAAAGGAATATCGAATAGGCATTCACGAATTGAATGAAATGATATGGTAACATGAAAAAAATGCTCGCGACCGTGGGTCGTCGAGGGGTCTCAAATGATAGAAGTCTTGATATTGGTTTTGAAAGAGATGGTAATACTGGAAGAAGGATGACTGTGTGAGACGTCAGTTTGAGTCGAGTCTTGCATGGTCATTGGACAACTTGTCGACAAGGGCGAGTTTCCTCGAGCGACAACCCGGGGCCACGGGACCGACTCGGCCTAAGAGGAAACACGATATAGCCGTAGCTGGACGAACCGCTCGGGTTATTCGGAAACTTTCAGCGAGGCTAGCTACTTGCGTTGAAAGGGTCGCCAAATAGCAAGGCTATAGTCCAGGATAGCTTGTCATGCTAGTGACTAATTCATATAGATGAGTCGGCACGGGCGGCAATCTGCGAGTGTGCCTTTGGATTGAGTCAAGTATTGAGTGCACTATATCAAGGAGTCGAGTTGAATGTGTGTGTATAGTTTGAACACAATATTGGGCCTAAGATTTGGTTGCAACGTAGGCGACGTGCTTCGGCACGAGATATGGCGTCGAGTCTTATGTTGTCGGCATATAAGTTGCATGTTATGATTGAGTTGTCTTGAGTTTAAGTTAGGAGATGCCGTAAGGCAAAGTTGGTCGAGTGACACTTAGTCTACAAGTTGGATGGGTCAGTTGATGATTTAGTAGCAAAGGGCCGCGAGGCGGCGATATGATTGAGTCTCATTGAGTTGCGAAGCACGGTCTCAACAAGGACTTATAGCACGGTCACACGGGAATGGAGTCTTATCGCGTAGTTGCGTCTCTGATTTTGGCCGAAAGGCAAGCACGACTTGATAGGTTAACGTTGTTGAGTTGACGTTGTTGTTGCAAGCACGGGATGGTCTAGAGACACAAAATAGGCCAAGACATCGGTCCTAAAACTGATCCTAAGGCAAGAGTAGAAAGACAATCGTAAAGGGGCTATGTTGCACAAAGTAAATCAAACGTGTTGATTTTGTATGGGTGGGCGAGGAGCTCATTCCACCAGTACAGTTGAGTACTGACACCCACATAGTTTTCATGTGCAGGCACAGGTAGAAGCTCGTGGCGCGGAGCTCGTTTGGATGCGTCGAGGCACGGAGTTCCTTGGCGATTCGAAGCGTGCGGCCGCATGGAGTCAAGACTTATACGGGACATAATGTATGGGCGTCACCTTCCGAAGCTTCCGCTGGCTCATGCGTTGTATCGAGAGACGAGAGAGAGCAGAGTGAACTTGTAATGTGAGAAAAGTAAGCTCGAGAGACTTGTAATCTTGGCCTTGCGCCCTTTGTAATCTTTGTTTCAATATCAATAAAGAGCTTCTTTGAATAACTTGTGTTTTGCTTTAAAATTTCTGCTGCTATTATCCAATGTCTCTGCATGGGACTTCTCTGCGACGACCCCATCGCAGCCGCTGAAATCAGCCGTTATGGAACCCGTCTTGCACGAGCGCAATCTAGGCTCGTGCGGCATCATGCCTTAGCGAGGACGATCGCTCCTACGGGAGCAGGACGTGATATTCGTGACTTGTTTGAATCCATGAGTACTAGTCGGACGGGAAAATACATTAGTAGACATGTAAATATACCCAGAAACATTCCATATGTCTATTCATGTCTGATAGCAGTCGCACAATTCACGTACGGGGTGTCGAATTTATCCTTAGTCGTTTACATGTCGAAAGTGGTATTTCAACTCAGTAGTTAGATGCAGTCTTGCTATATTATTATTCTTGTTTCGGTCGTTTATTACTGTTACTTCCTTGTCTTTATTACCATGCTCTCCTGCTTTTACTCACATGTTTCATACCATGATTCCATGTTTATCCATCCACCATGTATCTTAGTATTATTTACTGTTTTATAGATTTTGTCAAATTATTGGAACTGCTGTTAGAATGTACTCGCTCCATTCCTGACTGAAAACCAATTTTTCAGGTTAGTCGCGACTACTCATAGCATTGGAAAGACATGGGTATGTTAGAAGGCCAACCTAGAAGACTAGTTAGATAGATTAGTTGTTTTGTTTTATTTTGTGAGACTTGTAAAATCTTGAAATGTAAATGTTGTAATTAATATAGCAATATGAATGAGCAATAAAGTTATATTTTATAATTTTGAACATTGTGGCTATACAACATTTTACCGCCGACACTACGGCGTAGGCTGGACTTGGACACATACTCATATCCCGAAAAGCGGGTGCGGGTCGTGACACACTATGCTAGTAAATGATAACAATTGACAGGAAAGAACATGGTAAGTCTCATATTGAACGGCACGCTCTGTCGTGGGTAAGTTTTATCGTAGTTTATGCTGCTTATATATGCCACTACTTATATGAAATACACTAGGATGGCTAGAAAGATCACTAAATATGCACACATGTTTCATATAACTTCTTGAACCAAATGAGAGCACGGAATATAATTAGTCACCCACCAGTACACGTGAACGTATTGATCCTCGCTCTCCACAGGTGCCCCGAACCAAGAAGGACGTGCCACTTAGCTCAAGGCCATGCTAGTCATTTTGAAGCCTCATCCATGTGTCGAAGGTTTTGTTTCAATCCTTGAAGACTCCACATTCAGTCCAGAAAAAAGATGTCTCGACTCCCTAAAATAGCAGGTATTGTTTCGTGTTTTGGTTTTGGTTGTATAAAGAGGATGTAATGTGTGGAACGACTATCTCATTAGAGTCATTTTGTATTTTGAGTCAAGTTGTAAGCCCGCGCGGCGCCTATTATAATAGAGTCTTGTAAATGATGTTCAATATTAATGAAGCAAAGTTTCTTTCTATTTTAAATGTGTTATTCAATTACTCTGCGTACTCTCTAGTTGTTGTGTTTCGGATAGCCTTATAATTATGCCTTGTGCGAGCACAACTTAGGCTCGTACATCACGTCCGGGGGACGATTATCGATTCTTCAGAATCGGGACGTGACATAATGATATCAGAGCACGGCTTTACGTCCTTGGCCTTCCCTCCTGAGTCTCGAACCCTTAACCTCGTATCGATGAGATGAGTTGTTCCATACAATGAATCTGTAATATTTTTTGAGACTAATGTGAGTGCCTTCTATTTCAGAATTGGAGAAGCCGCGACCGAGAACGAGGCGAGCATGTCAAGTGCTCGAGTAGTTCGAAGGCTGAACCTTCTGCCAACACTATGGCAAGGATGTTGCGCATGCTGGAAGCGCAGCAGAAACAAACCGAATTCCAGCAACGCCAAAACGAGAGCGCTCGACAACACATTATGGAGGAACTCTGCGGATGGATACACTTTCGAAGGAGGTGTTAGGGGGCTATGAAGGAACTCTGCTACTGGAAGCAACGTTATGCATCTCTTTTTAGTTGGGGGAAAGACTTCAACGTTGTGTTCAGTCGTACAATTTAGGCCCCTGCTGTTGACGCCAACCTGATGATATTTTACCACCACCAAGAATCTCATATCAATTTTGGATTGGGTCAATGGTTTCTTTCTCCTTTGATCGTGTCTTCTCTTTCACATGCGTAGATGAACACACGTAAGAGGGATGGGGCACTCTCGGTGCTGCTCCGACGATCAAGTTAGATTGAGAATGAAGGAAAATGTCGACATAGTTTTAGGGGTTCGTAGAAAAATATATGTACCTTGACATATGTAGAAAGGACTATGTATAACCTAGCATGGATAATCGTGGACTACTTGCTTTCTTATCAAATTAGGGTTTTAAATCGATGAGATAGATATGAAGTTCTCGTGAATCTTTGATCATATGGGCACTTGGGCCTCGGCTTTGGCCCCCAATTGATCTAGAGTCTTGGTGCAGTGACTTCAACAATATGTACTAAGCAAAAGAAATGGTCTTACGGAGAAAATTCCAAAATGAAATGGAAAAAAAAAGAGACAACAACAACAAGATCTTGGCAAGCTCAATATATTATTTGAATAGTTTGCTCAAAATAAAAGGACATTTTATAAAGTAAAAGCTCTTATTAACTAAGATCAAATTGAGCTTGAATTCATAAACCGTTGCAGAGTTGTCGCTCCTCCCTTCCTCTCCATTTACCACCAAGCTCAGACGGAGGAACGGTATAATCTGTTAACAAATTTGAGATACTATGTTAGCAGTTCCAACACTAGTAAAAAAAAATGTATATATATTATATTATTATTATTATTGTTATTGTGCTATTATTAGGGATATTTTACTAAATATTCCTATCCAAAATATTAAAACTAAGAGATGCCCTCACTATTTTAAAATTTTAAAAAATATCCCCATTATCAACATCTCCAGTAAATATCCAACTAAAATAGTGAGGGCATTTGTTATTTTTTTAACGAAAAAGTTGAATATGTGGGTATTTCTTAAAATTTTAAAATAGTGAGGGCATTTCTTAGTTTTTATATTTTGGATAGGAATATCTGCTAAAATATCGCTTATTATTATCATAAGAAAGAAAGAAAATATATTATTTTGTATAAGGGTACCAGCAGGTTTAGACATAATTAGACTTTGGGTACTAGGTTGTCCGTTTAGGACTTTGGGTACTCGAAATTTTTTTATTGACACATTTTGGTGGCAAAATAGAACTTTTAGTGACGAAAAAAGTCCCTTAATGACGAATGTTCATCACTAAAATGTGTCGCTAAAAAAATTCGAGTACCCAAAGTCTAAACACAGACAAACCCATTATCCAAAACTCTAATTAGGTCCTGAACATGGTACCCTTATACAAAATAATCCGAAAAGCTTAGAGGATTTGTGAACTTACTTCCACACTTAGTTCCAGGCTCCAGTTTATTCGCGATGCAGTTGCGAGTATGGTCGACACTGCACTCCTGGGCAGCGAAGACGAATTTCTCCATGCTGATGTACTTGTCAGCCAGGCCCCCCGGAATGAAGGCGCAGATGCAAGTCGCGTCCGCTTCCTTGAACGCACTGCAGCACTCCTTGGGCACGTCGTCCGCCTTGGGCTCGCTCTCGTTCCGTACGTCGATGAAGGGAAAGCACGGCCTCAGAACCTTGTTGAAGTTTTGAAAAGAGACGTCTTCGTTACATGGCTTTGGCTTGCCGCTTGCTTCCGCCATCAGCACTAGCAAGTGCTGCTGCAAAGAGGAGCAGAAGGATGGTGGCCATAGCAAAGAGTATTGTGAGCCTTGCCATTACCAATTGTTGTTGTACTGAGCATGTGGTGACTTCACTATATATATAAGCTTGTAGGGATGTCACTGCATGTGTATATTAATTGCTGGCAAGAATATATCTCCTAGTTATTAAGGACTATATCCTCCTCTATATATAAGCTTGTAGGGATATTGTCACTGCATGGGTACGTTGCTGGCAAGAATATATCTCCTAATTAAGGACTATGTATAAGCTTGGAGGGATGTCACTGCATGTGTATATTATTGGCAAGAATGTGTCGCCTAATTAAGGACTACATCTTCTATTTAAGGATTGTACATTATAATAGACTACTGTTGACTAATTGACAAGGACGCTGCTACGCTGCCGGCAGTTTGTGACCGCGGATGTGGCGGCCGCCTAGCCCAGACTTTAAAGGGGTGGGGCCCGATGATACCAGGGGCCAATGGTTTGGCTGCCACGTGGGCCTGCGATTACGTACCGTAGGCAAAACATCATTTTCAAATTGACAAACATGTAATGATTCCCAAGTGAATTTCTAGACCTGTCTGATCTATAGATACTTAGGGCACGTTTGGTTTGCAGGATTCGACGACGTAATGTAATTGTTATTACGTTGTCAATCTAACTCAGATGTTAAATTAAATGTAATGTAATCGCAATTACAAGTTTGATTATATTACATCAATAATTTCTTCTAAAACCAATTACGTCATAAAACCTATGTAATCACAATTACATTGCAACTTAAGAGGACATTTTTTACGCAATAATTTGGTCGTTTTTGCTATTTTTTGTCTTTTTTTCCGTTTTTGCTCTTTATGGACGTCTTTCTTCATTTGGGTCGTTTTTTGCTGGTTTATGTTCGTTTTTTGTCGTTTTTTTGTTCATTTTAGAAGGTATTTGTTCGTTTTTTGTCGTTTTGCTTGTTTTTTGCCTCCTTAAAAAAACACCAATTTGGCAGCAGAAAATATTTGGGAGAAGTTCTGCTGTAGGAACTAAAGTTTGATAGGTTTGGAACTAGTTAAGTATGTTTAGAGAGGATATAGGTGACGGAGTCAAATGCTTTGTAATTCTAGGTTCCGTTCACCCACTTCCACTTCATTCGAGTAACCAAATAAAAGAACTGATTATCAGATCTACTTTCAACTACTATCCAAACAACGGAACTCCATATTTCTCCACTTCCAACTTCCACAATTCAACCATCCAAACAACAATAAGAAAGTCAAAATTTATGCATACCTAACGCATAGGCAAGCTCCAACAATTTAACACTTCCTTACACTTTGAAACCTCATTTGCAGGCAAAAGGAATTACCACTCCACGTATGGATGCGGACGGCCTACTCACTCTCCAAAGAACGCAAACACACAACGAAGCATGCCAACACACAGCACAGAACAATTGCTATGCAACAAAATCAAACAATCTGATTGTAAATTCTTCACAGGGATAATGATGTATAGTAGTAGTATGGTCAAGGTTCAGTGACAAGCACAACTAATCAACACATCCAACAGGTGTATAAGAAATCAAGTCTACTTTCTGGCTGTATAAGAATCAGCACGCTTTTACTGAAGCATCAAAATTGAGCTTAAAAATCAATAAGGCTATAGCTTCCAAGTTCATTAATTGATCTACTATCTTCTTCTTCTTTCGCATTTTCTAGTCACTCACTCAAATAATGTGGGGTTGGAATTGCGCGTTTTACTCAACTTTTCTCCTAAACTCATAAAAATCAAGTCCAACGCCAATGAAGTACGCAAAAAAAGGGGGAGGATGGGAAGGAATGCACCCTGATCTCCTCTTTTCGTCTTCAAAGTTCAAACTATTTACGTCTTCAAACTCTTCTTTTCAACTTTCAAATTCTACGATTTGTGTGTTGGACCTAGTGCTCCGCCTCCATTACTAAATCCTCCAAAATTAGATCATAGATTTGTTTCAATAACTACAACAATGAAAAAAGCCTCTATACCGCCTAACCCATCCACAGAGGTGGAAACTGTTATCCCAAGGGCTTCAAAACTAGTGCTTAAAATAAGATTCGACCTTTTTCGTCAATCTGTTACAAGGGTTCAAACTTTAGACATCTTAAATTCCACCCAACTCTACTCACCGCTAAGCCAATACTTCACGTGTGTAAATCACAAATAAAAAATTAATCTCATTTTAAAATACACATGGGTTTGTCTGCGTGTGAGACTAATTGGACCTGATTGAGTCTACTTTTAGGATCAAACACTTGCACAAACTTCAGTTAGCCTCAAGACAACAGCATGCAAGTCTCTTATTAGTATGAGTGGCCAATCCCTCGTATCTATATAATGTACCTCCTAAACAACTCCAATGTGATCGCACCCTCTTCGTCATCACAAACCAAAGGCTCTATGAGGCTCTTCATAGTATTTGTGATGTTTACTACTCTTCTTTCTTTTCCGCATTTACTGTGCATTTCAGACGCTCTATACAAACTCGTGAAATCCCTAACCTACCAAGTTATAAATGGGCCAAAAATCTGGATGAAAACAGCTAAATGATGTGTAATCAGAAAAAGGGTAAAGCGACTGGTTGAATCGTCTTATCCACAACGAAGATTTCCTCACGAGAAAATAGAAGTGAAACTAGGATGCACCACGCATGAAAAGATGAAATATTTTCATGGCCTGGTGCAGACAAAGATTTGGGAATAGCTTCCACAATCTCCCAAACTTTCAAGTAGAGAAACCTACCATCCATTTTCATTTCTGTGCAGTCGTACAAGATTATAAGAACTTGGTACTCATATAGTACCTGTGAATTTACACTATGTAGCCTTTGAAATCACTCAGAGAGAGAGAGACAGAGAGATGCCAGAGTAGCTTTTCTGATATTTATCTAAATTAAGTTTCCATAAATATGTCATGGTGGCAATCATATTTCAATATGAAACAAAAGATAAACAGGGACTGGACAAATGGGAGATGAGCAAGAAAAAGAAAAGACCTGCTGACTTCGTGTTTTCTGTCATTCTGTACTCCAACAAAACCTGAAAGTGGGGACAGCCTCCGAGTGACAAATTTTGTTCAGAAGTGTGCCAGGTGATATATAAGAGACAACCAAGGCTTCCGGTTGTTATTGGGCAAGATATGCCGAAGACCTCAATGAGTTCTGCTACACCTTTTCTATACTGGAAGTAGCTTATTTTTGATGAGAGATGTTGGACGTGAAGATTCTATGAACATCAGGAGACTTGAAAGATTTTGAGGAATAGTGTGGGAATGCCATAAAACCGAGATCCGACAAGAGCTCTTAAGAATGTGTTTGAGTAGCAATTCTAGTTCACAGACGACCTGAAAACATTCCTTTCCGGTCATCTCAGCTTGAACTAGAATGGTCACCAGTTTGGCCCACGCTACTACCACCACTGATTGTAGAGGTTTGGCCGGAGAAATGGGCAAGGGTGCGAGGTGCAAAACCACCCTCTGAGAACATTGATCCAATTGGGCCACTGGGCATACTCTCAGAAGATGGAATTCGGCTGGAGTAAGAATCTTTGATGGAGATGAACTCAGGCCGAAGCTCTGAAGATGACGAGGATGGAGCCAATGTGGCCACGGAGAAGCCTACAGGATAAGGAGCCACAGGCATGTCAACAAGAGAAGAAGCCGAAGGGTTGTAACTCAGTACCATTGAATGATCAAACTTGCATGTTGCCCCAAACTTGCATACCCCATGTTGAGCATAGAAGGCACAAGGCTGAGTCCCCTGTAACCAATATAAAATGTTAGATACAAAGGAATGTAGGATGGGAGAACTAAGTCTCTAGAGAAGCAGATAATAAAGCAATAACTACCATTGTTAAAAAGACGTAGAAGAAACAATTTGATGACGTAATCTCCTCACAAATGTCTCTAGATGTATAGAGCCGATTTCTGCCACTTTGTCCATTTATATGTTTCTTTAAAAATCAAATTCAAATAAAAGTAACCAAGCTTTCAGTTAATTCTAAAACCGAAGTAAACTAAGCTCAAATAATGTTTCTTGTACTTCATTTATCAAGTAGCATGAAGTTCTGAAAAATCAATATATTTATTCTTTTATGACTTATGGTGCAATACAAATAATGGAGAAAAGATGAAAACAATTTCAATCAAATCTTGGGAGACAATTGAGAGGTTCATGTGGGATGACAACCAATACGTGCTTTGGAAATTATATGGAAGTTCCCTTGCACGGTTCGACCATGTTTTTGTTAATTCTAAAGATTCTCGCATGCCAGTACCTCTGGGACACCTGCTAATTTACCAAATTTATGTCCATTTACCACCCAACTTAAGTTGCAAAGTATTCCAGCCTTCTTGCACATCCAAGAAGATATATGGCCTTCACCTTGCTCACACCAACATGTCTCAACTTGGCACCACCCGATTCTTGACTTCCACTATTGTGTCTAGAATACAGACATATTATTTGACGTGCACTAAGCAGAACCTGAATCTGCAGTGCTGCAGACAGTAAAGCCATTTGATGGCTAGTAAACGGTCGTTCATAAGCAAAGGCAAGAATGGCAGGAGCCTGCGGTGCAACTAGGTGTCAGTGTGTTGGCCCGAGTACAAGTGTGTGTGTTGACCCGAGTACAAGTGCAGCTCATGGTGCCAAATACACACACTGGTTTGTAGGTCACACAAGCATGCAACTACACAAACACCACCGATAAATTGGGCTTCTTACAGATTTTGCCTCTAGAAAATAGAACCAAACATGTTCTCTTAAAGGCACACTTGCTAATGATGCAGGACCACCACTCCTCCAAATAACCCCATTTCGGGAAGAAATTAGAATCAAGAACAGGGAAATATTTTACGGTCTGGAAACTTGGTAGAAATGGAGTAACAATCTACAGGAACCGAAAAATGTGCATTGGACAATGGGAAAATGTTGAAGGGAATTCGGACTGCAAATCCAGAAGGCACAGTGGGCTGTGCAGTGCTGATTAGTGCAACAATTTGTTGTAACAGGATTACAGGGTTCTATTGAGAGGTTCTCGGGTATGAGATGTATGGGAGAAGGGTCAGAGAGGCTGTCGGATAAGAAACTATGGTATAAAGTGACTGGGCAAAAAACTGGTCTGGTAGCCTGCAGGACAGTAAAGAAGGTTCTTGGGCTGTTGGTTCTGAAGGATGCAGTGATAGAGACATGGTAAGCTGGAACAGAAGGGTTAGGTAGGGATCCATGGGTGAAAGAAAGGAAAAGAATAAGAAAATAAAATAAAATAAGGCTTCACACTTTTTTGTAGGTTCACATACAAGTATGTAGACAGGAACTTCAATTTCATTGGTTAAACAAAAGATTGCAATGTCGATGTTGCTATATAGCCACTACTCATCCAAGAAGTTCCAATCCAAATAAAACAACTAATCCTAAATTAGCAGGATTTCAAATAAAACTAAGTAATCCTACTACTTGTCGAATTCTAACTAGGGAACTTCTAAAGCAACTTAAACTGCTGAACTAACTTATCCTACTACAAGTAAGATTCCAAGTAGGGAACTTCTAAAGAAAATTAAACTCCTATTGAACCAACTTGATTCAACTTAAGTGGCAACTAACTAAATTAGACTCAGCTAGACCCGACTTAAAATAATTAGGGTCCATTACTAAAGACATCAATACCAAATTAGCCTAATTTCACCAAAATAAAACTAAAACAAAACTAAGCTTGATCGCACATCAGCTAATTTGGTGAGAGGTACGAAAATAAAGGTATCACGCACAATGCAGACACGAGACAAGAACAAAAACATATTAAATACAATTTGAAACTTTTTATGCTTAATACTTCACTAGATATGTTGATGTCATTCCTTTTCACTGTCTCTTTATGTTTCATAGAGATGAGGGCGATTACCTATAGCAAATTGTGTCATCTTACCTCTTGTCTAGACTCTTTATAACCTAGGGGAACTTGGAGGGTGCTCCACGGTTGCATGAGATTAAACCGCACAGTCAAGAGGTAGGTCTACCTTCCTGCCAACTTACCGACTAGATTTTAAACATTTTAAGGCATGACCTCTCATGATTATAGATACCTTAGCTAGGAGTTGGCACCACTAGAGGGTTGACATCAGGTAAACGGACGTTCATAAAGACTGTCGATGCTTTCTTGGTTCTTTCTCATGCTCGATAGCTGCCCAATTATGATGGGAAAAGTCTTGGATGATGATGATGCTCAGATGCTGATCCCGACTTCACTAGATGTGTTAGAACTACATATATACCAAAGTTTTACTCGATTTGGAACATTCACCAGAATATACTACAACTACTAGTTACTGAAAACTCCTCTTTCACTTGGTGAATTACAAAAAGAAAATCAACTAGTTCTGGGTCATATGTATTTCAAAAGTCACAAAATCATGATTGACAAGTATTGTTTGTTGAAGGGCATCACAATGAAATAACATATGCAAGGTATGCAAAGCAGGTGAACAGGACGGAGACGTGAAGGGGAAAGAATAGCAGTAACACAACCAAGATTTTCACATTTTTGCTTTTTTCATCAATCGTCGTTATAGTGTACACACAAAAAGAACATCAAGTTGATAACCTCAACTCTTCATCAAGAAGTCTTTCACACACGAGAATGCTATTCAATATTATCCAAGCAGTTTCCAAGTTTAAAGCAAACCCTCTTATCCAACAGACTCGAGAGCTAGCTCATGCAAGCACATTAATAGCCTAGTTAAACCCACTATAAGCATCAGAGATGACGAATACTGATTCAAAAGTGCAACTGAGCATGGATTTTTGCCTCACTCTACTACCATCTACATTCTGATGATATTTATTCTCAAGAAGAAAAAAATATTCTGGTGATGTTTTACAAAGATGGGTGATATTTTGGTTGGCTAAAACTCTAGGGACTAAATTATAGTGATCAATAAAGAAGGATCCATTAAGCAGTTCCAGATATAGTACAAGGCTTGATGGTTACTGTAATTAGTACTAACAATGTCGGTTAAGAATCAGTTTCGTGCAGGAGCACTTATATCAAAGAAACAATGTCTTTGAAATGAACCTTCAAGGATGATGACAGCATGAAGAAATAATGACATTGACATGAAGCAATAGTATTTTCAAGCATACTTTTGAAACAAATAGATGGTGTAGACTTCATTTAATGCT
The DNA here is from genome assembly GCA_029216955.1 of Iris pallida. Classification (NCBI taxonomy): domain Eukaryota; kingdom Viridiplantae; phylum Streptophyta; class Magnoliopsida; order Asparagales; family Iridaceae; genus Iris; species Iris pallida. Next base: position 15,827,601 of record JANAVB010041419.1, on the reverse strand, counting down.
AAACACTAAATTCTTTGACAATGCGTGTAAGCTTTGCTGCTTCTGAATTACATGCCTTCCAACTAATTAAATGGGAGGTCTGAAATTCACTCAATTCTCACTCATCTCTGAATTGGATGCCTGCTCTTAGAGAGACTCTACCAGACACTTATGTTGATCTTGGCGATAAGAATTTGCCCATCACATTGGACATTTATTATTAGTCAAAGACTCAAAATGAACATTAATTGCATCATTCTAAGAGCATGCATCCAATTGCCTCAAACAACCACCCACTTCAGTTATCTACTCTCTCAAGAGGAGTGGTATGCCTCTCAAGGGAGTGACATGTAACAAACATTGGCCAGTTCTTTCAAGCACAATTATAACCAACAAAAACAGCATCAAATCACGGGTATATTGGTTTCAAAACATCGGACAGTTCTTTCAAGCACAAGTGAAACAGTTAACAGGTCTCAAAATTTCAAACAACGCCCTGGCACACTTTCGGGAAAATGTACCAGAGAGTATTGGTAAAGTTAATGTTCTAAAGCACACACCATATCTACCTAGGAAGCACGGACACTCAAAAAATGCAGGCCGTGTCATGTCGGACACATATTGGCCAAATATAGACACTCCAAAATACAACATGACTCAACAAAATGGGTATAGTATCTGTTTCCTCCTGTCCTTACCATGTCTTGTCATATCCGTGTCCGTGCAAAAAAGATATCTAGTAATCTGGTTACCAAAATTCACATATGCATGACCGGGCATGTACAAATTCACATTATCGCAATGATGCTACAGTAGCTGCATGTTCAAAATAGTAGCCAATAAACAAACGGATAGCAAGCAATCAAAAGAAACAATCAAAGAATTCAATTGACGGGAAGAATAAACCAATGATGATCAAGTTTATAAGCAAACAAACTGCAAGTGGTCATCAAGCAATGTGCCAATTGCAAAATAACAAGAAGACAGCAAATCCTACTTCGTGCAAAGCATACCAAGCCAAGCCCTTCTATCAACATAGAGTGATCTTATATTCATTATAGAATTAAAGATGTGTGTATGCCATGCAGTTTAAGTTCTTGCAAGCAAATAGCATCAACTAATGCATACATACTGACGAACATATACACATTAGTTTCGTAAATTGCAACAATGAAAGTAATAAAATATAGAAGAGACATACCGGACGAAGTGGGAGGCCAAGAGGGTTAACGCCATAATCAATACGTGGAATTCTGTTGGGTGGATGATGGTATTTACATGATGGGCCAAACTTGCAATCTCCTGTCCTCATGTAATACTGGCACTCAAGTTGGCCAGGTCTCTCTGGAAACATATGTTCTTTCTGGCTACTGCTTGAAGGACCAGAAGAAGCTACCGCTGAATACGGCCCTGGATAAGCTGGAGCTGAAGGAGAGAGCCGGTTTGATGAACCATACAGTGTTCCAGTTTGAATACTATGTTGTCCACCAGGGGATAATGCAAGGCTTGCAGTTTGCTTTCTCAAAGAGATATAGCAGTGTTAAAAAAAGTGTAATTTTCAAGTTCTTCACATTGTACAAGATCAGGAGAGACTACCAACCGGATAAGGACTCCAGCTCGGGACCTGAACAACCCCAGGAGAGATCATCATTGAACCATAAGCTGGTTGCATGTATGGAGTCGGTACCATAGGAGGCCTTGCTACTTGCCAGCTGGCCATGGTTGGAGCCTGGACAGTTGGATAAAATGCCGGTGCTGCTGAAGGTGCCATCGCATCACCAAGCTCTGGATGATGGAATTTACACGTTGAACCAAACTTACATTGTCCCGTTCTCACGTAATAAGAGCACTCTTTCTCGCCCTACCATTTCAAAGATCCGCCACTAATATTAGCAACCTCAAGAAAGTATTTCTGCAAAACAATGAAATTACACAAAACAAGCATGGATATAGAAGAGAACCATACTGGACGAAATGGGTAACCATAATAGTTTAACGAGACCGGATGGGCAGATCCAATCCCTTGTCTCGGGTGGTCATACTTGCATGAGGTGCCATACTTGCAAGTCCCAGTCTTCAAAAAATACTGCAGAAAACCAAAACGATCAATATCTATAAAAAATTATTTCAAAAAAAAATATCTCACATGTTCTGAAGAACCTAAAATTGGAAGTAATTTCCAAAATATAATGCATCAAGATACTCATGTCCATAACCAAACCAGGAACCTCACATCAAAGTTCTGATCTTTACATGTCTAGAAGATCATTAATGTTAACACAGCCATCTTGCAGAAGTACTATAGAAAATTACGTATATCATCAATTTATCATTTTCAAGAAAGTGCCCTAGTGCCATACCATTGTATGGCTATTTTGTCATGCATGCTTCTTTTAGTCTCACATTGGCTAGAGTACCTAATCTCCTGTGTTGTCCTATATACAGCTGGCCTTGAGCCTAATGCGAAGTATCTCATGTCATTCCAAAATGTAGTGTCTACCATGGTACCACTTAGGAGTCGAACACCTTAGTTCTCCACCCTTAACTCCTACCCAAGCCCTAGCAACCAAACCTTAACTCCTACCCGAAATCTAATCAAACCTTAACTCCTACCCAAGCCTTAGCAACCTCATTTCCAACCCCTAACCACACTCTTCTTCCCCTCTCCTTCCTCCACTTCCAATAACAAACCCAAAACCTTAGATCCAACCTCAAATCTGTCATGGCCACCTCTCGAACCTCTTCTTCACCAAAGTAACTAACCCTAACCTCCAGTACTAACCCTAAACCACGATCAATGCCGCTCTCTCTATCCAAGCTCAAGTCTTCGATCTCTGCCTACAGCCGCACACCACCATGCTGGAGCCCCCTTCTACTGAGCACACCAGAAGCCTCCCCACCCCCACCATTGCATCCTCAGCCCGAAGCTGCCTCGTTGTCGCTGCAAGATCCAGGAACCGCCACCGGTATCCACTACATAAGAACCCCGAGGCCACGCCTCACCTACTCTAGTGCCACCTACTACAGCACTGCACTGCCAAACTGCATCCGTCTCAGCCACTGAACCACTGCTCTCCAACCACGGCCTGCTCCTGACTCCACCAGTAACAAGCGTCATCACCTGCCGCTGCGATCCACGAGGCTCTACTTCATGCCTTTTCAGTCCACCTCCTTCACCCGACTTCCTTCGTGAAGCTCTTTCACGATCCAACTGTCCCAGGATCCACCGCCATCTCCAGGTCATTAGCTTGCTCCCCTATTCGGATACCACCCACCTCCCACCCACCACCCCTCACCCCACCCCACCACCACGACACACACATATCCCTGAAAGCTTCCCTTACCTATAGCAAGCTTCAGGCGCTCGAATATCGCTCGCCGGAGCACTTCTGACCATTGCCTTCATCGGCATCTGCAACCTCCATGGCTCCTCCAACTTTTCCCGCAACTCTTCCCTAACTGCCCGTTGCTACTACTTCACACTATACTGCAGCAGGAATTTCCAGAAGCCAAAGTCGACAACGGCCCTTTCCATCATCTCCACATATCCTTTGATTGTTTACAGCTTGCACACAACTTGCTTCGTATTGATTTTGAATCCAAGAGTTAGTGCATCAAGCGCAACACAATTGAGCTCCCCTGGCGACATTGATCTCCACATGCACCATCCAGCCTCACCCACAAGCTTCTGCCACCAGACTCCAATGGCGTCTTCGACAAATGCTGCACCTACATCAGCTGATTGCAACCCCCACAATAGCATCAATTCCCGACAGCTCCTCTTTCGTTAGCTCTCATCGAATCACGAGCTCCACCTTTCCTGTCGACAACTTTGGCATCCAATCCCAATTGCTGCTTCTGCTCAACACTAATTGGCCCATGTCACTTTGATCACTTTTCTGACCATCGAACGTCCTTGACTCCACCGAGCACCGCAGAGCCTCTCCCAAGCAGCTCCTGCCCTCATCGGCACTGTTGTCATCAGCTCCTCATTGTTTCACAATTCCTCTCAAGCCCCAAGATCCCCTCTTGTTTGCTACCGCCCTCCTCCCTCAGCTACCTCCTGAACACATCTTTTGTGTCATGTAAGCCCACATCCCTCATTGCGTGTAAGCCCACAATTGTGGCATTTAAGCCAATATCTTCATGTTTCAAGGGAGTTGTTCCCCGACCTCCGCGCTAAGGATAAGGACGGTACTAAGTTGTAACAATACAATGACATTAAGTTTCTTCATAGCAGCTCTCGTTGGTTATCCATAGTGAGATATAGGTGGGTATTAACAAAAGCGCCTTACTAGTTTGTATAGTTCCACATTGTCTGTAGTAGGTGGCCTCCTATGTTGCTCCTCTTGTATATAGTTGCCTACTCGGCCTTGAGCCTAATGGAAAACAACTCAATTTTACTCGAAAAAGTACTCTCTAACAATCATGACTATATTTATAGATTAACAAACACACACGCTCTGAAAATAGTTGTGTTGTCCATATAGTGTCATTTCCGACACGTAATGGACACGCAGTCCAAAGTACATTAGAACACGCCAAAATCAGTGTCGCCAGTGTCGCTGTGTCCATATTTGTGTCCAGTATAGTATATAGAATAAAGTCGTAGGATCTTGACTAGTCTAAACTACTACAAAGAAAAACTCAAATCTTTAGAGAATTGCATTCTAATATCAATATGAGCTAAACAAATCAAGAAAATACATTGAGCATTCACTGTGCTATGCACATAGCAATCTAAATTACTAAGTTCAGCAGCAAGTAGAGGAACACCTGGCACACAGGCTGGCCCGTCCGCTCCGGAAAGCCGCCAACGCCGGTCCTCGCCGCTCCTCCCACCTTAAATTACCCAAAAAAGGAAGGACTTTTATGCAAACAGTAACCCTAATCACAAACCATTGCCTCTTTTACTCACCGGCATCCGGCTGCGGGGGTGGTTGAACCGGCAGCGGCCGCCGAAGCCGCACGAACCGGTGCGGACGTAGTAGCCGCAGTCAGGCTCGCCGGGCCGCTCCGGGTACGGCGGGTCCTGGCCGGGCTCCAGCCGCAGCTGCCACATGGATTCTGCCACCAATGCGCAAAAAACCAACAGATCGATCAAACCCAAGCTCAAATGCCCAAAAATCTGAGGGGGGGCTAAGTGGAAAAAAAAAAAAAAAAGTGGGTTGTTGAGCTGTTATCGTCACCTTCCATGCCGGTGTCGGAATCCATGCGGGCGCCGGTGGCGGCGATGGACGTTTCTAGAAGGTTTTGGAAGCCGATCGGACTTCTTGGGGGTCCTCCGCTTTCAAAGCTGTGATTTTTATTTTATTTTATTTTATTTTATTTTTTCGGTCCCTTTTCTGTGGAGAGGAGGTTATATATGCGCCATGGGAGGAGGAAAGGAGGAGGGGGTCGGAATGAATAAATGCCCTGCTCAGCGACCGGTAATTTTACCGCCGGTTTGACGTCGTACGTAAAAGGACACGTTCCTGTTGTCCAATTACGATCGTGCCACTGGTTTTGCAGCGTGCAAACCTAACAGGCTTCTTTTTGCAGTTTGGTCCTTTTATAATTTTCATGAGCAATTGTCGGTTGCAAAGAAAGTGACATGTAACACAACGTCAAAATAATAATAATAATTATTATTATTATTATTATTAAACTTATATTATTTTGGTATCCTTTTTAGATTTAGAAGTTATTCGGTCCAAGCTCTCTAGCTCAGTGGTATTATAGTGGACACCCGGAGGGGCCGGCACGGTTCGAGTCCCCCAAATTGTGTGTGTGTGTGTGGGATTCAAAAAAAAAAAGTTATTCGACTGCATGTGTCTTATATACATGTCTTTGCATCTTGGTCGTTAAGAATTACATGTATATCAGAATCTGAATCTTTTATCCTAATTTTGTTCCATTTTTTTTATAGACAATATTATGTATTTATGCAAGTGTTACTATGTTTATCGCTTGTTATAGTCAAGATGTTGTACTAAGTTTTCTTTTTCTTTCTTTCCTTCATTTTCAAGCAAAAAATTGTAATTGAGACTTTTGCATGTAATATTTATTAAACAAGCACTTCCATGCAGTGTCAAATGAATGCTAAAAAAAAATTTGTAACTAACTTAATCATGACTATTCTGTGTTGTAAATATTTATTCTTTCGCAATTACATTAACTCAATCAAGTAAAAGAAAATTATATATTTTAATAATTTATACTACTTTCACATATACTGACGTGCAATCCCATACTTTCTTTGTATTAGTTTGGTTTACTAGCGTGTTGATTGGTGTATGTTTCATCCAAAATCAATGAGTATCTTTATCATAGTTCACATGTCAGTATATGGATTATGGAATGTCATATTCCCAAATTTACTATATAATATAAAAACTTGGTGGTAAAATTTTTAATTTCCTAAAATATTCTCAAATATTTTATACAGACTTGATGAAACTTGCATGTCATTTATGTTTATAGTCAAAGCAATAAAGTTTACATGCTATAAAGTTTTATTTTTCCATACAACTCTTCATATTCTATTGGTAATAAATTTTTCTGTCCTTACCATTTTTCAAAGGTTATTATTCTCAATATAAAATTAAAGAAAGAACAAAATTCGTACTTCAAATCTCTTGGCATTGTAAAAAAACAGACACACATAAATAGTCACCTGAAAAAAAACAGAAAGACAACAGTTGACCTTATGATATTCTAATTAAAACACGTGCAAAGCACGTACTTCAAATCTCTTGGCATTGTAAAAAAAACACATGAATAATCACCTGAGAAAAACAGAAAGACAACAATTGACCTTATGATATTCTAATTAAAATACATGCAAAGCACGTACATATAGACTAGTGAATATTAGAGAATAAATTATTTATAGGCTCAAATAATTTTACGGTAGTATTCACTACAACATTTACAACAATATAGTATCTGCTTCACTCTAAATAGTAATTTACTCTACACAATATTTATTGTAGCCAACGTCAATTACAACAACTTATATTGTAAATGTTGTATCCAACACCAATTACACCAACTTCTTTAAGAGGTTCTTGTAGCCAACGTTAATCACAGTAACTTTTATTGGAGAAAATTTTTATTTACAAGAAACCAAAATTCTTGTAAGAGCATCATTAGTAGATGGTGTTCAAAATTTCACCTTGAGGTCCACTATCTTGGAAAAAAAGGTAATTGTAGAATGGGTTGAGTTTGTATGATAATTGTAGAAAAAGAAAAAATGAACTTTTGTCCCAAAGATTGTGTGGTCAAAAACTAATGTAAAAAAAAAATGTAGATATATAATTTTGCTCCAAATGGAACTTACTATTATACAAAATGATTTTCTACATTATGAATCTAAAAAATTTCAGGCCTAACCTATAGCTCACGTGGGTGAATTGGACCTGAAAATCTAGAAATTAAAACTTAAGATAGGTCTTACTGTTCTACAAAATGAGCTCTCTTTCTAAATCTATTATCTAGAAAATGGGTTGGGGCTTACTAACGATGCTCTAAGTGTGTCTTAGAAACTTAAGACAATGGACATCCAAAAATAAAGGAAAATACCCAAGGACTTAAATGAAAATTAAGAAACATTTTTAGTGTCCCCACATACAGAGAGAGAGAGAGAGAGCAAAAGAAAATGTCGGCAGATGGCAGCTGACACGTAAGGGCATTTTCGTAAATGGCGCTCCATGGGTGCTGACGTCGGTGGTTCTTGGAATACGGAGATATTTGCACGCAGATGGGCTCCCCCCCGTGCGCTACTTCAACGGATACGGACACGAAATGCGTGACTTCCTTCCCGACCAACGCGAGAGAGACACGTGGCGCTGTCCGAGGAACGGGAATCATCCCGAAAGCGGGTCGCGGGTTCCGGATGTCGCGACGGGACCCGAACGCGAGAGAGGAGTAGTACGGACGTTGGGTTCTCCGATCGCTGACGCGTGTCCGCTTGCGCGCGCGCGGATCTTAAAGTAAGTGTTGGTTGATAAAGAATATGTTAGAAAATTTCTTTTAAAACCAAGTAGTAGGGGATGGACATACGGTACCAGGACCTGCGGTTTTGATCCGATTCAAATCCTAAAATGTTCAAATAAGTCGGTACCTAAAATTTTGAATTTAAACGAAATGGGTCGTGTGACATTAACGGGTCGGAACGGATCCTGTTTTCAAAATAAACTGGATCTCGGTCCGACCCGTTTCTAGGAGTATATATTTTTTTCATCAATTTTTGAAAAATTTATGTTATTATAGTTTATAGATAATATAACATGTTATTATTTAGTAAACAAATTTTAGAAATTTGGGAAGATTAATTTTTTTTTTGTTCTTATAGATCATAATAAAACATGTGTAAATGTCTACTATTCTTGAATTTTTAAAATTTTTTTGGACCAGTTTGGACCAGCGGGTCGGTCCGTTTTAGATCCATTTTGAACGGGACGAGTTCGATCCGGTTCCAATATTTTTTTGATCCGTCCCATTCCATTCCGCAAAATAACGAGTCCGGTCCGAGTCTATCAAATTTGGGTCCGGTCCCATCCTTGTCCATCCTACCAAGTAGTAAGAAATTTATGTAGAAGATTGAGTGTCATCTTGTCGTGCAAAAATTTAGAACCTTCATCCTCAGCCAAAGCTGACCACAAACTCAACTCTCTTCTGTTTTTTTTCATGTTGGGTATGCATGTCAACATTGAATTATGCACAAATTTGGATAATCAAAATTTTATGCCTCTCTCTCTCCGTTATGTATTAAGTACTATTTTGAAATTAAATATTAAATGGTCTATCTATGGGATGTAACAAAAATTGTTGATACTTCTTTGTAATAGATCAACTCATATATATTTTTATGCTGGTGCCAAGATATAGTTCATAGGATGTAACACCTAGACATTTTTTCAGAGAAGATGCAAGATGTTAGATACAATTGTTTTGTTTAGATACCTACGTAGTTTTAATTATGTGTCACAGTTTAGTGCCAAATTGACTCGTTTTTCACAGTGCAATGCATTGAACAAGAGTTGCACACGAGTGTCGTCTTTTGCTATCATTCTCATTATAAACTTTGCTAAAGTGGTGGCAAATTTTATATGTTAGCTAATTATGATTCACTCCTTCTCCATAGCATCGTACCCCCTGAGGTTGCACAGGCTGAGGTTTTGTACCTCATGAGGTTGCACAGGTTGAGGTTGCTAATATTGCGATGGTTATTCATTTTTCATAGCAGTGTGAAAAAGTTACTTCACTAAATAGAACAAGAGATTACTTGTAAGTATTACAAGAGATAAAATAAAAATTATTGTGGTAAATTTGGATAAGTTTATAGAATTTTTTTGGTGTCCAATGACACAAATATCCTTCAAATATGGCCCTTAGAGGGATATTTTTATTATTTTCAACAAAATGACCAAAATATTTCTTATTAATCTTTAGAAGTAGTTAGAAAATAAGAATATTTGTAAAAAAATCAAAAGGACCAAAATGTCCTTGAATATGGATGTTCGAAGTTTTTTTTTACCAAACTACCCTCCAACGTTTTGATAATGGTTAACTAGGGTGTAATATGGAAAGCCCTACCCCCAACGGCTAATTATAGGGAGGGGTCCACGCACATTAGGGGGGTGATCGGGTCAACCGGACTGGGATCGAGTCTGGTTTCGGGCTTGAGTGGGCTAAGTCGACCGAATTGAAGGGTGAACCTCGATCAGATCTGATAGGGGACTTATGTCGGGTCGGGACAGAATTTGGGGAAAAAAGAACCCAATCCGATCCATAACGGGAGGTGGGTTGGGTCGGGCTGCCCCGTTGATCGGACCGGCCGACCCAGCCCGGGTTTGACCATATTGGGTTCATAGTGGATTTTGGGTCGTTCGGCCCACTAGACACCTTAATATGGGATGTTACAAAAATTATTCATGCTTATTTCTAATAAATCAACCCATTTTTTTTTTTCATGCTAGTGGCTAGTATAGTTCGTCATCATCTGTAGCATAGTAACTAGTTTGGCTTACTTTTCAATGTTGTTTTAAGGCCTACTTATCGTACTTCTTGAGATAATGTGTGTTTAGTCACTGAAGATTTTTATGGTCCTTTCCCTCAATCACACATACACCTGATCCAAAGCCACCGACTCAAGGGACCCGATCCATCAATTGAAACCATTCTCCTTGACTATGTGAATAAAGATCCGTGATGTTGAATGTCGACAAGATTTACATTGAACCTAATAAGTCTATGACATAGGATTGTTTGCGGCACTGAGAAATATCTAAATCTTCTCGGTTGATGTCTACTATATTATCCAACAAGTACTCTCTCCTTCAAAAGGTACACCGTATCGTCATCACCAAAGTTAAAACTTTGCGCTTACAGTGTCACGTCCCACTCCAGAATACTGAGAAAATACAAAAACGGACATGGCCAGCTACATACAATGTATAAAAATATCATACGGTGATCACGACTGTCTAGAAGACAAATGTGTGGCTCTAACATGCAATAACGTGAGTCATAAGGCCGACAAATCTTAGTATCTCAATCCAACAATTACAAGTAACAGGAGTTAACCATACATAAAAGTAAAGAGGCATCCCAAAATACATATCATATATTATTAGGGGTGCAACTCGGGCGGGCTAAACCCAAGTCCGATCGGGTAAATCCGCCAATGGGTTGGGTTAGGGTTGAAGATACTTGGGCTTGGGTTTGGGTTCGGGTTAAAATACCCGATCAAATATCGGGTTGGGCTTGGGTTCATGTGTCGGGTTACCCGAAGAACCCGAAATCCGACACACACACACACACACACACACACACACACACACACACACACACATATATATATATATATATATATATATATATATATATATATATATATATGTTTCATACTTTTAAATAAAAAAATTAAATCCTAAATTTCTCAACCCAAACTCTTTGACTCCTTCTAAATCTCACGTTAATTTGTATTTCATAATGATTGGTACTTATTGCTATTTGATTATATGTTTAATATTAATTTATTTAAAATTATTTTAAATATCATATAGAGTCCGATAAACCCGACCCAACCCGGGCTTCCTCCGGGCCAGTCTTGGACTTCATATGTTGAACCCGAGGTCGAATTGGGCTTGGGCTTGGGCTTGGGCTCGGGCTAGACTTATCATTCATCGGGTTGGACTCGGGTTGAACTCAAACCCGACCCAACTCGCCCGAGTTGCACCCCTATATATTATCATGAAGCTAGTAAATACAAAATACTACACTAGCAGTGTATAAGATACATGATCACAAATACTAGCTATGGTCTAACATATACAATCAAATTGTTCGAAGTCAAAGAACAGTCAAAAGAATAGGGCTAACACATGCCCAAGCTAAACGTCACAAAATAAAATAAGAACAACGAATAGTAAGGAAAAGAAATCCACTCGCGAGCTAAGGCCACAAATCTACGAGTTGAAAATCGTACCTTTGTCGAACCGTGTAACTCCCAAAATCATGTTTGGTAAATTTTAGAATTTTTCTAATTTTCTTGAATTTAAATATTGCTTCTTACGAAAACCTATTTTCGATTAGAATAAATTTCGGTTTTAATGAAAATTGAATAGTATTTTTGGATACTATTTTTGAAATCATTGATTCAATTTATTGTGAAAATTTTCTAATGGGAATACATAAAAGAATTGTTTTGTTATAATTAAACAAATTTTTGTAGCTAAATATCTATGTATAGGTATTCAATTTCGTAGTAATGGATTTATTGATTTCTTTATAATATTATTGTCTTTCAAATAATATTATTAATCATTTTCGGAATTATATATTAAGTATTAAGAAAACTAATTTTATTGATTAATTAGTTGGTAACTAATTTCATAATTAGTTGAGAGTAATTATTGGTTTGAATTTGAAAATTTGTTAGCATTCAAAACTGTTTTGTTGGATATGGAAAAGTTGTTTTGGAATTTCGAATTTGAAATTTGTTTGGTAACTACTATTGGTTGAAACCTTTTTGATATTTGATTTTTGGAAAACAGTTTTGAAGGTTTGAATTTTTAAAAAAAAAACTGTTAGAATTTTTAGTAAATCTTTGGAGGGAATACTTGATTTTGGAGAGCAGTTTTGAAATCTGCTTTAATTTGAAAATCTGTTACAAGTGTTTCCAAAATACCCCCAGATCTGTTTTTAATTACTGCTACTGCCATTCTAAATACCCCTAGATCTACACGTATTTACCTATTGTGCCACTCACACACACATATTATTTTATTATAAATATTACACGCATTACAATACTCTGACACTACACAGTACCCCTTCTCTCTCTCACTGACACGTCATCATCTCTCTCTCATCTCTCTCTGTCCTCTCTCTCTCTCCTCGCTGGAGGAGGCCGACCCGCCGGAGTTCGACCACCGCCGTCATCGCCAGTGCGCCACCGTGCCCCGCCGCGTCGTCGTCGTCGAGCAGCGAGCCGCCTTGATTGTCGAGCCCGCCTCGACTGTCGCGCCACTGACGAGCTCGTAGACCGCGCCGCCGCCATCAACACTGAGCTATCTCGAAGCCAGAGCTGCCCCTTCGGGAACCGAGGAGGCGTTTCGAGTTTCGTGCGCCTCTTGGAACTCGTGCCCTCTCTTCGAGACTTGAGCCACCGTCACAGTAGGAGCGCCGCCGTACGCCGACGACACCATCCGAGCCCACAGCGCCTCGTGGTCGGGGACGACCTCCGTCGATAGACTCCGATCCGCTGCCGCGGACCGTCCAGACCGGATCTCGCCGTTGCAGAGCCAGATCTCTCCAGATCTACTCGGCGTCACTCCACCAGCCAATTGTCGTCGCCGCGCCGTGGATCGACGTCCCCGCCAGGCTGGTGAGCTTCCCCTATTGATCCTTCTCGACCCCTCTCTCCTTGCTGTTAGGTTTTAAATTGGGATTTAGGGTTTCACTGATTTAGGGAAGAACCTAGGGTTAGGGTGCAACTGAGCTCGGTCGAAGTAGTAGAAGAAGAAGAGGAGTTGGGAACTTATGTCACGACCGTTATCCAAATTGTTGGGCCAGGCCGAGCCATGTCCAGCCTACGCTTGCTAAAGAGTAGTAAGCTGTTCTAAGAATAGACAATAAAGGATCTAAGCTACTAACAGTTCTAAAATCACATTTAAATGTTTATCACAACACAGCATCTATAAGCGAAGGTAACATAAGCACAGACTTAATAATACATAACCAAAGTATCTAACTGGAGACAAAGTCCAGTATCCAAATATAAAAACATACCAAAGTCTCAGTCTCAAAAACATATGAAAATAACTAAGCAAGGTTCCCCGCTGGGGTCTCTTCTGGAGCTAAGGCCAGGTCCTCAAAGCAGTACCATAATATGTAACACATAGCATTTCCTCCTCGAAAAGTATACCTACAACGTTATCCTGTCAGGACGGGAGCAAGTACAACCTCTACAACTAAAGTACTGAACATATAATGAAAGAGATGTACAACAAGAAACATGGTGTGATAAGTCTATAAAACAGGAAATACTGGAAACGTGGCATCATGGTACAACTGGGATCACAGTATTATAGTAACATAGGGAACATGGCATATCTGGAATCATGGTATAACTCATAATCTATCATGGCAAGGATACATATGTCATAAAGACAGATGTATATGTAATGTTTAAAACTGTAGCAGGTACGTGATCGGTCAATAGATGTACAATGCGCTGTGGCACATAATAAAATGTACATACACGACCCGTTATCCAAATTGTTGGGCTGGGCCGAGCCATGTCCAGCCTACGCTTGCTAAAGCGTAGTAAGCTGTTCTAAGAATAGACAATAAAGGATCTAAGCTACTAACAGTTCTAAAATCACATTTAAATGTTTATCACAACACAGCATCTATAAGCGAAGGTAACATAAGCACAGACTTAATAATACATAACCAAAGTATCTAACTGGAGACAAAGTCCAGTATCCAAATATAAAAACATACCAAAGTCTCAGTCTCAAAAACATATGAAAATAACTAAGCAAGGTTCCCCGCTGGGGCCTCTTCTGGAGCTAAGGCCAGGTCCTCAAAGCAGTACCATAATATGTAACACATAGCATTTCCTCCTCGAAAAGTATACCTACAACGTTATCCTGTCAGGACGGGAGCAAGTACAACCTCTACAACTAAAGTACTGAACATATAATGAAAGAGATGTACAACAAGAAACATGGTGTGATAAGTCTATAAAACAGGAAATACTGGAAACGTGGCATCATGGTACAACTGGGATCACAGTATTATAGTAACATAGGGAACATGGCATATCTGGAATCATGGTATAACTCATAATCTATCATGGCATGGATACATATGTCATATAGACAGATGTATATATAATGTTTAAAACTGGAGCAGGTACGTGATCGGTCAAGAGGTGCTGAGGGTGGAGTGCCACCAGTAAGAACAATATGTACTTCCGTACATGCCTAAATGTACACACGTACAAGTGCCTCGGGATATTGGCCTCTGGCAAAGCCTACATGCATAATGTCGACCCTACACGGCCAAGGTCGTAGCGTGGGGCTATGATCACGTACTCAACTATCAGTTTCCCCATAACCCATATTCTAAACATGTAAGAGATACGAGAACAGTAAAAGCATGTGAAAGATACCGGGAGCGGTATAAGCATGACAGGTACTGGGAGCAGTACAAAACATGTGAATACTCAGAGCCGTATAAAGCATAGTGAAACATGTGCTGAGAACCAGTAAGAAGCATGTGAAGATATGATAACTGTCCTAAGCATGGTAGGGACCGTTTTAATGTAACATGTGAAGATTTATCTTGCAGTTATTCAGAAAGCAGTATTTTACCAGGGTTAATACATGTTCTAGCATTAAAAGACAGTAAATGAGTGTGTAGATGTACTTGCCTCGAGCAAAGCAAGAATACTAGTACGAAGATATAGATGTCCGGTATCCTGTCAATAGTGATATACAACTCAGTTCTAAGCTAGGATCAACAATATACTAGTGGTGTGACACGACTCCTAACTGGATACTAGCCAAGTGGGGACCTAGCATAAAAGTCTAATGTGAAGTGCCACTATACACAAACTAACTCTCTAGGGTCTTTACACTAGTGCGGGGTGAGGTCCAATACTATAACAACTCAAATCAACGCAAAACTTGCAAGTTGTAACTACTCAATAAATAAATCAAACGGTACACTAAGTTCCAACAATTTTAGAGATAGACAAAAAGCTTAAATATATATAAAATAAAGTACCAAAATAATCCTTGTTAATTATAGAAATTTATACTAATTTTTTTGGGATTTATAAACCCTCATAAATATTTATTAAAAATCAGCAAACTTAAATATATTGAAAATGAGTTCTGTTTTCCCATTTTTATAAAATACCAAAAGCACTTAATAAATGCTAGAAAAATTATAATAAATTAGCTAAATTAACATAATATTTAAATACCATTTTTCCAAGATTTTTACAGCAATTAAAATATATATAAAAATTCAAAACCAGAAAGTAATAATATCTAGAAAAATAATTAATTATAAATTA
The DNA here is from genome assembly GCA_029216955.1 of Iris pallida. NCBI lineage: Eukaryota > Viridiplantae > Streptophyta > Magnoliopsida > Asparagales > Iridaceae > Iris > Iris pallida. Next base: position 15,812,042 of record JANAVB010041419.1, on the reverse strand, counting down.
AGGATAATACATAATCAAAATCTACAGATGTTGTCGGATGATAAAATAAATATCACCAACGTGTCCAGAACGGTCAAATCAGCTAGGATAGCCTACCCATAAGTCCAATTTGGACACAGGGGCAAAACGGTAATTTCGGGTCAAAATGATGTCCGCCGTTGGACACACTGTACCGAAAAATGTGTCGGAATAGAAGTCTACAAAACCTAGCAAATTATATGTCCACGAATCCAAAATGATGATACGAACCCAACGGTATATCCGGAATAGGATTCCGATGTGCCGATCTCAAAATGATACGTTGACGCGGACACTTGGTATCCGATTTGCACGGAAATGCGTGCCGGAGCAAATATCTTCAAAACTCAGCAAATTATATGTCAACGAGTCCAGAATGACAATACGAACTCAACGGTATATCCAGAATTGGATTCCGATGAGCCGATCTCAAAGTGACCCGTTGACTCGAAAAGTGGGACCCGCTTTGCACCGAAATGCGTGCCAGGGCCCACGTTCTCCAAATCAAGCAAACTTTATATGAAAATATGCCAGAACGACGCCACGAGTCTACTGGTGATGTCAGAAATTGAATCCGGAGTCCCGGGTTCAAAAATAGAATTTTACAAGTGCAAATTAAAGAATTCGGACGGCCAACTTTGGCGTCAAATTCGACCAACCGAACGTGCTTAAAATGAAACGAAATCTAAAGGAGGCAGGAAGATGGTTATACCAGCTGTGCACCGGAACTGACGGTGCGCAAAACGGAGCTGCGACGGCGAAGTTACGAGCTGACGAAGTCGGCTCCACGAAACTGTCCAAAAACAGTTCAATTTAAAACGTCAACTTGGTGGCCAGTTTTGAGGTATCAAACGACGAAATTAACGGGCGAAAATTGACAGGAGTGAAGATGGATATACCAAGATTGCGACGGAGCAAAAAGTTTGCCGATCCAACGGTCGGATCTCCTAGAAAACACGCGCGAAGTCGCTGTCCCGAAACACAATTTCTGAATCTTGAAATCGCGCGCGTCGACGGGATTTCGTTCAAAACGCACGAATAGTGTGTTCAACACATCGGGGAGGCCGGTGGTGGACAGGGGGAAGTCGCCGGGGGTGCGCGCGCCGGTGGGGGGGTCGCTGGCGGCGGCGGTCGGCCGCGGTGGCGCGCGCGGCGCGCGGCAGCGCGTAGGGTGGCGCGTGCGGCGCGCGGAGGAGCTGCTGCCCGCTGCTGCTGTGTGCGGGGTGGTCGCCGACCTGGCACGACGGCGGGGGTCGTGCGGGGGCAGTGGTTCGGGTGGCTGTGCGGGTGGTGGAGGTGGTGGTGCATGGTGGTGTTGGTGAGGGTGGTGGTGTTGATAATGGTGGTAATGGTGATGTTGGTGATGAAGATGATGGTGGGAGTGGTGGAGAGTAGGAGGAGGAGAGGGAGGCTGGGCTGTCGGCCATGGAGGAGGAGGAGTCGGCTGTGGTTCACAGTGGTGGTGTTCGGTGTAGCCGAGTGAGAGGGAGAGAGAGTAAGAGGTTTGTGTGTGTGTGTGTGTTAGTGTAATATAGAAAGAGAGAGAGAGAGTGAGAATAAAAGAGATATTTGAGAGAGTGAGAATAGAGAGAGGGAAAGTAGGTCGGTCCAAATGGGGGGGGGGGGCTGTAGCTGTTATAGGGAGTGAGGGAGTGTAGGTATAGGTGGAAAGTAAGAGAGAGAATTAGATATATATGTTTATATATGTAATATATATATATATATATATATATATATATATATATATATATATATATATATATATATATATATATATATATATATATATATATATGTAGGATATTTATATAAAAAAAAATATATATATATATATATGTAGGATATTTATTTAGGTAGAGAGAGAATGAGAGATTTATTTATATATATATATATATATATATATATATATATATATATATATATATATATATATATATATATATATATATATGTGTGTGTGTGTGTGTGTGTGTATATATATATACAAGAAATAAAAATGACGTATTTGTAACAATAGAGAGAGGAAGAGATATTTTCAAAATAGAAAAAAATAGGAAAATTATGTAAGGTATTTGGGCAGTCATGAAAGGGCAACGTGGAGCTTGGGTTCCGGTTCGGTCGAGCCGGGTCGGGTCAAAATCGAACCGGGTGCAATAATCGAATTAAAATGGGTATTTATAATCATGGGTAAATAAATAACATGCGGGAACTCCAATAAATGGGACACAAGTTTCATGTGGGTAGTAGGCTTCGTATGGATCACGTCCATACTTTGGGTTGACAGGTTGGATCGATGTCGGGTCCCGAAATTAAATTGGAAAATAAATCAGGTTTCACGGTAGAAAATAAATTGGCCTAAATTGAACCGAAAGTTGTGCGAAGAAAATGGAGCACAAAATGAAGTGTCTGAGTGGGACACGAAGGTCATGGATGAAGAACGTCTCGAGTAGATCATTTATGAGAAGTTGGTTTCGAGAAAATGGCTGATCTGGTGCTCCTAAATTAAAAGCAACGGTAACGTGCAAACGACGATCAAAGATAAAAGTAGGAATAATTATTGAATGATTAATCGGTCTAAGTTGACCCGAACTTGCGCGATACAAAAAGAGCACAAGGGAACGAGTTCAAGTGGGACACGATATATCAACAGGAAGATAATCTTGCCTACTTCAAAACCCATGAGGAGAGTTTACAGAGATTGGTATCCCTGACGCTCCAGAAGTCAAAGTCATGGAAAGGTACATTAATGGTCTAAACAATTAAATAATATATTTATCGAAAACAATTCATTCAGAAAAATAAAAATAAACCCTGAAATTCAGGGGGCTTACATCCTACCCACCTTACAAAAATTTCGTCCTCGAAATTAAAAATCATCCAACCGGTCAAACTATGACATGTAGCTGCTCTGGCTACGATACTCAATCTGCTATCCTTGTAATCATCTCTCCTGTTTCTCTTTACAATCTTTTTGGTTCAGGTTCAACAAAGTCCTTCTATCATAAACTACGTCATATATCCTTTAGGATCTTCCATACTAACATGAACATTTATGTATACCCTAAACTATAGGTCGTTCTTTGGACATGTCTATAAGCCTAAAATGCTTAATCATCAACCATATTTTCAACCTCAATTGTAAATACTGGATTTCCTTATCATATCCTAAGTATCCTTATTTCATCAATCCACAGTTCCTTGGCATCATTTATCGTCAATTCTTTCCTACAGTTTCTCCTTGAAATCATACGTTCAATTCTTATCCTTGGCGTAGAGCCTTCTTCTTTTACTCAACAAGTCCTCCGAATATAAATCCTCGATTTCAAAACTCCTGATTTATTAGTTACCAAAGTACATATGTCTTTGTCTTGTTCCATGTCTTTTTAACTGATATTTTTTTTCGATCTCGTATGCAATACGATAACTCGTTCTAATTTATTCTATATCAATCCACATATCGATCTACCCTCTAATCACATGTAATTAGCCCGTAGATAACCAATAATCACTTGGTCATCAAAGTCCTAAGAATATCCAATCCTCAAACTCTAGGCACAAGATTCTAATCCTCAATCCATAGTCACAACAATATAATATCTCATTATTCTATCTTAGATACCCTATCATCAAGTCATACTATCAATACAATCGTTCTTAATGGTTTCCAAATCTACTACAGTCAGTCGCTTATACTTGTCCTATAAGCTTAATCTAACCAATCCCTAGGAAAAGTATTTATCATAATCACACCATACATTTATAGTTATACTACAGGATCAGTCAACAAGGTTTGGCTATTTCGGTCGTCTATCAAGCAGAAGGTAACAAGGCCTAAGACTGGGTCAAGCAATCCATAACAGTGTCCAAACAAGTTAAAGGGTCAAACAAGACAGAAAAGTTTATTGGAATATCTCCAAGAATGGTACGAAGACAACGAGATGTATAACGAGAAGAATTACCAAAGAGGTTAACGAAAAAGAGTTTAGTCAAGTCATAGGAAAGATGGAACACAAAATAATTATGTCCAAAAGATAACATGAAAGCAATCCTATTGGAGAGTCCTAGAGAACCTGTAATCCTAGTTATAGATGTAGATAGATCAGAGTTGATCAAGACGGAGAAGAATGATAATAAGAATTTATTCTTGCTCAATCGGTCAAAACGAAGTGAACCAAGCTGAGATATGATCTGATAACCATATACGTCTTCCTGAAATCATGTTGCCAGAATTTTCGCCACACCAGTAAGCCTAGATGCAATAAACGATAGAGTCATAACTAAGGTATACTCCCTAAAATCATATTATCTAGAATCCTCGCCACGCCAACCGGTATGGCTGCGAGAAAATCTAAATTCTATGAATAGGATAATACATCCGAAATCAGGCTCTATGTTTTTGTCATATCAGCTAATATGGCGGCGATAAATTCTAAACTCCATAAATAAAGCAGACGTTTACCTTATCAGGATATATCATAATTCAATCCACAAAATTTATCACGATGCAAGATCAAAGTTAACAACAAAATCAGAAATTAAATTCAACAACGAATTTAAAGAAAAGCAAATGGAATTAAGCGAAAACAGATTTCTAGGTAAGATTAGAGTGAGATTAGAGTGAGATCCTCAGGGATCATCCCAAAGGTACAACTTGGTCTAAATTGACCCACTGAAATACAAACAAGAGGCTAATTACAGTTAACGGTCCTACGCTGTGATGAGTTCTCCTATGTTGCAATCCTAGTAATCCTCTAGGTGTTCTAAATGTTTATCCCTAGTGTTAACAAGTTGTCCTAGATCCTAATTGCAGGCATGCTTGGTACAATAACGTAACCAAACAATTTAGTCAGGACCTGCATGGGCCACCAAAAAAATATGTCACGATCCGTTATCCAAATTGTTGGGCCGGGCCGAGCCATGTCCAGCCTACGCTTGCTAAAGCGTAGTAAGCTGTTCTAAGAATAGACAATAAAGGATCTAAGCTACTAACAGTTCTAAAATCACATTTAAATGTTCATCACAACACAGCATCTATAAGCGAAGGTAACATAAGCACAGACTTAATAATACATAACCAAAGTATCTAACTGGAGACAAAGTCCAGTATCCAAATATAAAAACATACCAAAGTCTCAGTCTCAAAAACATATGAAAATAACTAAGCAAGGTTCCCCGCTGGGGCCTCTTCTGGAGCTAAGGCCAGGTCCTCAAAGCAGTACCATAATATGTAACACATAGCATTTCCTCCTCGAAAAGTATACCTACAACGTTATCCTGTCAGGACGGGAGCAAGTACAACCTCTACAACTAAAGTACTGAACATATAATGAAAGAGATGTACAACAAGAAACATGGTGTGATAAGTCTATAAAACAGGAAATACTGGAAACGTGGCATCATGGTACAACTGGGATCACAGTATTATAGTAACATAGGGAACATGGCATATCTGGAATCATGGTATAACTCATAATCTATCATGGCATGGATACATATGTCATATAGACAGATGTATATATAATGTTTAAAACTGGAGCAGGTACGTGATCGGTCAAGAGGTGCTGAGGGTGGAGTGCCACCAGTAAGAACAATATGTACTTCCGTACATGCCTAAATGTACACACGTACAAGTGCCTCGGGATATTGGCCTCTGGCAAAGCCTACATGCATAATGTCGGCCCTACACGGCCAAGGTCGTAGCGTGGGGCTATGATCACGTACTCAACTATCAGTTTCCCCATAACCCATATTCTAAACATGTAAGAGATACGAGAACAGTAAAAGCATGTGAAAGATACCGGGAGCGGTATAAGCATGACAGGTACTGGGAGCAGTACAAAACATGTGAATACTCAGAGCCGTATAAAGCATAGTAAAACATGTGCTGAGAACCAGTAAGAAGCATGTGAAGATATGATAACTGTCCTAAGCATGGTAGGGACCGTTTTAATGTAACATGTGAAGATTTATCTTGCAGTTATTCAGAAAGCAGTATTTTACCAGGGTTAATACATGTTCTAGCATTAAAAGACAGTAAATGAGTGTGTAGATGTACTTGCCTCGAGCAAAACAAGAATACTAGTACGAAGATATAGATGTCCGGTATCCTGTCAATAGTGATATACAACTCAGTTCTAAGCTAGGATCAACAATATACTAGTGGTGTGACACGACTCATAACTGGATACTAGCCAAGTGGGGACCTAGCATAAAAGTCTAATGTGAAGTGCCACTATACACAAACTAACTCTCTAGGGTCTTTACACTAGTGCGGGGTGAGGTCCAATACTATAACAACTCAAATCAACGCAAAACTTGCAAGTTGTAACTACTCAATAAATAAATCAAACGGTACACTAAGTTCCAACAATTTTAGAGATAGACAAAAAGCTTAAATATATATAAAATAAATTACCAAAATAATCCTTGTTAATTATAGAAATTTATACTAATTTTTCTGGGATTTATAAACCCTCATAAATATTTATTAAAAATCAGCAAACTTAAATATATTGAAAATGAGTTCTGTTTTCCCATTTTTATAAAATACCAAAAGCACTTAATAAATGCTAGAAAAATTATAATAAATTAGCTAAATTAACATAATATTTAAATACCATTTTTCTAAGATTTTTACAGTAATTAAAATATATATAAAAATTCAAAACCAGAAAGTAACAATATCTAGAAAAATAATTAATTATAAATTAAGGATAATACATAATCAAAATCTACAGATGTTGTCGGATGATAAAATAAATATCACCAACGTGTCCAGAACGGTCAAATCAGCTAGGATAGCCTACCCATAAGTCCAATTTGGACACAGGGACAAAACGGTAATTTCGGGTCAAAATGATGTCCGTCGTTGGACACACTTTGCACCGAAAAACGTGTCGGAATAGAAGTCTACAAAACCTAGCAAATTATATGTCCACGAATCCAAAATGATGATACGAACGCAACGGTATATCCGGAATAGGATTCCGATGTGCCGATCTCAAAATGATACGTTGACGCGGACACTTGGTATCCGATTTGCACGGAAATGCGTGCCGGAGCAAATGTCTTCAAAACTCAGCAAATTATATGTCAACGAGTCCAGAATGACGATACGAACTCAACGGTATATCCAGAATTGGATTCCGATGAGCCGATCTCAAAGTGACCCGTTGACTCGAAAAGTGGGACCCGCTTTGCACCGAAATGCGTGCCAAGGCCCACGTTCTCCAAATCAAGCAAACTTTATATAAAAACATGCCAGAACGACGCCACGAGTCTACTGGTGGTGTCAGAAATTGAATCCGGAGTTCCGGGTTCAAAAATGGAATTTTACAAGTGCAAATTAAAGAATTCGGACGGCCAACTTTGACGTCAAATTCGACCAACCGAACGTGCTTAAAATGAAACGAAATCTAAAGAAGGCAGGAAGATGGTTATACCAGCTGTGCACCGGAACTGACGGTGCACAAAACGGAGCTGCGACGGCGAAGTTACGAGCTGACGAAGTCGGCTCCACGAAACTGTCCAAAAACAGTTCAATTTAAAACGTCAACTTGGTGGCCAGTTTTGAGGTATCAAACGACAAAATTAACGGACGAAAATTGACAAGAGTGAAGATGGATATACCGAGATTGCGACGGAGTAAAAAGTTTGCCGATCCAACGGTCGGATCTCCCAGAAAACATGCGCGAAGTCGCTGTCCCGAAACACAATTTCTGAATCTTGAAATCGCGCGCGTCGACGGGATTTCGTTCAAAACGCACGAATAGTGTGTTCAACACGTCGGGGAGGCCGGTGGTGGATAGGGGGAAGTCGTCGGGGGTGCGCGCGCCGGTGGGGGGGTCGCTGGCGGCGGCGGTCTGCCGCGGTGGCACCCGCGGCGCGCGGCAGCGCGTGGGGTGGCGCGTGCGGCGCGCGGAGGAGCTGCTGCCCGCTGCTGCTGTGTGCGGGGTGGTCGCCGACCTGGCGCGACGGCGGGGGTCGTACGGGGGCAGTGGTTCGGGTGGCTGTGCGGTGGTGGAGGTGGTGGTGCATGGTGGTGTTGGTGAGGGTGGTGGTGTTGATAATGGTGGTAATGGTGATGTTGGTGATGAAGATGATGGTGGGAGTGGTGGAGAGTAGGAGGAGGAGAGGGAGGCTGGGCTGTCGGCCATGGAGGAGGAGGAGTCGGCTGTGGTTCACAGTGGTGGTGTTCGGTGTAGCCGAGTGAGAGGGAGAGAGAGTAAGAGGTTTGTGTGTGTGTGTGTTAGTGTAATATAGAAAGAGAGAGAGAGAGTGAGAATAAAAAGAGATATTTGAGAGAGTGAGAATAGAGAGAGGGAAAGTAGGTCGGTCCAAATAGGGGGGGGGGGCTGTGAGCTGTTATGGGGAGTGAGGGAGTGTAGGTATAGGTGGAAAGTGAGAGAGAGAATTAGATATATATGTTTATATATGTAATATATATATATATATATATATATATATATATATATATATATATATATGTAGGATATTTATAGGTAGAGAGAGAATGAGAGATTTATTTATATATATATATATATATATATATATATATATATATGTATATATATACAAGAAATAAAAATGACGTATTTGTAACAATAGAGAGAGGAAGAGATATTTTCAAAATAGAAAAAAATAGGAAAATTATGTAAGGTATTTGGGCAGTCATGAAAGGGCAACGTGGAGCTTGGGTTCCGGTTCGGTCGAGCCGGGTCGGATCAAAATCGAACCGGGTGCAATAATCAAATTAAAATGGGTATTTATAATCATGGGTAAATAAATAACATGCGGGAACTCCAATAAATGGGACACAAGTTTCATGTGGGTAGTAGGCTTCGTATGGTCACGTCCATACTTTGGGTTGACAGGTTGGATCGATGTCGGATCCCGAAATTAAATTGGAAAATAAATCAGGTTTCACGGTAGAAAATAAATTGGCCTAAATTGAACTGAAAGTTGTGCGAAGAAAATGGAGCACAAAATGAAGTATCTGAGTGGGACACGAAGGTCATGGGTGAAGAACGTCTCGAGTAGATCATTTATGAGAAGTTGGTTTCGAGAAAATGGCTGATCTGGTGCTCCTAAATTAAAAGCAACGGTAACGTGCAAACGACGATCAAAGATAAAAGTGGGAATAATTATTGAATGATTAATCGGTCTAAGTTGACCCGAACTTGTGCGATACAAAAAGAGCACAAGGGAACGAGTTCAAGTGGGACACGATATATCAACAGGAAGATAATCTTGCCTACTTCAAAACCCATGAAGAGAGTTTACAGAGATTGGTATCCCTGACGCTCCAGAAGTCAAAGTCATGGAAAGGTACATTAATGATCTAAACAATTAAATAATATATTTATCGAAAACAATTCATTCAGAAAAATAAAAATAAACCCTGAAATTCAGGAGGCTTACAGAGTTCGGGTTGGGGACTGCAGAGAAGAAGGAGATGGATTCGGGAGAAAATACGTAGGGTTAGGGTCAGGCGGAGGAAGAAGAGAACCTAAACCTAGGGTTAGGTTGCAGCCATGGAAGAGCTAAGGCTAGGGTTTCGAGCTAAGGCTAGGGTTTCGAGCTGAGACATGTGGCCATGTAAGAAGTTTTTAGGGTTAGGGTTTCGGGTTGAGGAAGCAGAAGGGATCTCGAAGTCTGGAGGAGGAAGACGAAGAAGAGATTGCGTTAGGGTTAGGGTTTACTCGGAGAAGGCGGAGACGAGATGCTCGTCGGAGACGACGAGATGCTCGCCGGAGGGTTCTCTCGAACTCTCTGGATCGTTGTAATGAAAGAGTGAGAGGAGAGAGAAAAATCTGGAATAAATGATAGGGACATTGGGCCGGGTCTCTGGGCTGGGTTTGTTGGGCTGAGTGTAGGCTTGTTTTAACTGTTGATTTTTTATTTGTTTAGCAGCAAATTAATAGGATTGGGCTGGAATTTCAGGAAGTAGTGTGTTGGGCTGAGTGGTTTTAGATATTAAAATTAAATTTATTAACAGAGATTAGAGTTGAGGGCTGGGCCAATAGTTTGGGCTAGTATGTTGGGCTGGTATTATTTGGTGATGTTTTGCTAGTAGTTAAATTCTAATATTGATAATAAATTACTTTGCTAACTAACATTTTACTTAGCTAGTTTTCTAATTATTTCTTGTAGCTAGTGTGTATATATATGGTTAGCTAAACTATATATTAGTGATTTAGCCTGTTAATAATTAGTTAGTTAATTGTTAAATTGAGATAATATTTTAATATCAATATTTTGTGAAATTCTAGCTAGTAGTTATATGAGTTGTAATTACTACCTTGCTAATAAATATTTCTAGTATTTAAAAGTGATATTATTATTTTTATTTTGATCAAATCATGTTATCAATATTTTCATAGTAATTAGTTAGTTTATGGTTAATAAAAAGTATCTTCTAAACACAAATGATTTCTTACTAAAGATGGTATAAAAGTATTTTCCTAGAAACCTTATTTTGATCAAGCTAGTATATATGTATAGCTGGTATATGGTTAGTAGCATTGTCAACTAGTTAGCAATAGTTAGCTAATGTTATTATTATTCAAAAACCCTAAATAACTTGTACAAATATTAACAGGTGAACAACCATGCAGTACTACTCTCGTGCAACCAAACCGAGGCAAGTACACTGACTTGACTTGTACCTTGTTTTCTGTCTTACCTTCATGTGCCATGTTCTCATATCGGACACGAATTACACACGATTGTCTTATTCCATTGTTCATTGCTTGTGCATCATTGTTTATTGCGGGATTGGAGGAAATATTAGCTTTTGTGTGACCACACCCAACATAGGTATTGTGGATAGCCTAATCGTACACTTCACGTACGATGAAGCCGGACCTTGTAGAATTGACTCATTGACTCATTGCATCATTGATTGATTGATTGCTCCTAAGCCGGTCACACATTAGTTTTAATATTTCAAAATGGTCACAATTGTATATTGATTGTCGTGATTGATTGCCTTGTACATTGATAGCCGTGCACTACCAAAAGTTGTCCATTTAGCGACGGCCAGATCCGTCGCGAATCCGTCGGTAATATAAATTACCGACGGCATAGCGACGGATATTTGATGAAAATGGCCGTCGGGAAAAACGTCGTCGCTAAAATTGGTCCGTCGCTAAGCCGTCGGACAAATGATTAACCGACGGACTAGCGACTGATTACCGACGGTTGCCTTTCAACGGATTAGCGACTTGTTCCCGTCGGTTTACATGCCATATAATATTAAAATATCCGTCGCTAAGCCGTCGTAAATAGGTCGGTAAAAGCGTATCAGAGAGGTTCCTGATACGCAAAATCAGTCGCTATTCCGTCGCTATTCCGTCGTACACTCGACGTTATAGCGACGGATGAGCGACGGGTAGGGCGTCGGCCTGGTTCTGGAAAGCTTCCATAATTCCAGAACCATGTCGACGGATAATGGGTCGCTAGGCCGTCGCTAGTCCGTCGTCATCCTCGACAGATTAGCGACGGATTAGCGACCCATTATCCGTCGACATGGTTCTGGAAACCTACCATATTTCCAGAACCATGTCGACGGATTTGCCGTCGCTAGGTAGTCGATATTTCGTCGCTAATATTAATTGTACCCAGTTAGCGACGGATTATCCGTCGCTCGCCCGTCGGTAACTGCAAATATTTATATAACCCAGTTAGCGACGGATTATCCGTCGCTCGTCCGTCGGTAACTGCAAATATTTATATAACCCAGTTAGCGACGTATGTCGCTCATCGGTCGCTAAAAAGATATATCCGTCGCTAAGTAGTCGCTAGTTCGTCGCTAAATGCAACATTAATAAAAAAAAATTACAGAAACATTCTATTTCCTTTTCGTAAATATTACACATATTCATAATATCCAATATCCAAACATCCATGTACGATCAACAAATATCTAAATATCCAAATTCATAATATCCAATATCAAACAGAAATATCCAAACATCTATGTACAAATATCCAAACACAAATACACAAATTCATAATATCCAAACATTCATGTACGCTTCCAAAATATCCAGAATTCAAAATCCAAAAACAGTACAAATATCCAAAAACAGTACAAATATCATTGAGATGGATCGCGTCGTCGTTCGGCTCTGCGGATGTACTCTTCCACCATGTACGTCGGCACCTGGGACAACACATGCTCTGGAAGCGTGCGGAGCTGCTCTGGCGACATCAATTCCATGAGCCCAATGAGCGCAGTATCCGGTACCAGGCGGACCTCGGCAGAACGGTCAAATGAATAACGTCCAGGGTCGGAAGGACCGGCAACCGCACTAGACGGACCGGGAGCAGAAGAAGGACGCGGAAGGCGCTCCAGCACATCCGATATTAGACTCCGCATTTCCGACATATCGGAGGTGAGAGTCGCAAGCTGCTTCCTCATATCGTCCGACGGGGGCGCGGGAGGAGGCGGGGGCGGTAGATATCTCGGAGTCGCGCCCTGCAACGACGCCGCCAGGGAACCTACGCCGTAGACGCGCCCTTTATTAAAGCCGCCGACAGACTCTACGAACACGTCGTCGTAGCGAGCGGCCATAGAAGAGGGCGTCTGGGTGGGCGTCGTTTCGCCGACAACCTCGGCAGGGGGCTCAATCTGACTAAGGGCCTCACGATATGCAGCCTATCCAATGAATGTGTTTATACTATAAGTTTTCCTAAGTTATAATCTAAATCCTATATTTCCCTAAGTTATAATTTGAATCCTACGTTCACCTAATTAAGTTAACAATAATTATATTTCTAATATAAATCTCATAAACGTAATTACTTACATCAGTCGCCTGGGCCCTCGCGTCGACGAAGCTCCCGTCTGCCCGCCTCTTGTTTGTATGCAGGAATACATCGTAGGCGGTGACCGACTCCGGCTCTCTTCCCTCCTTTACCCGCCCGTTGTGCCTGCATACGAAATATACGTCGAATTTAATTAACTACGTATATTAATAGTACCGAATTTAATAGTGAAATGAATTTGCGGTATCTCACCAAATCTGCACACGTCGCTGCGTGGGCCCTTGAACCTCCCGTATGCAGACCAGCGGCCTGTCTGCTCGCCTTCGCTTTCTCTGATTTCTCCCTGTACTGAGCAGTATTCATCTTATCCAACATCTGCTCGTAGTACTCCTCCCGGAGCCACTTCTTCCTCGAATGCGCCGTACGAACGTCGTACACCGCATCCCGTATCTTCTTTCCGGCGGCGGCTTTGTAGGCCTTGCGAATCAACTCCTTGCGATGGGGGGGGCCACCAGAACGTCGTCTGACATACAAATTAAATTATCACGTAATTAAAAAATTAGTGGATTAAAGAATAATTAATAATTAACCAAAAGATATATATATACCTTCATCTCCTCGAGCCAGACGTACTGCATGTTCTGAGGCACCTCAGAAAAATTGAGGTAGGGGCCATGGTAGTTTTCCCGGATAATTTGCCCGAGTATCCGGGCAGCATCATACGGGAAAAACCTACAAAGAAGCAAAGACTGGATTATTAACTTGAATAAATGAAACAAATTTAATAAATTAACTTAAATTTACTTACGTATCACCCGCGGGCCATAGCTCTCGTCGGTTCTCGGCTATCGGCCTCTCTGGAGGCGTCGGAGGATCCGCGGGTCCGCGGATGTACTCACCGGTAGCAGGATGAAGCTGAATCCGGGGGTACTCCGGAGCCCACCCTGCAGTAACTGATGGTGTACCCGCTGGTGCATCCGGGGGCGGAACGGATCCGCTAGCGGATGGAGTCTCAGGCCTCGATGAAGATGAAGGTAGCGCCTCGGCAGATCGACGGCGGGAAGAGTCTGTGGCCGGGCTCTCCAGGTCGGGATCGGAGGACTCTATATCCGGGGAATGTGGAAGGCGACCACGACCGCTACCACCACGACCGCTACCATCACGTCCACGGCCAGTGCCACTACCACCACGACCGCTACCATCACGTCCACGGCCAGTGCCGCTACCACCACGCCCACCACGGCCAGTACCGCCACCACCAGCACCACTACCATCACGTCCACGGCCACTGCCAGCAGCACGAGTGGTAGTGACCATGACCTGTAAATAGAACACATAAATATAATTAACAATATAGAAGTATAAATGAATATAAAACTGAACTAAAATATATATACCAGCAGCAGGGCGGCGAGTGCCGTCAAGACAATGAGAACTAAGAGTGCCATCTGTAAAAAGAAAATCATACAATAAGTAGATGATCGAACGACAAAAACATAAACTGAAATAAGAATGTGTCCGTCTAAACTGAATTCACTAAGTTGTAAGTGCTTCTAATATATACCGATATTTAATCTAATCATCGTTATCGTCCTCGTCCTCATCGTCATCGTCATCGTTCTCATCCTCATTCTCATCGTCGACTTCATCTATATCATCATCCTCATCGTCGACTTCATCTGTATCATCATCCTCATCCTCATCCTCATCCTCTTCTTCTTCTTCTTCTTCTTCTTCTACTTCTTCTTCAGGCTCAATACTTGGGACAAGACGCCTCTTTCTCCCCTGGTTGACAGCTAAGTCTTGTATATCAACCTCTTCCTCCCCTCTATTTTCCTCAGCATGAGGTATATCGACATCTTCCACGTCCATGGTATCCGACTGTTGTCCCATGTATTGGGGCTTCTCGATCTGGTCCTCTTGGTATGCTGGGTCTCCAACGTTGAATGTATTTCTAGATTTAATCTTGCATACTGCCCACCAGTCAAATCGATCTCTACGACGCCTTGGGTAGCTTGTATAGTAGACTTGAACAGCCTGACTTGCTATCGCAAACGTGTCGGACCCTCTATACCTCCTGCGATGATTTATATCGACGAATCCAAATTGTTTATCGATTCTCCAACCGATATTTGGTCTCGTATCGAACCACTCACATTTGAACATCACAATATGCATATCATATGGGACACTATATTGTAAATCTACAATCTCCCGAAGCACTCCATAATAGTCAAAGTCCGGCTCGTCGTCATAGATGGTGCCTCTTATGCAAACACCAGAATTCTTGGTATCGAAGCCGTCATTGAGAAATTCGGCATTTATAGCATGCTGAGTTGACTTAAACTTGAAGCCATTAACGACATAGCCTGACAAAGTCTTTGCATGCTTCTTCGGTCCCAATGCCAAATAACGAATGCTCTCATTTATGAGTGTTGTTTCAGGCAATAAAACCTGTAAACATGTATTGATAATTTAAATATTTTAGCTGCATATATTTTAATGGTAGCCGCATAACATATTATCTCAGTTACTTACGTATTTACGAAACCAGGACGGAAAGGTACAATCAACCTCTCTTTGAAGTCCCTCATCTGTAATATATGGTGTCCTCATTTTGACTTCACCTCTAAATACACTGTTAGAGAGAATAAAAATAAGTGTAGTCACTTAATTCACCAAATTAGAGATTATAACGAGGCGTAGTCACTTACTTCTCCAAATCTCTCACTTCTTGTATGTCACAATTTAACAAGACATATCGGTGAGCGGTATCATACTCATCGTCGGTCAACCACCGTTTCTTACTAGCCCCAATAGGCTTGCCCCTTAAATTGAATATACCTCCATCCTCAACGTCTTCTTCATTCCTTTGAGGTCTATTTCGATTTGTCTCGACATGAGTATCGAAATAAATGGAGCAGAAATTTGACACCTCCTCGACAAGATATGATTCGCATATCGAAGCCTCTATATGAGCCTTGTTGCCAACTTTCTTCTTTAGATGGTGTAGGTACCTAAAGAGACAAATTATCTTGAGAATTAACAATGAATTGTAAAATCCACTTAAATTTCACTTAAATTATATCGATTTTTATTTACCTTTCAAAGGGGTACATCCATCGATAATGAACAGATGCACCGACACGGACTTCGTATGCTAGATGAATCGGTAGATGCTCCATGCTGTCGAAAAAGCCCGGTGGAAATATTTTCTCTAACTTGCAGATTGTTAAGACAATCTTCTCCTCAAGTTGTACCATATGTTGCACCGTCAGCTTAGTTGAACAGATATCCCTGAAGAATGTAGACAGCTCGGCCAACGGAACCCATACAGCAGAAGGCAACAACTCTCTCAAAGCAATGGGCAGTAATCTTTCCATAAACACGTGGCAGTCGTGACTCTTCATTCCCGTTAGCTTGCGTTCATTGAGATCAACGCATCTAGACAAATTCGAAACATAGCCGTCGGGAAATCTTAAATTAGATATCCACTTGCAGATTATTAATCTATCTTCCTTGCTCAATGTGTATGGCGCTATAGGCTTACTTAATTGTCCACCAGCACCCCTTTGTATCAAGTTCAGATGAGGACGCTTGCATATCTCGGCTATGTCTTGTCTTGCTTTTGGATTGTCCTTCGTCTTTCCTTTAATATCCATGACGGTATTGAAGACATTATCGAACACGTTCTTTTCGATATGCATGACATCAAGATTATGCCTTATAAGATTATCTTTCCAATAAGGCAAGTCCCAGAAGATACTCCGTTTGGTCCAGTTATGGCTTTGTCCGAACCCCTCGACACGATGGTTCGATGGATCTTCCATTGCGGTGGGCAATTCCTTTACAGCTTCCCAAATATCGTATCCCGAAAATCTGGCAGGAGGTTGAGAAAATTCTTGTTTTCCATATCTGAACGCGTCCTTATTCTTTCTCCAAGGATGGGTCGCGGGCAGAAATTGACGGTGACAGTCAAAGAAAGAAGTTTTTCCTCCATGCCTAAGGCGGAACGCCTTACTATTTTCCATGCATATCGGACAAGACATGTTGCCGTGCGTACTCCATTCCGACAGCATACCGTATGCTGGAAAATCATTGATTGTCCACATGAGTGAAGCTCTCATCTGAAAGTTCTGTTTCCTAGAAATATCATAGGTCGTGACGCCGATCTCCCACAGCTGTTTCAGCTCATCCACCAACGGCTGTAAATATATATCGATGTTCTTCGTCGGATTTTTAGGACCGGGTATGATAGCTGTCAGAAACATATAAGGAGTCTTCATACACATCCATGGTGGCAGATTGTAAGGGGTAAGAATGACCGGCCAACATGAGTACTGAGATCCCGACTGTCCGAAAGGGGCGAAGCTATCAGCACATAGCGCCAGGCGTACATTTCTAGGCTCTGCAGCAAAATCTGGATGACACAAATCAAAATGTTTCCACGCCTCTCGATCCGAAGGATGTGACAATTCTCCTTCGTCCTTTATGCGTTCTTCGCTGTGCCACGTCATGTGTTCTGCTGTATTTAGAGACATATACATCCTCTGCAAGCGCTTCGTGATCGACAAGTAATGCATATACTTGTAAGGACGTCGTTTTCTAGTCGACTTTCCTTTTCCCTGTACTGGCTTGTAACGATCCGCATTACAGAAGCTGCAACTTTCTGATACGCAATTCTCTTTGTAGTACAACATGCATCCGTTGCGACAACAATCTATCTTCTCGTACCCCAGTTCCAGTTGTCGGACCATCATCTTTGACTTGTAGAAGTTTTTTGGTAGCTCTTTTGATTCCTTCGGTAACACCTCCTTGATTACTTCTGTGATCCGATTATAGCAAGCTTGTGGCAAGTTAAAATCAGACTTTATATTCAACAACCGCATCGTCACTGACAGTGCGGAATGAGTCTCACAACCAGGATATAGAGAAGTATCTGCGTCCTGAAACATGTCATAGAACTCCTTCGCCTCGGGATTAGGATCCTCCGGATCAAAATTAGGCCCTGCCGCATCATACACCATATCTCGTGCAAGGTTCTGCAGATCTCCATAATCAACAGAGCATCCGTGGTCTTCGATGACATCCGTTGCAGCATTATCATCAAAAGCATAAGTAGCAGCTTCCGCAGCCTGTCTTTCCGAATATAGTTCACCTTGCGATGACCACAGGCTGTAATTACGTACGAAACCCTTACGGGTCAAATGATCTCTCACAGTCACCACTTCTTCGTAACGTCTATTGTGACATTTAACACATGGACACTTAATTTTGTTACCGTCCATGTACTGAGCTTTGCTCATTGCATAATTAAGAAATACTTCCACGCCTGCCTGAAAATCGTCACTCACACCATTTCTACTCTCGTGTTGCCGTTTGTACATCCATGTACGATCAACAAAATAACGACTCATCCTCAATTTGGATGTGAAAATCTGTATCGTAAGACAAACTAAACATAAGAATAGCCCGATACCGATACTCATAAATTTGGATTAGGGTTAGGATGTTAGATATAAGTGAACTAGGTGATGTAGAGTACAATATAGGGAACTGTGAATGGACTGAAAGTTGCACATGAGAAGGTTCAATGAAGGGCCCATAAATGGGTTCACATGATAAGTTAGTAAGAATCCACATCACTATACATACTCCCCCGTCTCAGGAGTGTGTCTGGCTCCTATTTAGAACAGCACAGGTCACAACATGTCCAGAATAGCAAAACAGAGCTCTACAATGTATATCGGTATCGGACTATTCCTACGAGTATTGGTATCGGCGATATCAATACTCGTGTGAATAGGAGATTGCAATATAAGTCTAAGCTATCTAGCTAACATGTATACTTGCATTTACATTGTATCATAACTTGTATCTAGTTACCTTGCTAATCATGTATATACTCTTAACATATATGTGAAGACACTATACTAACATGTATTTAAATCAAGGTTCAAAGTATCGGTATCGGAATCGGTATCGGACTATATATTCCTACGAGTATTGGCATCGGCGATATCAATACTCGTGTGAATAGGAGATTGCAATATAAGTCTAAGCTATCTAGCTAACATGTATACTTGCATTTACATTGTATCATAACTTGTATCTAGTTACCTTGCTAATCATGTATATACTCTTAACATATATGTGAAGACACTATACTAACATGTATTTAAATCAAGGTTCAAAGTATCGGTATCGGAATCGGTATCGGACTATATATTTCTACGAGTATTGGCATCGGCGATATCAATACTCGTGTGAATAGGAGATTGCAATATAAGTCTAAGCTATCTAGCTAACATGTATACTTGTATTTACATTGTATCATAACTTGTATCTAGTTACCTTGCTAATCATGTATATACTCTTAACATATATGTGAAGACACTATACTAACATGTATTTAAATCAAGGTTCAAAGTATCGGTATCGGAATCGGTATCGGACTATATATTCCTACGAGTATTGGCATCGGCGATATCAATACTCGTGTGAATAGGAGATTGCAATATAAGTCTAAGCTATCTAGCTAACATGTATACTTGCATTTACATTGTATCATAACTTGTATCTAGTTACCTTGCAATATAAGTCTAAGCAATCTAGTATTGGTATCGGCGATATCGGTAGTATCGGCGGTATCGGATCGAAGTATCGGATTTTTTTGGTATTGGAAAACAAATAATTATTAAGTTATTCTCAACAAGACCAACCTCACAT
Source organism: Iris pallida (assembly GCA_029216955.1). Taxonomy (NCBI): domain Eukaryota; kingdom Viridiplantae; phylum Streptophyta; class Magnoliopsida; order Asparagales; family Iridaceae; genus Iris; species Iris pallida. The sequence goes on along the minus strand of JANAVB010041419.1, from coordinate 15,792,524 downwards.
TGAAGAATGACAAAATCTACTTACTACAAATCCTTCATACTTGACATCATGTACACCATCTATTCAAACATGATGAAAGAATACCCAAATAAAGAACAAGATCATACCCATGATGGAAGAGATGACACATAAATAACTCATCATACTCAACAAATAACTACCCAGATCAAAGAAGTACAAGATAACCCATACCTATCCTGGAATATCTTACTAGAAGCACACTGTTGTACGAACACAAATTTAAATACGACACGACATAATAGGGGGACACTGCGACGATTCGGCACCAATTTTGGGTGTCTTAATGTATTTTCGAGTAACCATATTGTATTCAATACATGTCGTGTCTTAACGTATTCTGGAGTGTCGGTGTCATGTCCAATAGGTGTCCCACAGGACCCCCGACCCCCCTGCCCTCTCCACCCCCACCCCCCGCCCCCCGACCCCCCTGCCCCCATTCCCGACCCCCCTCCGACCCCCCTGCCCCCATTCAACACCCCCCCGACCCCCTGCCCTCTCCACCCCCCACCCCCCGACCCCCCTGCCCCCATTCCCCACCCCCCCCAACCCCCTGACCCTCATTCCCCACCCCCCCACCCCCTGCCCCCATTCCCCACACCCCCCGACCCCATTCACCACCCCCCCCGCCCTCTCCACCCCCCGCGAAGCCGACCCCCCCCACTCCCCCCCCGGCCCCAAAACCCAAAATTAGAGAGAGAGAGAGAGAGAGAGAGAGAGAGAGATACCTGGTAGAGAGAGAGAGAGAGCCGCGAGAGAGAGAGAGAGCCGCGCGCGAGAGAGAGAGAGCCGCAAGAGAGAGAGAGAGTTTTGGGGGGAATGAAAAATTCCCCCCCGTCGGTTCAATTTAAGTTAGGGCACAGAAACTAGCGACGGAATAGCGACGGAATAAATTAGTCGCTAAACCGTCGCCAATTAAAAGGTTTTTTTTCGACGGATATATCCGTCGCCAGTTAGTCGCTAAAGTTCCCGCCAATGTTTTAAAGATTTTGCCGCCAACATTTGCGACGAATAAGCGACGAAAAAGAATCCGTCGCTAACGTTCGTCGACTTAGCGACGGAAACCCGACAAATTTTTACATTTAAAATTGGAAAAAATTATGTTATGTTGTCTGTCGCTACTCCGTCGCTAAGATGTCGGAAATTGGTCGCTATTAGCGACGGAATCCGTCCGTCGCTAAACTTCCGTCGGTAAAGTGGGGTATTTTAGTAGTGGTGTTCATTGTCTAGCATCTTGATTGTCATCCATTGCCTGCAGTTTTACATTTTATTTTCTGGTACCGCAGTTTCACTTTCATTTCATGTTCTAGTTTTCTGGTATTCTAGTTTCACCTTGTACTCTGGATCACAGATTACATTGTATATTGTCTAGTCAGGGTTGTACTTTGCTCTTTTCCTGATAGGATCGTTGCAGGTGAGTGGAAGATTACATGGAGCTGGTGATTGCTTGGATATTGCAGCTTTTTATTTTATTTATTTTTCTGGAGATTGTATCTTAGAGATTCATTATTGTATATTATTTCATTTGACCGGATTTGTCTACGGCTGAGTTTGTATTTAAAACACTTGATGGATATTGGTGATTTCTGGGAACGTTATAAAAGCTGTGTTTTAGTTTACATTACATTGTGACTTTGAGTTTTCCTTAGTATTGTACAGCTTACTTCATCGTGTCCAACGACGAAGGCTGGGCGTGTCCGACTCGTATCCGATTATTCGAGAGCGGGTCGTGACATGTTTTTAGTGGTGGCCCATGCAGGTCTCTATCCTAATGACACTTAGGCAAATAAGTGTTATTGGGGGACCAGCGAAAGCTAAGGAAAACTCATCACAGCATAGGAACCGCGGGAAAATGGTTTATGGTTTACGAAAATGGTTTATGGTTTATGGTTATTGATGTTTAAAAAATTTTAAAAATTTGATTTATTTATGATTTTTAGGATAATTATGATTTTATAGGATATAGCAATCAACAGTTTATTTCTTTTGCAGGACGGTCGCCACGACGAACGCTGGGACCAGTGAGCAGCCTGCACCCAGTGCACAGGAGCAGCTTCCACCGCCTCTGCCTCTGCCGATTCCACCGACGATGATGTTCGATGGCACGCAAGTGATAGCCATGCTCCAGCAATTCATGGAGATCCAGAATCACCTCTGCGCAGTTCAGAGAGACCGTCGTCGACGCACTCAGGACCAGAGAGCCAGCTCCACCAGCACCGCCGGCACCGCCGGCACCAGCAGCACCGAGGCCAGGGTCTGCCAAGGACTATCAGTTCCTCTGCCCAATGGATTTCTGGGGCGATGAGGGAATAGTCTACGCAGACGAATGGCTGGAGAATGTTGAACGGTCATTGAAGATGGCAAGGATCCCGGATGATTTGAAGGTCGAAGTTGCGAGCATGCGACTTTTCGACATCGCTAGGGCTTAGTACCGGGAGGAGCCCCAGTTAGCAGAGCCCGGAGTTTCCTGGAAAGATTTCAAGCTGTTGTTCCAGGAGAAGTTCTTCCCGGATGTGGAGCGGGACGAGCTTAGGATACAATTTGAAGTATTGCAGCATGAGAATATGACAGTGGCCCAGTATACATTCGAGTTCACCCGACTCAGCATGTTCGCAGAGAACCTAGTCAGCACGCCGAAGGATAGGGCTTTGATGTTCAAGAAGGGTCTCACCAGGGAGCTACGTCATGCAGTAGCTATTAGTCAGGCCACTACATATGCGAGCATTCTTAAAGTTGCTCAGGGAGTGGAGAAGGAAATGGATCCGAAGCTCAAGCGGGACAGAGATATTGGCGCCAGCAGTTCCCAGGGTCCACCGAAGCGGGCCGACACTCAGCAGAGGCCACCTCAGCATCAGCATCATGTTCGAGCACCGACATCACCGAGGCAGCAGAGACAGATCCAGACCCCGATGTACTTTTATTGCGCATACTGCAAGCGACCGGGACACCGTGTCGATGAATGCCGCAAGAAGTTAGGGCAGTGCTTGATTTGTGGGTCTGCCACTCATCAGGTGAGAGATTGTCCTGCGGCTTTCACTCGTCAGGGGCCAGTACCAGAGTAGCAGCAGGAGGACCCAGTTTATGAGGATCAGTAGGATCGCAGACGACTGGATCATTATCTTTCTTACTTACTTGTAGTAGCTGTATTTCTTTTATATTGCCTATTTTTAGGCATGTCTCTGAGTTTTCTTGTATTTACAGTTTTTCCTATTGTCTAGTGACTACTTGTTAGTCCTTGTTATTTTTACTCCATAAATAAATCATTTAGTTTTCTGGTTGCCTTCAATAAATTTCGTTTGATTTTATACACTGCAAAATTATTGAAATTTCGAGGACGAAATTTTTGTAAGGGGGGTAGATTTGTAACTCCCAAAATCATGTTTGGTAAATTTTAGGATTTTTCTAATTTTCTGGAATTTAAATATTGCTTCTTACGAAAACCTATTTTCGATTAGAATAAATTTCGATTTTAATGAAAATTGAATAGTATTTTCGGATACTACTTTGAAATCATTGATTCAATTTATTGTGAAAATTTTCTAATGGGAATACATAAAAGAATTGTTTTGTTATAATTAAACAAATTTTTGTAGCTAAATATCTATGTATAGGTATTCAATTTCGTAGTAATGGATTTATTGATTTCTTTATAATATTATTGTCTTTCAAATAATATTATTAATCATTTTCGGAATTATATATTAAGTATTAAGAAAACTAATTTTATTGATTAATTAGTTGGTAACTAATTTCATAATTAGTTGAGAGTAATTATTGGTTTGAATTTGAAAATTTGTTAGCATTCAAAACTGTTTTGTTGGATATGGAAAAGTTGTTTTGGAATTTCGAATTTGAAATCTGTTTGGTAACTACTATTGGTTGAAACCTTTTTGATATTTGATTTTTGGAAAACAGTTTTGAAGGTTTGAATTTTTAAAAAAAACTGTTAGAATTTTTAGTAAATCTTTGGAGGGAATACTTGATTTTGGAGAGCAGTTTTGAAATCTGCTTTAATGTGAAAATCTGTTACATGTGTTTCCAAAAGACCCCCAGATCTGTTTTTAATTACTGCTACTGCCATTCTAAATACCCCTAGATCTACACGTATTTACCTACTATGCCACTCACACACACATATTATTTTATTATAAATATTACACGTATTACAATACTCTGACACCACACAGTACCCCTCCTCTCTCTCACTGACACGTCATCATCTTTCTCTCATCTCTCTCTGTCCTCTCTCTTTCTCCTCGCTGGAGGAGGCCGACCCGCCGGAGTTCGACCACTGCCGTCATCGCCAGTGCGCCACCGTGCCCCACCGCGTCGTCGTTGTCGAGCAGCGAGCCGCCTCGATTGTCGAGCCCGCCTCGACTGTCGTGCCACTGACGAGCTCGTAGATCGCACTGTCGCCATCAACACTGAGTTATCTCGAAGCCAGAGCTGCCCCTTCGGGAATCGAGGAGGCGTTTCGAGTTTCGTGTGCCTCTTGGAACTCGTGCCCTCTCTTTGAGACTTGAGCCACCGTCACAGTAGGAGCGCCGCCGTACGCCGACGACACCATCCGAGCCCACAACGCCTCGTGGTCGGGGACGACCTCCGTCGATCGACTCCGATCCGCCGCCGCGGACCGTCCATGTCACGACCCGCACCCTAGAATAAGGGCACGAGAAGTGGGTACGTCCAGCCTACGCCGCAGTGTCGGCGGTAGAACGCTGTTCTAGGTCTCATACATCTAACAGTATAAGGCTAAACAGTTTATACTCCCCGAATGGGGGTGACATAGCAGATACAGACTCAATCACATCTAAGGTAGAGCATGATAAGGATAGATAAAACATGAAATCCAAAAGAGGTACAACAGAGAGAAATCTAAGTGTCTAAGATACACAAATCCAGAAATACATCTCAAATCTCCAAACTCAGATACAGTAATCCATAAAGTAAATACAATTCCAGGCAATTAAAATAACTACCTAAACAACCTCTAATGTGTCTCCTCTAGGCTAGCAGGCAACCTCCAAGCTATCTGTAAAATTTATCAACAGGTCCAGTCAGGATGGGAACGAGCACATATCTCTAAAACAGTTCATAGCAGGTTAGGAGTATAAATCATGCAATAGAGTAAAATACAGGAAGTGCTGAATAGGAATACGAGTAAACAGGAGATATTTTGTAACTGAAAGTAAATACATGATAGTAGAGACTGTAAGTGGCTACGTGATTTAGAGCACAATGGTTATGTAAACGGCTTGGGGGCACATGAATACAAATAATGAGGCACGTGAATACAGCTACTGGGGATAGTGATCACATAACCAATTCTGCTCACCCCACCCCAATCAATACACAAGGATCCGTTCAAGTTATGTTATAAGCACATGAATACAGCTAAGATACATGAACTCATGTAATGAGTAGTACATGAGGCACATGATAAGCACATGAAAGCACATGAAAGCACATGAAGCACATGAGAATATGTAAAAACATGAACTAGTACGAGTACAAGGAGTACCTGATGCACATGATAAAGTACATGAATATGAAATACCCGATGCACCCGTAGAGGGATAACATCTCAGGAAAGGATCCATATAGTACTAATCCGTGAAGATACGTGTCAGCATCAAGTAGAGTAATCTAGAGCAAGAAAATAATCCATGTAAGTATGAAAAGATCAGAGAATGTACTCGCCTGATATCTGAATGTCCAAGGTAAAGATACTGTCCGAGGAGAGGTATCTGGCTCCTAATTAGAACAGCACAAGTCACAACATGTCCAGAAGGGTAATATAAAGCACTACAATGCATTCTACATGAATCTAGGTCAAACTAGGCCAAAGTCAACCCTTGGTCAACTCTGGTCAACTGTACTAGTCAAACTAGGTCATGTCCTAACCCAGCAAGTCTTACTAGGCCTAACCAAGACTATCCTGGCAAGCACACATCAATACAAGGCTATACAAGCCAACATACACCCAACTCTATATAGCATGCAATTATTCAATACTCAAATAGGCAAGAATTCACATTGGATATACACTAGGTAATCTATTACTTAAGCTATATATGTCTACACATATATACACATGCATATATTGGTATTCAACATTAGGTCTATAATCATGGCATTTCAAATGGTTATATAAACTTATATATTACAACACAATATGCTAACATATATATAATATACATACATAGCTAAGTTAACTATATTCATAAATACTTATTTAAGAGGCTATGTGTGTGTATATGAACATGACAAAGGGGCAAGTGAGGGTTAAATGGGCATACATAGTGTATACATATCAAAGAGTGTCAAAGTGTAAGTGAACAAAGTGTCAAGTGTGATAGTGTCAACATAGCGTAAGAGGGTACATGAGATAATATTGGATTTGTGTTAACATAGAACATTACATCTCATTAACATGTATATTGCATATATTATATCTATTATTATATTACATTCATGCTTGCATTCATTCAACATTCATTTATTCTCTTGCACTACTATATGCACCATACATTACATACTATGGAACCTACATATTCATTACAAGCCATACTTATACATGCTTACATTATATAGGATACTTACACCTCATACATCATTTATTTAACCATTTACTCATGCTTGCATTCTCTATTTAATTACATAATGTATATGCATTAACATGGGTTAAAATCAAATAGAACATTATATTACACACAAGGGTACACAAAATGCATATGTCGAATAGTAACTCATACTAATAATCAATACTGTACCATCTCAGTATGAATTAAAATCTAGGATTAAAGTATGTTATAGATCTATGTGTTAGCTTTCTGAAACTTCAAACGGATCGCGTTTTCGTTTTCGGAAACTCCCGGAATCGCGAAAACACCGAGAACGCGTTTGTCTTTCGTACAACTGACACTCAAATAATTCTCCAGAAAATTACAGAAAGAATTAGGCCTATTAATACATGTTTTTAGAAAGCTAACTTCAATACGCTCTTTTTAAAAAAAACGAAATATTAAACCGAGCTTTGAGCTAGAAGTTATGATATTTCTAAGTTAGGGCTGAAATTAAAAACGTGGATAAAAATTATGACGGATTTAGATAGTTTGAGCCAAAAGAATACACAATATATATCCTAATTATCCACAACAATAATGACAATAATAATATGAGGAACCACACTCACAAACTTGATTATATAATCATCATGAACCATTTATTACATATATAAATATAGATACACTCTCATTACAATATATATATATATATATATATATATATATATATATATATATATATATATATATATATATACATACACAAATCTATATATGTAACATGAACACATCTATAAGAGATACATGAATGAAATGTAAAGTACTCAAGAACACATCTCTACATATTCAAATCTGAGATTTAATATGAATTAATTCATTTAATTAATATTTTAAATATAAAGTGTGTCCAAGTTTGGGGGTTTTCTCCATGAACACAAGACACAACAATAATACAATAGAAATCCCTAAAGGACACATAATGGACACAAGAGGACACAAAATAGGGACACAACAATGGAGGTCATTCCTATGGTTAAAACTTTCCTAAATGCAAAATGGAGAAATAAAAGAGAAGGAAATACTACCTAAAGGAGAGAAAATCCAAGGAGAAAGGCTTCTTCCTTGGGAGAGCTTGAGAGCACTTGGGGAAGAAGACTTCTCAAAGAAAGGAAATGATATGGGAGTCCTATTAGGGCCGGCCACAATGGTTATATCCCCTCTTCATTGAATATTACAAGTTTGCCCCTCCCTTAGTTACAAGTGTTTAAAATAATTTTGGTTAGGGTTTGGGGGTAAAAGGGTCAAAATAAAAACTCTAAATGGTTAACCTAATAATTAGGATTATGACTAATCTTTCTAACATGACTAATTAAAATATGGGCCATGGCTAACTAATGCATGGGTCCAACTAGAGTCTAAGTTACCCCGGGTCCCCGTTACAAGTCGAATTGAGATGAAATTCGAACCCGACTCAAATAATCCCAAAACAATATCATAAATAATAAAATAATATCAAAATAATTCAAAGAGGTCAAATGCAAAATATTTTTAGGCCAGAAATGACATTAAAATATCATAATCACATGGTTAGGCTCTAGGTCAAACAGTCTCTAGGGTTTCACTAGCAAAACGTCAAAACCACAAGTCATTGATTTAAATAATTTTAAAATGATTTAAAATCACCAAAAATTATATCATGAATTAAATATCATTATTAAAATAATTATAAACACGAAATTTCAAAATTACCCTCATTTGGAAAACAGGGTGCGACAGTCGAGACCGGATCTCGCCGTTGCAGAGCCAGATCTCTCCAGATCTACTCGGCGTCACTCCACCAGCCAACTGTCGCCGCCGTGCCGTGGATTGACGTCCCCGCCAGGCTGGTGAGCTTCCCCCATCGATCCTTCTCGACCCCTCTCTCCTTGCTGTTAGGTTTTAAATTGGGATTTAGGGTTTTACTGATTTAGGAAAGAACCTAGGGTTAGGGTACAACTGAGCTCGGTCGAAGTAGTAGAAGAAGAAGAGGAGTTGGGAACTTAGAGTTCGGGTTGGGGACTGCAGAGAAGAAGGAGATGGACTCGGAAGAAAATACGTAGGGTTAGGGTCAGGCGGAGGAAGAAGAGAACCTAAACCTAGGGTTAGGTTGCGGCCATGGAAGAGCTAAGGCTAGGGTTTCGAGCTAAGGCTAGGGTTTCGAGCTGAGACATGCGGCCATGTAAGAAGTTTTTAGGGTTAGGGTTTCGGGTTGAGGAAGAAGAAGGGATTTCGAAGTCTGGAGGAGGAAGACGAAGAAGAGATTGCGTTAGGGTTAGGGTTTACTCGGAGAAGGCGGAGACGAGATGCTCGCCGGAGACGACGAGATGCTCGCCGGAGGGTTCTCTCGAACTCTCTGGATCGTTGTAATGAAAGAGTGAGAGGAGAGAGAAAAATCTGGAATAAATGATATGGACATTGGGCCGGGTCTCTAGGCTGGGTTTGCTGGGCTGAGTGTAGGCTTGTTTTAACTGTTGATTTTTTATTTGTTTAGCAGCAAATTAATAGGATTGGGCTAGAATTTCAGGAAGTAGTGTGTTGGGCTGAGTGATTTTAGATATTAAAATTTAATTTATTAACAAAGATTAGAGTTGAGGGCTGGGCCAATAGTTTGGGCAAGTATGTTGGGCTGGTATTATTTGGTGATGTTTTGCTAGTAGTTAAATTCTAATATTGATAATAAATTACTTTGCTAACTAACATTTTACTTAGCTAGTTTTCTAATTATTTCTTGTAGCTAGTGTGTATATATATGGTTAGCTAAACTATATATTAGTGATTTAGCCTGTTAATAATTAGTTAGTTAATTGTTAAATTGAGATAATATTTTAATATCAATATTTTGTGAAATTCTAGCTAGTAGTTATATGAGTTGTAATTACTACCTTGCTAATAAATATTTCTAGTATTTAAAAGTGATATTATTATTTTTATTTTGATCAAATCATGTTATCAATATTTTCATAGTAATTAGTTAGTTTATGGTTAATAAAAAGTATCTTCTAAACACAAATGATTTCTTACTAAAGATGGTATAAAAGTATTTTCCTAGAAACCTTATTTTGATCAAGCTAGTATATATGTATAGCTGGTATATGGTTAGTAGCATTGTCAACTAGTTAGCAATAGTTAGCTAATGTTATTATTATTCAAAAACCCTAAATAACTTATACAAATATTAACAGGTGAACAACCATGCAGTACTACTCTCGTACAACCAAACCGAGGCAAGTACACTGACTTGACTTGTACCTTGTTTTCTGTCTTACCTTCATGTGCCATGTTCTCATATCGGACACGAATTACACACGATTGTCTTATTCCATTGTTCATTGCTTGTGCGTCATTGTTTATTGCAGGATTGGGGAAAATATTAGCTTTTGTGTGACCACACCCAACATAGGTATTGTGGATAGCCTAATCGTACACTTCACGTACGATGAAGCCGGACCTTGTAGAATTGACTCATTGCATCATTGATTGATTGATTGCTCCTAAGCCGGTCACACATTAGTTTTAATATTTCAAAATGGTCACAATTGCATATTGATTGTCGTGATTGATTGCCTTGTACATTGATAGCCGTGTTCATTGTCTAGCATCTTGATTGTCATCCATTGCCTGCAGTTTTACATTTCATTTTCTGGTACCGTAGTTTCACTTTCATTTTATGTTCTAGTTTTATGGTATTCTAGTTTCACCTTGTACTCTGGATCACAGATTACATTGTATATTGTCTAGTCAGGGTTGTACTTTGCTCTTTTCCTGATAGGATCGTTGCAGGTGAGTGGAAGATTACATGGAGCTGGTGATTGCTTGGATATTGCAACTTTTTATTTCATTTATTTTTCTGGAGATTGTATCTTAGAGATTCATTATTGTATATTATTTCATTTGACCGGATTTGTCTCCGGCTGAGTTTGTATTTAAAACACTTGATGGATATTGGTGATTTCTGGGAACGTTATAAAAGCTGTGTTTTGGTTTACATTACATTGTGACTTTGAGTTTTTTTTAGTATTGTACAGCTTACTTCGTCGTGTCCAACGACGAAGGCTGGGCGTGTCCGACTCGTATCCGATTATTCGGGAGCGGGTCGTGACAAACCGATCTCTACCATCGCAAAAATTACTCCTCCTATAGTCGCCATAGCAACCGTAACGTCGATGTCACATTGACTACAATAGTCCTGTTGGTTAGGAAACCTATCACGATCGTTATCACTACCCCCGTATGGCGAGATCATTGAACTCCTAACTTGAGCTAGATGGATCTACACAAGACCTCCATAGACTATTCTCTCACTCTGATACTTGACTATCTTCTGGGAGGTTGCATTGTTGCTCATGTGTGACATTGTTTCTGGATCTCGAACTGATTGTCTCAATTGTTAATGAAAGCCTACTTCCCGCTCAACTCACTAGACGCGTAGGGTCACTTCATATACAGAGACTTTGATGCGATGGGTTGCTGTAAAGAGGCCTTCATCCTCTTTCCCTTGGTTAGGTGGATATCGACCGTCGTTGTTGGTTCTAGACATACCTTGCGACACATTGAGGTTCTGATACTATATAACACGGTACAAAAATACCGATCGTTGAAACTTCAACGACCTAAAATGCGAGGACTAATACCTTAATTATCGAATACGAGAATCAACAAGAGATGTACTCAAGATATTAAAATCAATATTATTCAACTTAAGGTCTCTCTTCTACACACCATTTGAATTTACAAGAAGAACTAACTTAAAGCCTAAGATACTAAGCCCAATCAAATGATAAAAGTAATAAAAATAAATATAAAAGGTTTGGTTAAAATATGTCTAAAATAACATGAACCGTCTCGAACCGGTATTCTAGTATATCCAACTGAAGTACTGATTTTTCTAGCACTAAATTGAGTACGCACATAGCAGAAAGCAAAATTATAGTTTGATCCTGACGTATCCGTGTTCTCTCTCTCACACACACACACACACACACACACACACACACACACACACACACACACACACACACACACACACATATATATAAATATAGTTATTTTATGATATTGTTAAGAAATTAGATAGGAATTTAAATTATGCAAAAATATTTTAAATATGAATTACGATTTGTTATAAATAAGTTTTTAGAATTTTGGGTATGTGTTTAGTTAGATAATATCATGTACTTAGTTTAAATATAATTTGAATAATGAATATATTTTATGATTTGTTATATGTTCAAGTAGTTAGAAGGATTTTAGAATTCTTATTATTTTTCTTAACTACGTGAGGAGGTACATATGCAGTAGTTATAATTTTTATTAATTGATGGGAATATACATACGATTTAGATAACACATATTTGAACCATTTTCAAGCTTCATTATATATATATACTAGTGGATAACCCGTGCCATAATGGCATGGATACGAATTCGGCCTTCTTCACGTAGGCGTGCAGGCACCGGGCCAGCGCCAGGGAGTTCCGGACGGAGACGCGGCCTCCGAACCCGGCCTTTTCGACGTAGGCGTGCAGGCACCGGGCCAGCACCGGGGACCCGAGCCCGGCGGAGGCGGACACGGCAAAGACCACGGTGGCGACGTTCGGGGCGGCGTGGGGCCTCATGGAGGCGAAGACGCGCAGGGCCGTCGCGGGCGTCCAAGGGCGGCGAGGCCCGAGACGGCGGCAGTCCAGGAGATGACGTTCCTGTGCGGCATTCCGTCGAACACCCGCATGGCGTGGTCGGCGGAGCCGTGTCGGGAGTAAGCAGTGAGCAGGACAGTCTGCACGAAGGGGTCGGGCCAGAATCCGAGGAGGATGACGTGTGCGTGGAGCGACCTGGTAGCGGCGGTGGTGGTAGTGAGCAAGGAAGAGAAGGTGAAGGAGTCGGGAGGGACGCGACGGTGGAGCATTTGGGAGTAGATGAAGAGTGGGTCGACGGAGATGGCGATGGTGGTGTTGAAGGAGAAGGGGTTGGAGTTGGTCATGGCGGAGAAGAGGGAGGCGGCGAAGGAAGGGTTGGCGTCGGTGGTACGGTGGAGGAGGCTGCTTGCGACAAAGGGGTTGCGGAAGAGGCCGACGACGGCGGCGTGGGCGAGGATGGAGTGGAGGCGACAGAGGGAGGGGCGGTGCAAGAGGAGCTAGAGGCGGGGGTGTCGTTGGAAAAATCGGTTGCTGCGCACCCAACATGGGACCTCCTCATCTCTTATAGAGAGAAGGGCAATTTAGTCCTTTCATCATCGTTGAACCAAAGCACATGGGTCGGACCAAAAATCCACTGTACTTTATATTATACTAGTGGATAACCCGTGCCATAATGGTACGGACACGAACTCGACCTTCTCGACGTAGGCGTGCAGGCACCGGGCCAGCGCCAGAGAGTTCCGGACGGAGACGCGGCCTCCGAACCCGGCCTTCTCAACGTAGGCATACAGGCACCGGGCCAGCGCCAGGGACCCGAGCCCGACAGAGGTGGATACGGTAAAGCCCACGGTGGCGGCATTCGGGGCAGCATGGGGCCTCATGGAGGCGAAGACGCGCAGGGCCGTCGCGGGGCGTCCGAGGGCGGCGAGGCCTGAGACGACGGAGGTCCAGGAGACGACGTCCCTTTGCGGCATTCCGTCGAACACCCGCAGGGCGTGGTCGGCGGAGCCACGTCGGGAGTAGGCGGTGAGCAGGACGGTCTGTACGAAGGGGTCGGGCCGATGTCCGAGAAGGAGGGCGTGTGCATGGAGCGGCCTGGTGGCGGCAGCGGCGGTGGTGGTAGTGAGCAAGGAAGAGAAGGTGAAGGAGTCGGAAGGGATGCGACGGTGGAGCATTTGGGAGTAGATGAAGAATGGGTCGGCGGAGATGGCGATAGCGGTGTTGAAGGAGAACGGATTGGGGTTGGTAATGGCGGTGAAGAGGGAGGCGACGAAGGAAGGGTCGGCGTCGACGGTGCGGTGGAGGAGGCTACTTGTGACGAAGGGGTTGCAGAAGAAGCCTGCGACGACCGTGTGGGCGAGGATGGAGCGGAGGCGGCGGAGGAAGGAGCGGTGCAAGAGGAGCTGGAGGCGGGGGTGCCGTTGGAACAACCGGTTGCTGTGCACCCAACATGGGACCTCCTCCTCTCTTATAGAGAGATGGGCAATTTAGTCCTTTCATCATCGTTGAACCAAAGCACATGGGTCGGACCAAAAATCCACTGTACTTTATATTATACTAATGGATAACCCGTGCCATAATGGCACGAACACGAACCCGGCCTTCTCGACGTAGGCGTGCAGGCACCGGGCCAGCACCAGGGAGTTCCGGACGGAGACGCGTCCTTCGAACCCGGCCTTCTCGACGTAGGCGTGCAGGCACCAGGCCAGCACCGGGGACCCGAGCCCGACGGAGGCGGACATAGCAAAGACCACGGTGGCGACGTTCGGTGTAACACCCAGTTTTCCAAATGAGGGTAATTTTGAAATTTTGTGATTTTAATCTTTTAATAATGATATTTAAATCATGATATGATTTTTGGTAATTTTTAAATCATTTTAAAACTATTTTAAATCATGACTTATGATTTTGGTGTTTTGATATTGAAACACTAGAGACAGCTTAACCTAGAGCCTAGCCATGTGATTAGGGTGTTTCATTTATCATTTTCAGTTCGAGGGTATTTTTGTCATTTTTAATTTAATTGAATTTAATATATATTATTTGGAATTTAATGTATTACTAAGAATGGTGTGATTTTAATATTATTTAATTGATTGCCATGTATTGTGATTAGCCTAACTTGATTTGGACCTAACCTAGATTAGTCATAGCTAGTCTTAGCTAACCATGGTTAGTGATAGTTAGTATTAATTATATTTATTAGAATTTTCAGTAATTTTTAGTATATTTGATTTGGTGCTATTTTAGACTTTGACTAGTGTTGACTTAGGAGACTGTCCTAGAGGCTAACCTAGGTCATGACTATTTGGTTAGGTTATGGAACCCTAGCTTGACCTAAGTTAGTGTCATTTAACTCATTAGAACTTATTTGGAGAGATTAGGATTTAATTTGATTAGGAAATGTCTTGTGATTTCACAAGTCATGACTTATGACTTAAAGCCTTAGAGGTCCAACCCAACCTAGTGAAACCTAGCCCTAGCCCAGCCCATGGCCGGCCACATGGGGATTCCTCCTCTATTTAATCCCTCCTAGAAATTAGGGCTAGCCTTCATTAGGAATTTTCCAAGTTTGAGAAGAGGTGAGTCTCCATCTTCATTAAATCCTAGAAATTCATATTTAATTTCTTTTCCACCCAAACCAATTGCAAATAGGTCCTAAAATTAGTTTACTTGCTGTTGTTATTGAGTAATTTCAGGGAAGAAACAATTTGAAGGAGTTTGGTGGCTTGAGGAACCACTTTCATTTGGGACTTTTTGAGCCTTTGCAACCTATAGGTAAATTTCAAATTTACACCATAGAATGATATTTTTATTGCATATCTAGGAAGTCCTAGGCCTAACCTAACTGTAGGACTAGCTAACCCTAAGTTTTGAGTCCGATACGTGTCCGTATCGGACACGTATCAGTCTATGTGTATAGGTGTTTGGTGAAATGCCTCAAAGGGCATTTCGTTTTATTTTCAGCATTGTAATTGAATAGGATTTAGGGTTTAAACCTCGCTTACAGATTTCCATTGCACTGAGCACGTTTTAGTGTCGTATCGAGTCGCACGGACACACGGACACGCGGGTGCGTGCGCACGCGCGGGCACTGTAGCTGCCCTGCTACTCGGGGCCTTTTTGCGCGCAGGACACGACACTTCGACACGTGAATTTCGACACACACCAAGGGGCGACCACTGACACCTCGTGTGTCAAGTGTCACGAGCCCTTGTGTCGTGTCGGACACGATATTGTGCGTGCACAGGGTGTGCGCTGTGCGTGTCAGTGTGCCAGTTTAGTTTTTCCTGTTTCAATTCGATTTAAATGCACAGCGCACACCCTGTGCACGCGCAATATCGTGTCCGACTGGACCTGTTGAAAATTTTACAGTGAATGATGAGGCTCTGGTGTCTACCCCTCTTGGTGCAACATTAGACATCACTAGTGACTTGGACCTACTAGCAGTAGATGACACTCCTTAGACTAGGATGTCTTTACTTTTTTGGATCACTGTATATAGATTCTGAGATATTTGGGATATGTATTTATTTTAGACACTTAGAATTCTGGATCGTATTTCTGTGCTTTCATTCCTGGATATTTTTTGTCTATCTTCATCTTGTTCTACCTTAGTTGTGATTGAGATATATTATGTTGTCACCCCCATTCGGGGAGTATAACTGTTTATTACCTTTAACTGTTAGATGTTGTGACCTAGGACATCGTTCTACCGCCGACACTGCGGCGTAGGCTGGACGTACCCACGTCTCGTGCCCTTACTCTAGGGTGCGGGTCGTGACACTCGGGGCGGCGTGGGGCCTCATGGAGGCGAAGACGCGCAGGGCCGTCGCGGGGCCTCATGGAGGCGAAGACGCGCAGGGCCGTCGCGGGACGTCCGAGGGCGGCGAGGCCCGAGACGACGGCGGTCCAGGAGACGATGTCCCTTTGCGGCATTCCGTCGATAACCCACATGGCGTGGTCGGCGGAGTCGCGTCGGGAGTAGGCGGTGAGCTGGACGGTCTGTACGAAGGGGTCGGACCGGAATCCGAGGAGGAGGGCGTGTGCGTGGAGCGACCTAGTGGCGGCGGCAGTGGTGGTGTTGAGCAAGGAAGAGAAGGTGTGGGAGTCGGGAGGGACGCAGCGGCGGAGCATTTGGGAGTTGATGGAGAGTGGGTCGGCGGAAATGGCGATAGCGGTGTTGAAGGAGAAGGGGTTGGGGTTGGTCATGGCGGAGAAGAGGGAGGCGGCGAATGAAGGGTCGACGTCGGCGACGCGGTGGAGGAGGTTGCTTGCAACGAAGGGGTTGTGGAAGAGGCCGCCGACGACGACGTGGGTGAGGATGGAGCGGAGGCGGCGGAGGGAGGGGCGGTGCAAGAGGCGCACTCAACATGGGACCACCTCCTCTCTTATAGAGAGAGATGCAATTTAGTCCTTTTATCATCGTTGAACCAAAGCACATGAGTCGAACCAAAAATCCACTGTGCTTTATATATATATATATATATATATATATATATATATATATATATATATATATATATATATATATGAACTTTGCAAGAACTTTGCAACTTAATAACTTGGTGCCGTGAGCTTCCAAGTTTGTTCACGTAACTAAAGGACAATTTGGTTTCTATTTGAAATTTCAAATAGAACAAAACGAACCAATCCTCCTCCCCCAACCCTCCTATACCCACCACCTACTTGCAACCACCTTTAATAAATCTTACTCATTTGTAGGTACCTTACAACATTTTCTAAGGATTATGACGAAATTGTCTTTTGGTACTACAGATTACAAATAGTTCATAATTTGGATTATAAAGTACAAAAAAATAAAGTTCAAGACAACAAATTGTTAATTTCCAAAGTTTCAATATTTAGTTGCAAAATAGTAATAGTTGAGAATATTTAGTTTCAAAAGGTGATAAATCGAAATTTAGTTGCCAATAAACTATAAAAATAAAATTTGACAGAAGGGGAGTGGTTGAGAACTCATAAATTACAAGTAAACCCATATTTCTACTATATGTCCCGTTTTTTCTTTTATTTTTTCATGTTAACAAGTAAATCATTTTATGTGCTCCAAAAAAGTTAATCAAATACACTAGACCAATACTTTTGCAAAGTGGCATTGAATTATTTACTGCAAAGTATTTTGAAGTCTTCGACAATCTAAATATTTAGTATTTTATGCAAACTCTCTTTCTAATTTCTAAATATGAGTTATAGAATATCTTAGGTTTTAACTGCATGCAAGACCATTTTGAATTTCTAACTTGTGGACTAAAAGATCGAAAATGATTTTTGGTAATCAAATCTTCTGCTTATGTTTTTGAAAACATTTTTAAGTTTTTTTGGTAACAACTATTTATTAAAAAAGTCAATTCGATTATGTGGTATCTACCGAACTCGACAAGCTCTTGTGGTTACCGAGAAGAGATATAATATCCTGGCTGGGTGGCGAAAGATCAGTGGATCGAGTCACGACAGCGTGTTATTCCTTCCATTTATTTAGTGGGAGTTAGAAAACAGTGGACCTAACAAGCATGCAATGTAGCATGTACAAAATTTTGTACGTTTCGTCAGTCATCTAAAAAAAAGAGATTATGTGTTTCGTTAAAAAAAGAGAGATTATGTGGTATATTTTTGGAGGTTACCTATTAGAATTTTAAGTGTAAACTCGAGAATTCTCAACTTCCAGCCACTTGCAGCCTTGCAGGAACTCATTGTGGAAGTGACTTGCTTGGTTGGATTTTCCTGGAAACAAGTGGCTTTTGGTTTTTTCTTTTTTTTTTTCTTTTTCCCTACTGTTTAAATCCACATTATCCCCATCGTTTCCCTCTCCCTCTAATTTTTTCGCCCAAGAAATGGAGAGTCTGTTCACGAGCTTCGCTGCTCGAGTCCCACTTACGAATCACTTCCTGGGGACGAGATTCAGGAGCAGAACCCTACTTTCCGCACCTCCGACGAAGAGGAGACCCTCGAGAATCGTTTGCGTGACGGTGAAATTTTATCACCTTTCCCCAAAAAAAGCCCCAATTTTGATTCAAAATTCCATCTTTTACTGAAATTTTGGGGTCCGGGTGGCGTTTGGCACTAGAAAGTTCTTCACTTTACTTGTTTTTTTGCTTTGTGTGGTGTTGGTTGCTCTTTGATGCTTCCATACTTGCCAAATTAGTGATTTCAAAAGAATAGTTTGAAGAATTAAGCAATTTTCAAGTAGAAAGAACGGTATTTTAATCTCAGTCAAGGTTACTGTTTGTACTTGCTGTTCCTGGAATCCATTGTACTGTACCGTGTTCATGTTGGGTACGTATCAGACACGACGCGGGACACTCCAAATTATACTGGAACATGCCAAAGTTCTGGCTGTATCCATGTAGCCGTGCCCGAAGCGTGTTAGGTTGTATTTGTTGAGTTTCGGATGGCTGTAGACATACGAGGTGGATGGAGGAAGAGAAGGGATGTTGGTACCCTAATTTGGGAGACGTTTAAATTCCATGAGGAACGATCAACATTCTCTCTGTATGATTCAAGAATACAAATGTATGTTAGGAACGCGGTGTGACCCGAACCGGAGTTGGCCCATGAGGTGCGATATTGAATTGAGCCCATATGCCTTAAAAGAGAATTCTCATGTAAGGCCTGAACCAATTCCAATTATCTACACCTCATGATCCCATCGCCTACCCGATGTGGAACTAAATTACTAACTCCATTGTGACCCCCCATTTGAGCGCTCAACCGGAAACGAGATACAACCCAACAATCTCCACCTTAGCTCGTTTCCGCTAGCCGAACAACCTTAGCACCCCTACTACATTTTGTTCGTTCCCGCCAGCCGAACAACTTTAGCACCCTTGCTACCTTTTGTTCGTTCCCGCCAGCCAAACAACCTTAGCAATCCTCGCTACCTTTTTATTCGTTCCCGCCAGCCGAGCACCCAAGAGATCCAACATATTGTCATCTCGATCCGTTCGACCACAAAACCAAACCGATACGTTCATCCAGACCACCATTGTGTGCTAATCACAACGTCTTGCTCCACCTTGGGCTCGTCAAACCTATTTTTGAAGCCAATTCGTGTAGTTGATGCTCCTACTTCACCTTGAGAAGAGCCTGTATAATCCGATTATACACATGAACATTTAGCACCATCTGTCTCGAACCAATTAGAGCTGCCCAAACTAGCCCCGTAATCATGGGCTTTGATACCACTTGTTGGAAACGCGGTGTGACCCGAACCGGAGTTGGCCCATGAGGTGCGATATTGAATTGGGCCTATATGCCTTAAAAGAGAATTCTCATGTAAGGCCCGAACCAATTCTAATTATCTACACCTCATGATTCCATTGCCTACCCGTTGTGGGACTAAATTACTAACTCCATTGTGACTCCCCATTTGAGCGCTTAACCGGAAACGAGATACAACCCAACAATGTAGACTCGTAGGCCGTGTTTTCTTTGTGTGAGAATGAGAAAGAGAAAATGAAAGGAAAGAGAAAAGATTTATTTTTGATTGTTCCGTCGATAAGAAAATTTGAAAAGAAAATGTGAGATTCACATGAGTTAATATGTCAGTTAAGGTCCCCTCATTTTCTTTTTTTCAATTTCTTCCTAACCAACAGACCCATTTTTCTCTCTCTTTCATTTTATTTTCTTCCATTTCCCATCAAACAAAAACACAACCATAGAGTGAACATGGTAAGGTAGAATCGTGACTCAATCTATTATTTTACATTGATTTCTATATTCACAAAGGACTTGAGGCTATATAAAGTAGAAAGAGCGAGAAGTAAAGAAAGAAAAATAATAGGGAAAGGAAAGGAAAAAGTTGATCCACAGTTTGTGACCTTGTATTTAAGAAAACGCCAAAGCAAGCAATTGTCTCAATGTTGCTAAGCATGGTCGAGAATCGACTAAGCACCAAAGCGAGCAGCTGTAAATGAGGCTACACATGGTTGAAGAAGCAAACTTATCAAGAAACCACATGGCCTAGATATGTTGGTGAGCCCCAGTCTTTCATGTGAGACACAGGGAGGCTCAATCAACATATGGTGTAGCTTACAAGCCTCAAGGAGGCTTGAGGGATCCTTCTCTCTTCTGTTTTCTCACATCTCTTAGTAGGAAGACAAAAAAGTCGAAACAAAGGGAACTGCTTATCTTCCACTTATTTTCTTTTGTTCTTTCTAATCCTTTTAGTGCAACCAAACAGTCAAAAATGACTTACTCATTTATTTCCTTCTACACCCTGTGTTTTTTTTCAGAATTGTACATGCTTATGGGCAGAACTCCTTATGGCTCTTCTTGGGACATGCACTTAGAAACATAATTTCTTTCATAGATCTATTCTGAATCCTTCTAAATTTAGTCATCAGGAATATCGGAAGATTGTATGATCAGCAAGGACCTGGAAATCTTATGATTAGTTCTTCAAGTCCAACTTAACGCAATACTGCTTAATGTTAGAAGTGTGGAAATCTACTTCTACGAGGGCCTTTTTTCCTTTGTGGAGGAGGAAATCCTTCTTCACTCTTCAACCCAAATTTGAAAGAAGAAGAGGTGGAAGTAAGGGAGGAAGGAACTTCGAAAAAGTTCCATTATAAAACACAACTTTTAGCCTCATGGATCTTTCTTCTCTTCCCTCAAGCACCACTCAGACATGCAACTAGTGTTTGTCCTTTTCTGTATCTTCTTCCTACTTATACTTCCTTTTCACTTATGCTTCTTTGATATTTTCCGAACCAGACAGGCCCTAGATGCAACTCTTAAGTCTTCATAGATAACAACAACAGCAGCAGCAGCAGCAGCAACAACAACAACATCATCAAAGCCTTTACCAAAATTGTTGGGGCTGGGTAGATGTAACTCTAAACCAATGTATGGGCTGGCTTCATGTATCCTTTTTGCAATTCATCTATTAAGGTAGTTCACCGCGCCTAACCCCCAGTGAAATTGGATCTGACATTCTCTTTGAACAAGAGTTTTCGGACTCCCCGATGATGTTGACCAAAGCCAACTATCATGTGGATAGGTCAGGAACATCCAGAAGGAAAAATCACGGCCTCTCAAAGCAAAGTATTGATCCTTACCATTCATCCACATCACATACAATCAAAATCTCTCGTGACTAATTATTATTACTTACTAGCGCCCTTCACTTCAACTCTACTACTCAACTTCCAGCTTATTCAAAAAGAAAAAGTGACTTGCTTATAAGAGCAAGGTGCGTAGCTGGCTTGTTAAAGCATGGAAAGGTATCCAGAAAGCAGAATAACAACTATGAGATAGCTGCCCTCTTACCTAATCACCTAATACCCAATAGATGAATTGCAAAAAAGGATACATGAAGCCAGCCCCACATGTTGGTTTAAGAATCCTTCTTAATGTTCTATTCTTCCTTTTCATACAAAGATGAATTGCAAAAAGGATACATGAAGCCAGCCCACATGTTGGTTTAGGGCTCCTTCTTAATGTTCTATTCTTCCTGTTCATTCATTTGAGATGATCTTAAAACAATGAGTGCATTCGTGACTTAGTGAGTTGCGATTTGAGTTTGTCCAGAAACAGTGTTGTGGCAGGTTTTTTAATGTCCAATTTGTATGCTGTTTGTTGAAGTACTCATTGCACAACTTTCCTATTGTCACGTGCAATTCTTATGGACCTTAACTTGTTTTCTATTGGCTTCTCATCTATTTACAGAGCTGCTTTGCTCTTTGGGTACTTATTATTATTATTATTTTTGGCTTTTTGAAGGAACCCTATTTGATATTAAAGTTGGATTCTGCCGAGAGAACATGGAAAGATTTATCGGTATGCTAATGCTTATCAATGTACATTAGTTATTTTGAGCTGGCAAGTTTAATCTAACTCAAAGTATGATTGCTATTTTTCAATATTCACTCTTTATATTCAGCAACACCATAGTCCCTGGGTATGATAGATTTTGATCCCTTGACAAGCCATTTTTTCAATACGAGGTATCAAAAGTATACCAACGTGAGATGAAGTAAAGGATGCTTCAGCATTCAAGCTGAGTTATATGACGTCAAACATTAATGTTCCAGTGCAGAAGACAGAAAAAGCAAAAGAAACATCTGTATATTTATCTTAGTCTGCATGAATATAGTTCTAGAGAAACCTCCTGATCTTTGGTAGCATGACAAGTCTAATATATCAGCAAAACATAATTTTGTCCACTTAAAGTTGCCACTTTGGTGTTAAAGTTTGTATACTTATTTGTAACCCCTGCAACAGATAACAAAGATTTAACAATTTCTTTTTAACTTTTTAGAACCCTTTGGGATTGTCATTCCTTCATTCTTTGGCGTAATGTATCATAGAGATGAATGCAATTCCCTGTAACAAATTGGATCATCTTACCTCTTTGTCTAGATTCTTTAGAGTTTAGGTGAACTTGGAGTATGCTCCTTGGTTGCATAACCTTAAACTGCCACCCAAAGGGTAGGTCTACCTACCTGCCAACTAGCTACCTAGGTTTTAAGACATGGCCCTCTTATGCATATAGCTATCTTGCCTAGGAATTTGGCACAAACATTGAGGGTTGACATATGTCAACAGCCGATCATAAAACTTTGTCAACTCTTGTCCCTGTTAAGTTCTTATTTGTTATGTTAGGCATCCATCACCAGCTAGCCTTTTTGTTTTTCTTATGCTTCCTTGTTTTTAGGAAACCGATAATTCTTCTATGAAACTTTTAAAAGTTCAATAAGGAAGGATATGTTCATCGCACGATGACAGAACAAACTGAAATTTGAAGTACGAGGTATCAAAAGTATGCCAATGTGAGATGAACTAAAGGATACTTCAACGTTCATGCTGAGGTATATGGCCTCGAACATTAATGTTCCAGTGCAGCGGATAAAGGAAGCAAAAGAAACATAGGTATGTTTATCTTAGTCTGCATGAATATAGTTCAAGAGAGACCTCCTGAACTTTGGTAGCATGACAAGTCTAATATATCAGCAAAACATAATTTTGTGTACTTAAAGTTGCCACTTTGTCAGTTAAAGTTTGTGTACTTATTTGTAACAACAGATGATCAAAATTTAACAATTTCATTTTAACCTTTTAGAACCCTTTGGGATTGTTATTCCTTTACTTTGTGGTGTAATGTATCACAGAGATGAATGCTATTCGTCATAGCAAATTGGATCATCTTACTTCCCTGTCTAGATTCTTTTAGAGTTTAGGTGAAGCTGGAGGATGGTCGTTGGTTGCATGACCTTAAACTACCACCCAAAGGTATGTCTACCTACCTGCCAACTGGCTACCTAGGTTTTAGGACACGGCCATCTTATTCTCATAGCTACATTGGCTAGGAATTTGGTACCAACACTGTGGGTTGACATCTGTCAACAGCTGGTCATAACACTTTGTTAAATATTGTATAGAGCTTTATTATGCTCCATAGTCGACCCCATTCTGATGGGAGGGTCTTTGGATGATGATGAATCTTTTGGAACACTGCAGTTAGTACGAATGTTAAACTCAAAAGACAAGAAATGGACCAATGCCCTTCATGCGTGGGAAGAAACTAACAAACAAGAAAGACATGCCCAAAGAAAAGAAGGAAATATGGTGATTACTTTTTCTAAGAAATAATTTCCTCTTTTATCCATTTCCTCCTTGTTGATCACGGCTACTTCTGTCCTCTTGTATCCATTTCCTCCCTGTTGATCACGGCTACTTCCGTTTGCCCACCCCACTCCCTGGTCCCTGCCTCTGTCTTTTTCACTTTAGCCATCCTCATGAGTTGCCTCGTCCTCCTTGACTGAGCAATTCACTTGCACCATGTTATTACAAGTGGTCTCTCTCTTCCTTCTCTACAATGTTTCCTCTCAGCTCTGTCTTTGCTGATCTCAATACCGCCCACAACGGAATGGTGGGCACCTAGATGAGCTAGCGACATTCGCCAACCATCTTATGCCGAGATGATGCAAGGGACACTCATCAAACGGGCATGGCAATGGTAGGGAGAGGAGGTAAAAGAGATGGATTACCAAGAAAAAAGATGTTTTCTTGGTAAAGCCTTTTTTTCCCCTCTCATTTTCAGACATTTTGGTCCACATTTCTCATTCAACAATTTCTCCAACAGGAGGATCGTAAAAGGTTAAAAAATGAATATAGAATTTCTGTGGAGCACCTTGAGGAGGTTACGGTTATTTATTAATGTTTTATATGACACACATACTATACCCTAAAAGTTCCTTTTTCTTAAATCTAAGTAGTTTCTGATTGCATGGTAAGCAGTCTATAATCGTTAAGATCTCTGCTGTTGAACCCTCCAGAATGGGCCTTTGGGTGGGCGAGACGGATCATTGCATTATGCCATGTGACAACATCATCTATCTGAAGATGATAACTGGTATAAACTGCATCAATTGTATACTAACACATTCCACTTTTCATAATTAATTTGTTCTCTTTGAAAAGAGGCAATGCAAGATCATAGACCAATTTTTTTTTGAGGTAAATGCTCTGTTGTTGCAGACTTGCAGTGAATGCCATTCCATTCTTTCAGAGGCAACTGCAACTTCCTTAAGACATGTCTTTCTCTTTTTAAATCTCCTTTTTCTACATGACCAGCAATCTTAGTTTCATTTTTCGTTTCGACATAAGCTGATTTCTTGGCTCCCTAGTCTTTTATTATTATGGATCTAGGAGTACATTCTCGAAACTCTTTTCACAAGTTTGATACTTAATTATTGTTGTTTTCCTTCTTAGTTCCAGCCTCACCTATAATGCACTGCAACATTAAATAGAATTACCTTCAAGTACCTCTCTGACAGGATAAGTATGACAGTAGGAAAGCTTAGGGCCTGTTTGGTTGGCCTTTTAAACTCAGTTTTCTGAGTTTAAAAGCCAGATTGGGAGTAAACTCTGTTTGGACAACTCAGTTCAGAAATTATTTTCCAGAATTTGTATTTCCAAATGTGCGTTTAAAATCAGGTTTTAGAAAGGAACGAAAACTTGTTTCCTGAAATCTCCTTTTCCAAAACCAACGTGGGCCCCTCCACACACACACACCCAGACTCTTCATTCTCCTCTCATTTCCACCTTTTCTTTCTCTCTCCAACCAGTTGGTGTGGAGATCCTCCTTCTTGGTGTGGAGATGCTCCTCTACTCTCTCCATCCAGAGCCTCCTTCTTTCTCCTTTATTATTTTCCATTGAGGTGGAGGTGGTGGCCGACCTTGGCAGCTCCGCCGACTAAGGTGGAGGTGGAGCTTGAGCTCGAGGTGGAGGTTGGGGCCTCACCGGCGAGCTCCATCGTCGAGAGGTTGTGGAGAGTTCGTTGTCACGCAAAATGCGGAGGGGACGCGGAGAGCCGAGGAGGTCGGCCCACGGGATTCGCGCCAGCCTCCGTGGACAATCGATGGCGAGCTCATCAGAGCAGTACACGGTCGTCGGCTTCAACTGGAGAGAGCGCCGGATTCGGTCGTTCACGGGTACGACGGCACGAAGGAATGGGGCCTTGGGGCGCCGCTCGGGCCACGGCTCCTCGTCGAGCTTGAGGTCCGAGACCATGGACATCGTCGACAGCTACACCACCGTCGCCATGGAGAAGGTCTGGAGGGACACCGTCAAGGTCGGGGAGACGGTCGAGCTCGTCGGCCTCAGTGAGAACCGCAAGACCACCATGACTGGGATGGAGATGTTCCAAAAGATCCTCCACGAGGCGCTCGCCGGAGACAATGGTCCTAGGCCTACCACGTCATCTAGTACGGCCGAGGAGATGTGTTTGGGACTTCGGCATGGACTGGGACACGGAGTCGGTGAACGTGTTAGATACACAAAGGAATATATTGTGACACGAGACACAGATTCAGAACGTGTGACACGGGACACAGAAATTTATTAATAATATATTTTTTTTAAATTTACCAAACAGATTTTTTTAACTTTTTCTTTCTTAAAACTATTTTTCAGATGAAAGTAACCAAACGCATACTCAAAAAATTTATATCCAGAAAACTACTTTATAACATATTCTCTGAAAACTGTTTTCAGAACAAAATTTTAGAAAACCTATCCAAACGGACCCAGTATCTAATGATACTGAAATATTTTCTTTTGCTGTAGAACTCTTTACATGCCACTTGACTAACTCTTGACCATAGGTTTTATATGGTTTTAGAAATATACTTGAAATGTTCCATTTTGGGACATACATTGAGCCTAATGCTTCTCATTGCATTTTCTCTCAATTTTGGTAAAGCTCTAGTTCAAGTCAAATGTGCATACCTTGCAATTAGGAAAGAGAAGGGACCAGTTAAGCATTTTCCTTAAGAATAAGGTGGAGGTGACTGTACCTAGACCTGCTGAAGTATGTCCCTGCTTAGGCTATCAACTCCTCATTTATCAAAAAAATCAGTAGATTTTAATTAACATTGAAGAGTAATAAGAGATAGGGCTTACTGGATAAGGTTTATGAGCATTTTGATATGCACGGATAAGTATACAATGACTCAGGGTGCTCAGTTGTCTTATATTGCCTTAGCATCCCAATCCATGTCGAAGAAGCTGTTTTATGTCATGATTTTAATTTTTTTTGAGAATATAGTGATACAATATCCTATTATCCTTTACTGTAGGTCAAGTTGGCAGATCCTGATGTTGTCTCGAATCCTAGTGAATACCAAAAGCTTGCACAATCTATGGCAGAGCTTGATGAGGTATATACTTTGCCTAACGTATAACTGATATATGGTTAAATTCTCTGTGAACTAATTCGTAATTTTTTATCCACTGTTCCATGTGATATACGTCATTCTTACTCTTTATTTACTACAGGTGGTAGGCTACTACAGGAAGTTTAAAGATTGTGAGAGTCAAGTAGAAGAAACAAAAGGTTGATGCCCCTATATTATACCGATGTCTGTATATCTAAAGTTTGATACCTGATTAATCCTGAATTTGCTTTTGCTGTAGCTTTAGCAAAAGAGGACGAAAGTGACCCTGATATGGTAGAGATGATAGCTAGTGAAATGGAAACTTTATCCCATCAGCTTAAAGAGCTTGAAGAGAAGATGAAGGTCTGGGTCTCCATTTCTTAACTATGATTTGTTTTTGACTAATTCGATATAATCACTTGTTTTGATAACCACCTTAAATTTAATGTAATAACACCTGCTCCAAAGCCAATTTATCAAATGTTCTTTTTTGGGATTAAGCAATCTATTGAATGATCAAATGTTACCTGGTGAAAGCGTGCGATTTAAAATGTCATTTAGATTCTACAATAAATATAAACTCTTGGATTTACAGTTAGCATCTAGTTCTCAAATAATAAAAATCTCATACTATCACTTGTGAAAGCTTAGAAGAAGTAATTCGGTTTCTTCAGTATTAATAATAACAAATGAAAAAACTTACTAGAATATATAGGGAATATTGGCTAATTAATTAAGGAAATAAATCAAGCATTACAATATGAAACTAATCCCTAGGAATTAGGAACTAATTTCCTAATTTCCCTCCTAACTATCTGACGCTCCCCCTCAAGTTGGTGCGTAAATATCTATCATGTCCAACTTGTTGACGAAAAACTCATAATTAGATTTGAACAATCCCTTTTTGAGAATATAGCGCCACTGCGTTGTTGGTACGAATGGCATACAAATATCTCCTACTTCAAGCTTCATGCTTTGTTTTGTCATGTTGGACTAGATTATGTGTAATGCTAATTGCTGCCTTGTTGTCATTGTACAACTTCATAGGCACAATGACATATATATATATTTAGCTCCTTTAAAACATGCCTCAGCCACAGTAATTCACACGCTCCATGAGCCATCGATCTGTATTATGTTTCTGCACTTCGAAAAACTACACTTTGTTTTTTGCTTCTCCATATTACTAGGTTTTGCCACACAAAAGTACAATATCTTGATGTTGCTTTCCTATATGTAACTGAGCATGCCCAATCTGCATCCGCATACGCTTCAATATTTCATTATTTATTCTTTTTGAAGAATGAACCCTTTCCTAGAGTGCTTTTCGAATATCTCAAAATTCGGTATACAACTTCAATGTGTTCTTCACGAGAAGAATGCATAAACTGGTTTACTGCAACTGCGATATCAGATCGCGTGTGTGATAAGTATATCAACTTCCTAATGAGCTTTTGGTATCATGATGTGTCAACTAGATTATCTTTGGATGTCCAAGTTTATGACATGGATATATTGGAGTATCTGCAGAACCACATCCACTCTTTCCAGTTTCTTTGAGAAGATGAAAAACATATTTCCTTTGTGACACTGATATTCCTTTCTTTGATCGAGCTACCTCAATTCCAAGAAAGTACCTTAGTGAATCCAGGTCTTTAATCTCAAACTTTGAGGCGGGATACATTTTCAGCCAGTCAATCTCAGCCACGTCATCTCCCGTCAGAATAATGTCATCCACATAAAATATGCTTCCTGTTGGATAGAGTTTTTGTGAACATAGTGTGATCGGTCTGCCCTTGTACATAGCCTTGGCTCTGCAATGCATATGTGAATTTTCCGAAGTAGGTCCTTGGTGATTATTTTAATTAATATAAGGATTTCTTTAGTCTGCAAAGTTTCGACCATAACCTTTTATCAAAGCCTGGCGGTGGATCTATGTAAACTTTTCCCTCCAAGTCTCTATTAAGGCACATATTCTTCACATCCAGCTGTTGTAAAGGCTAGTCAAGATTGACTATAATTGACAAGAGTACTCCGACTTTGTTTAGCTTTGCTACAGGTGCAAATGTTTCAAGGTAATCAATATCGTATTTTTGAGTGGAACCTTTAGCAACCAAGCGAACCTTGTATCTTTCCAGTGGCCCATCTGACTTGTACTTGGTCATGAACACCCATTTGTATCCAACTGTCTTCTTTTCCTCTGGCAGATCCACTACTTCCCTCTTTTTTTTTCAAGAGTTCTCAGCTCCTTAAGAATAACCTCCTTACACTGACAAACTTGTAGAGCATTCTATACATTCTTTGGAATTTCCACAAACGACAATCATGAAGTAAAGACATAAATAATATGAGAATGATTTTTTATAAGAGACAAAGTTTGACATGGGATGTTTGGTACATCATCTGACACCCTTTCGATTAGCAATGAGAACCTTAAGGTTATGTGGTAGTTGAAATTTTAGATCTCTGTAGGCATTCGATTTATAAAGTATGTAGTCGTTATAATTGCTTCACCTAGATACTAGAAACTTTATTATTGAACATTAGGGCCCTAAGAACTTCTAAAATGTGTTTATCTTTTCGCTCAACTACTCCATTTGTTGTGGTGTGTCATTGTAAGAACTTTGATGCACCGTACCATTTTCTCGGAATTTTTTTTCTAAGACCTTGTTAAAATATTTTTTGTCGTTGTCAATCCTGGAAATCTTTTATCTTTTTTTGAAACCGTGTTTCCACCATTTTGTAAAAATTTTTAAAAACTTTTTTGACTTCAGATTTGTCTCTTAGTAATTATACCCAACTTACTCTTGTCTGATCATCAATAAAAGTAACAAACCATTTTTTTCCGAACTTGTTGAAATTATAGAAGGACACCATACATAACTATGGAAAGTAAATGAGTTTGATGCTTAGTTATGGTTTTGGAGGAAAAAACGAACGATGATGTTCGATAAATTCACAAAACCCACATTAAAATGAAGATTGGACTATTACATGTACATATTTGGAAACACATGCTTTAAATAATAAAAACTTGGATGTCCTAATCTATATACCATAGCATAACATTATTATCGACAAAAATAGAATTCAAATAGGTACTTAAAAGTTCTTTTCGCACTTTGGTTCCATCTTCAAAGAAATAGAGACCTCCACTTTCTCTAGTACTGACAATCATCCTCCTTGATACCAGTTCCTGAAACTCACACCAAGAGTGATAGAAGTTAACACGACATCGGAGATAATTAGTTAATTTGCCAATTGACAAAAGATTGCATGACAATTTAGGCTCATGAAGGACATTATGCAGGGTTAAGGAAGGGTACATAACAATAGATCCTATCCCAACGATTGCTGAGAGTGATTCATTGGCAATCTTGATTTTTTTTGGTCCATGTACACGGATTGTGAAAATATATTAGAGCATCTTATCATATGATCAGTTGCTCCAGAGTCAATGATTCAAGAAGTATTTTGAGATTGACACTAAGAATAGCAGTAACAAAGTTTCCTTTCTAAGCCAAATAACAAGAAAGCTTTACAGATATTTGTGGAGATTGTAAAATCTTGTACAAGTGCTCTAGTTGTTCCTGTGGGAATGATGACGCTTCTAAATTGACTTGTTGCCCTTGACTTTCTATGTGGGAGACTTGGAATGCCACGTTTTCATTTTCCGACTTCTTCCAGTTTGCAGGTTGCCATATATTTTCCAACATGTTTCTTTTATGTGCCATGGCTCTGATATCATGAAAGCTTAGAAGAAGTAATTCGGCTTCTTCAAATTATTAATAACAAAAGGAAACACTTATTAGAATATATAGGAAGACACAACGACATATATGTCATCGAATCTCTTGATTCTAGTAACATAAAAGTAGATTATTGATTGACTAATTAAGGAAATAAATCAAACATAAAATCTGAAACTAATTCCTAGAAATAAGGAAGTAATTTAATAATTTCCTGAGTTTCCTCCTATATCCGACAAATTGTCACAATTATAATCATTTAGCTTATTGGTGTATATTCTACGGATAGCCTATTAATATAACTTACTGAACTAAATTAGAAGACATTCCTCTTATGTGATTCATACATCATTAAAAAAAAATATTACCGTACCTTTCAATTTGTATGAATGTTTTTCTTATTCTTTCTTCATTTTTGTATGGAAATATCTCATATGCTTGGAACTTCTTTGATGAATAGGTCTTAATACTACTAGATGTGAATGCTAACAATTCTTAGTAGTAGTTTTGAATTATTTTAGGACATATCTCAGTTCTATAATATTATCAAATGGGTTAAAGATGAGAAACATTTCAGTTCAAAAAAACAAAACACTAATATTTAACTGTATTATTGGGTTTATATTTCAGGTATTATTACTTCCAAGTGATCCGTTAGATTCACGTAATATCTTACTCGAAGGTAATTTCTATTTGCAATTACAATTTACGCTCCATCCTTGTAATTAAGCACTCTTTTTTCGGCATCAAATATCAATCTTGTCGTGCAAAGGTATGTTTTTTAATATACTTAAGGGCCTTTATGGCATATAATCTGTGGTGGCTGGTGACAGACTGGCAAACAGAATGAAATTCTCAGATGTTCAAGAAATAGGATCTAATGATGCATGTCCATTATATGAATATCAGTATGAACTTTTAAAAATTGGCATGTAAATACATATTTTGAATTTACAGAATTAATTACATTGTATACTAATACCAGAACACCTAAGTTGATATTACCAAAATATTACATCGTTGACCCACAAAAACGTATGCACCTGTGAAGTGTGATTGGTTAGTCATATGAACCTTGAAGGTTACGTCCTTTGCCTCAACTTTTGGATTGATGAAATTCTGAATTGTTGTATGTTTCTAAATAATCTAAGAGACTAGAGGCAGGAAAATAACAGGATGAGTTATTCGTTTGGGAAACTTGCAGGAAATCTCCTCATGGTTCCCCAAAATGACATTTTTAAGTTTAAGTCACTACTGTTAGTGCCTGCCGCTCCCCCCCCTCCTTTCTCTCTCTCACATCTGTTAAGAAGGTCCTACGTGATGGTTGTCTTGAAACTAGAGAAATATCAAATTTACATATATATAGAGACAAATCCTTATCAGCGTCCAAGATTACAAACAGAGATTTGCGAACACCTCATCTTCTTCCTCCTTTTATTTTCGTCATCCCTATCGTCCAACACCACCACCACCACCACCACCCAACCCCCGCCACACACCATCATCAACTATTGTCAACTCACGATAAGTATCGTGCGTCAGTTTGCTTGTGTATCATATTGTATCATGTATTGTATGATACAGTAACTTAGTAGTTTAGGTCTATACTTCTAACCCATATAGGAAGATGACTTAATATACTTCCTCATAATTTTTTTTATTTCTTCATCTTTAGAGGTATATCTAGTTCCAAAAACCAGCTTTTAATTATACATAACATCACTCAAGTAAAAAATAAAGATACTACCTGTCAGCCTATATGTGTCATATCGGATCAATGATATGTAACGAAATGGTAGTATATAATGTTGTATCGTAAGATACATATTGTGTAGCGTAAGACACTAACATTATAGCTGCCAAGTTCATCCCTGCAGCCGCCTTCTGCCAACCTTGTCTTTCCAGCCACTTTTGGCCACTTTTGACAGGCACCAAGGCCTCCTCCTTTTTAATTAAATATTTGCCTGAGGTGGGATTCGAACCCACGCCCACTACTAGCATCTGCTGAGGGTTGGTCCCATGGGTTCTGCATCCAGTCAAGAGATCCATGGCAATAGAACCCATATGATGAATAGTGTCCATGCATGCAGCAAACTGAGTCCATTTTTTGCCGATCAAGATTTGTTTGATTGTTGGATATGGTGGTGGACACGGCAGCAAGGGCAGGTGATGGTTATGATAAGGTTATCGGTGGTGGAGTTTGGCAGTGGTGATGGAGTAAAGCGAATGAGGAAATTGACAGAAGAGTTAGGAGAAGATGGGATGTTATGCATTTTTTTCTGTTACTTTATAAAATGATAGGAACGTATCTGTAAAAGCTGATTAATATTAATGATTACGTTAACCTCTAAAATTATAGTTCATTGCTAACCATGTGAAAGCAACTGGGACCCGAGTAATGTATTAGAAGAAGGCATTGCAACTGGAAGCAACTTTCAAGAAAATAATGGCGAAGATGTTTCTTTTCAACTCCGAATACCCTAGGGTGTTTCATTTAATATTAATACCATATTAGTTTCCTTTTGATGTGGTATGTATGATTCTAAAATATATAGCTAAAATACATAGAAATGGACTCTTCATCTAAAAGCTTTTGGAAGTATTCTTCATGTAGAATGTTTTGGAAGTACCCTACTTAAAAAGGAGTGCATAAATATGTCAGCATGTGGGTACTGTTCTACCAGTCATATATATATATATATATATATATATATATATATATATATATATATATATATATATCATCTGGATAGAACACCAGTCTCTGGTGGACATTTTGGGGGATCGAGATCACAGGGAGGTGGGCAGAGGTCTGTCCTGTCAGCACATCATCAGGAATGGAGCTTGGAGTCCGGAGTCCTATCGTCATACTGAGGGACTTGGTGAGATTATTCGCGGGATTGAGATTGATCCTTCCCAGCCTGAGGATATTTGGGTTGGGATCCGCCTGGCGTGACTGGAGGTACTGTCTCGGGGGAGTTCTCCTTCCAGAGTGGTTACAACCTTATGCGTAGTGCAAATCCCCCAATTGGGGATTATGACTTCATTTGGTGCAAGGATCTGGCCAGAAAAATGCAGCTAAGTATGTATCACCTGCTCCTTGGTCGTCTGCTGACCAGGGACAGACTCATCTCTTTTGGGATCCAGGTCCCCAATCCGAAGTATGCTCTCTGTGATTTGGAGGATGAATCGATGTCTCATCTATTTTTTGACTGTGGAGTTTCATGGTCATTTTGGTCTGAGCAGATCCGTATGCTGGGTGGGGGTATCTCGGACAGGTCGATTGATGCTATCATCACGGGTATTCAAGATTGCAAGGGAGATGCTCGGTCTGGTTCAAGAATGCTAGGATTCGGCTGGCAGCTGCTGTCTGGCATGTTTGGCGGGAGAGGAATCGGCGCATATTCGAGGGACTTAACACCCCTCCGGTTGGTATCCTCCATAATTTGGAGTTTGATGTAAAAGAAATGGTCGATTGACGGGTGGACGACCATTCGTCTGTATATTGTATGAGTATTGTCTGATTTTGGAATAAAATTTATCCTTTTTCCAATATATATATATATATATATAATATAAAAAAACGATGGTGGAGGCACGCGATTTCTCTGGCGATCGGGCTAGGGTTAGGGCTTCCCCCCCCCCCCCCCCGCGGCCACCGGACCCCCTTGCCGGCGGGGGGAGGAAGGGCGGAAAGAAGGGGGGGGGGGCTGGGCCGCCTCCCCAGGCCAGCGGCGGCGCCGCCCCAGGCCACGGGGGAGGGGCGGGACTCCCTGCGGGAGGGACGGTCGGATCCTCCCGACGAGCGGACGCCATCGACGACCTCCAAGGAGGTAAGGGGGGGCGGGATCCTCGGGGGGGGGTCAGGCGGACCCCCCGGCGCGGTTGCTGGCGGCAGCCCCCCGGTTGGCGGCGGTGGGGGGGCTGGATCGGGTGTGGGGGGGTCGGGCGGACCCCCCGGAGCAGGGGTAGGCGGAGGCGACCCCCCTCGGGTGGGGACAGTGGCGAGTTCCCCTATCGGGAGTGGCGCAGATTCAATTCCAAGCCCCCCGGTTTTCGAATTCGGTGCTGGCCTTAGTTCGCAGGGGAATCAGAAAGATGGAGGAGGGTGGACTACGGTGACGCGGCGTCGGACGGTGAAGACAGGGGGGAGGATCGGTGGTGGTCAGGGTCATGTTCGGAATTGGCACCAGGATGAAGGTCGTCAGATCGGATCAGGGGCGTGGACCTTGGCTCGTGGCCCGGTGGGGTCCGCGGGGGGATCGGTGGGCTGGCGGCCAAAGGCGACTGCGGCAGACAAAGGGAAGGGTAAGGTGGGGGATCCCGCTGTGCTGAGATCTGCTCCTCCCAGCCGGGGGTTACACCCCGGCCACATGGGACGACTACTCGGCCGGCTGGAAGATCTTGGGCAGACATCTGCAAACCTGTGGGGCCGAGAAATCCCACATCGATGGAGTATGTTCCGCCGATTAAGGCGGGGAGGGGTTTCCGGACATCGTTCCCTGCGGAGGAGATTGAGAAGGTGTCTGCATACTGGGAGAACACCCTTGTCCTGTATGTCCTAGGCAACAAGCATTTCTACGGACAGATTCGGGGGTACGCGGCGCGTGTTTGGAAGCCTAAGGGGAGCATGGAGTTCTTTGCCCGCGAGAACGGCTTCTACTATGTGAAGTTCGGTCTCGCGGAGGACGTCGCTAGGATCCTTCAAGGAGGCCCCTGGACGTTTGATGGCCGGCTTGTCATTCTTAAGGAGTGGACTCCGGAGCTTCGCTGTGAGCGGGAAGTACTGAATGCCATCCCTGTATGGATTCGCTTCCCTGAGTTCCCTGTTCGG
The DNA here is from genome assembly GCA_029216955.1 of Iris pallida. Taxonomy (NCBI): domain Eukaryota; kingdom Viridiplantae; phylum Streptophyta; class Magnoliopsida; order Asparagales; family Iridaceae; genus Iris; species Iris pallida. The sequence continues at coordinate 15,757,003 of JANAVB010041419.1, read as the reverse complement.
TTTTGGAGCATTTCTTTACTGATGCGACTGGCGAGCTTGGTGGGTACCCCGATCAAGGCTGACGAAGCCACTGCTTTTCGGTCGAGGTTGATGTACGCCAGGATTTTTGTGGAGATCCATGCTGGGAGGGAGTTACCGGAGGTACTGGAGTACGTGATCCCGTCTGGAGAGGTGCTTACCCAGAAGGTAGAGTATGAATGGGTCCCCCCTACCTGTTCACGATGTTCTTGCTTTGGACACCTGGCCAGTGCATGCTCGGCGGCCGGACATCATGTGGAGCCTTCTATCCCACAGGGTGAGACCCTTGACTCTCCCTGCGATATGGATATCAGAGTTGACAGCGGAGAGGAGGCCTTGGTGGGCGAAGATACGCTTCCGGTGACTGAGGGCGGGACGTGCCTCGTTGTATCTACCCAGCTGGCTTCCACGAGTGGGGCGTTGACTACTCCCCAGGGACAGAGTAGCATTGTTACGAGGGGCATGGCGGCGTCGGGGATCGAGGTGCGAGGGGGTGGAGGTTCGGCTGAGGGGCAGGTTTACTGCAGGAAGAGACGTGCTGTCGGACCGCTGAGTGACAGCTCCTCCAGGGAGGAGATGCATACTTCTGACTGAGAGGAGGCAGTGTGTGTTGACAATCCTTCCTGGGCTTTGGTTCTCTCTCAGGACACCCCACGACAGTCCGTCCCGTCTGGGATGGAGGAGGATCTTGTAGTGACGGATGCGGCACCTTCCCCAGGTACCAATCCGGGTGATTTGTCGGGGGCCCCTTCCTCTAATTAAATTAATGGCTATTATAGCCTGGAATGTGAGGGGGGCGTGTTCGATTGGTAGGTGGAGAGAGATCTGTGGGGTGTTGCACAGAGAGAAATGTGACATCTCTATTCTGTTAGAAACGAAGATTAAGGGTGACAAGACTCTTACTCGTAGGACCCCAGCTCATTGGGCCCAACTACATAACCTGGCTCTGTGTGACATGGCCAGAATCTGGGTTCGATGGAACTCGAAGGGCTGGGATAGAGATCTGATTGTGATGACGGAGCAGTTGATTGCTATTTCCTTCTCCAACAAGGGAGGCTTCCGGTTTTTATTAGGGGCTGTCTACGGCCATAACGACAGACGGAGGAGGGAATCTCTTTGGAGTGACATCTCCCGGGTCGCAGCTGCAGCTGATTCGGCGTCTCTTCCTCTCCTGATGATCGGGGACTTCAATGCCCTTCTTCATCGTGGGGAGAAGGTGGGAGGTAGACCAGTTCCAGATCCTATCCTATATGATTTTCAGAGATGTCTCCTTCAGGTAGGGCTCCAGGGACTTTCTCGCTCGGGCTTCATCTGGACTTGGCATAACAAAGCTATTCGGAATAGGGTTGCATGCCAGCTTGATAGAGCTCTGGGTAATGGGGAATGGTTCCGTCATTTTCCTAACACTTCGGCGGAGGGTTTGGCTGCTGGGACGAGTGACCATTCCCCCATCCGGGTTGGATTCACTTGTCGGACTCCTGGGAAGGCCCGTCCTTTTAGGTACAACAACAGTTGGTACCTCTCTGAGGGCTACCTGGAGGCTGTCACAGAGGGGCGTGATAGTGGTCAGCAGGGGACGGCCCAGTTCCGATTGGTTCGTCGTCTCAATGCCACGAAGCAGGCTCTTCGGAGTTGGGTAAAGGGGTTGCCGAAGACCTCCTTAGAAGATAAGGAGGTGGAGTTGCGAGCCATCCAGGAAGACATGCAGGCAGACATGCTAAATGGGGACTTGGCGGCTAGAGAGAAGTAGCTGATTGATGAAGTCAACATCTTGCGGTTGCAGAAGGAGATCAGCACGGCTCAGCGGGCCAAATGCTCCTGGCTCAAAGACGGCAACCGGTGCTCTAAGTTCTTCTATGATGTCATCCGGACTAGGCAGCATAGGAATCACATCTCCCGGCTTCTGGATGTGGATGGCAATCTTGTGGAGGAGCCGGCTGCGATTCAGGGTGAGGCGGTCAGGTACTCATCTGAGTTGTATTTTCAGACTGACTACTTGTCTGTGTTCCCAGAGATCATTACGAAGAGACTGGTGACACCGTACGGGAATAGTATCCTTCTTGCTCCCGTTACATTGGAGGAGGTAGAAGCTATTGTCAAGCTGGCGGATCCCAACAAGGCTCCAGGTCCGGATGGTTTTAGCAGTGGTTTCTACAAACGCCACTAGGATACTCTGAAACACCAGGTCTTGGAGGTGGTTCAGGAATTCTTCACCAACGGTAAGCTGCTAAAAGAGCTGAATCACACATTCCTGACCTTGGTGCCTAAGAAGGAGGGAGCAACAGCGCTGGCGGACTTCAGACCTATTGCGTGCTGTAATTATCTTTATAAGATAATTACGCACCTTATGTGCCGGCGTATGGAGGGGATCATGCAGGACTTGATATCCCCGAACCAGGTTGCTTTTATCAAGGGGAGATCGATTGCTGAGCACAGCCTCCTGGCTCATGAGATGGTGAGAGGTTTTAACAAACCTGGAGGTGAGAAGGCTTGCGTGAAACTGGATCTGCGGAAGGCGTATGACATGGTCAACCGCGACTTCCTGTGCCATCTGATGACTGCCATGGGTTTTGGGGACCATTGGGTAGACCTGATACGGGAGTGTATCACGACCCCCACTTTCTCGGTCCTCATACAGGGCATCCCATACGGGTATTTCCAGAGTAATCGTGGGCTTCGGCAAGGCGACCCTCTGTCCCCTTACCTGTTCACGATTGTTATGGAATATTTCACTTGCCTGATGGATTTAGCAGTACACCGAGGGAGGCTGGTTCCACTTTTTCGGAGGGTGGATCCCCCTGTCACCCACCTCATTTATGCTGATGATCTATTGGTGTTTCTCCGGCCTTCGATGGAGGGTATGCAGACGCTTGCAGAGATTATGGGAGAGTTGCATTCCTTATCGGGACTTCAGCTGAACAGGGAGAAGAGCCGGGTGTACTTCAGCTCCTTATGCCCCCAGAAGGAGGAGCGGGCATATGTGCTGGGTATCGAGAGGAATGACCTTCCGGTGCGCTATTTAGGAGTGCCCCTCACGGTCAACTATGCCCGGGATCATGATTGCCATAGTTTGGTGGAGTACGTCCAGAGGAGGGTGGAAGGTTGGCAAGCCTCGGGATTGTCTTTTGGAGGTCGCATTGAGTTGGTTCGGTCAGTGATTACAGCTGTTGCTCACTTCTGGCTACAATCCATCCTCCTTCCTGTCGCTACTGTTAGGAAAGTGGATCGAATTTGTGCCGATTTTATCTGGAGGGGGGGTTTGCATGCGATCTCTTGGGATCAGCTCTGCCGTCCCAAGGAGGAGGGAGGAGTAGGGCTTCGCCTCTGCTGGAGATTCGGGAGGCCTCCGCGCTTAAGCTGGCATGGAAATTCCTAAACGGGGGGTCTCTCTGGGCTGCCTGGATGCATAGCAGATATGTGAAACAGGGCAACTTTTGGACGTGTACTTCTGACAACAATCATTCCGTCACGTTCAAGACTGTCCTGAGACACAGGGGGATTCTCAAGTCTGCTATCAGGAGGATCATGAAGGATGGGGCTTGAACGGACCTCTGGCGAGATCCCTGGATAGATCGGAGCTCTTTATTGGACATCAGAGGGGCTCAGACTCACCGGGAGGACAGGCGGGGACTGACGTGTAGTCGGATCATTCGTGCCGGCGAGTGGAGGCCGGAGTCCTATCGATTTACCATGGAGCTGGGAGAGATCATTAGCACTGTTGCCATTGATCCGGACTTGCCTGCAGATCGGTGGATTTAGGAGCCGGCGGGTGCGTCCCCGGGTACTGGGGAATTCCAATTCAAGAGTTGCTACAATCTCATCAGACGCACTTCCCCTCAGAGTCCTGACTACGATTTTGTTTGGTGCAAGGGCCTGGCAAGGAAGATGCAGCTCTGTCTTTACAAGCTCCTATTGGGTCGCCTGCTTACTCGAGATCGGCTGTGTTCTTTCGGAGTGACGGTTCCGGATCCCAAGTGTGTGCTGTGCGGGATAGAGCTAGAATCTATCAGTCACATCTTCTTCGAGTGTGTCCTGACTTGGCAGATCTGGAAGGAGCAAAGTAGAATTTTAGGAGGTTGTGATTCTGGGAAGAGTACTGGGGACATCATTACGGTGATCCGAGATAGTAGAGGTCGAGGGGAGGACTGGTTCCGGACTGCTAGGGTTCGTCTGGCTGCCTCGGTTTGGCATGTCTGACGGGAGCGAAACCGTCGGATATTCGAGGGACTGATTACACCTCTTGTGGGCTTGCTTCATAACATCGAATTTGATGTAAATGTTATGAGGTCTTGATGAGTGGGATTTCCCACTTAGATTGTATGTTGTACGATTACTGTGTTTCTTTGGAATAAAATTTACCCTTTTCCAAAAAATATATATATATATATCATGCAAGTATCTTCAGGTGTTTATTACTATGTTGTAATAACAGTAGTTTAATAGTGTCTGACATAAATATTTCAGTAACTTGTATTATCCTTTAACCTAATCTCGTTTTAATGAAGTTTCAAGCAGTTTTTCTAAGATTTAAATTGTATAGCCATTGATCATTGGGAGGCTAGCTGAAATTATCAATCCAAAAATCATCCTCGTCGTCCAAGAAATTATCAATCCAAAAATCATCCTCGTCGTCCAATCCTTCTCCTATTGGAATGGGGTTGGGTATGGAGCATTAGAAAGCTTCAAAAAGAGGACAAGTTTTTATGATGTGCTGCAACTTGGCTTAACTCCCTGTCTTGCTGCCAAATTCCTAGCCAAGATAACTATGAGCAAGCGAGGGCCATGCGATAAATCCTGAAAGGCCAGTTTGTGGGTAGTTAGACCAACCTGTTCTTAGTTAAGATATATATAAGATCTAATTTTAGCTGTGAAAGCCATTGCATACATAATGATAAGACAACTAATTCATATCAACAAATTCTTCTGTGGAACTTGTCTCATAATATATGTTGAAAGGAATAGATATATCTCTAGTGATTTCAAGCGGATAAATTGTCATTGGTGATGACATGCACACTTGTCTCAAATATAGTTAAAATATCTCTTGGTTTGCTACAGAACTTGGGTGTACCCTTTGGAAGGCAGAACTGGTCTAGCAGTCAGATTGTCAAAATATTTCAAAAGGAAAACTTATTTAAAAAAAAATAGTTTTCTTACTTTTAATGTAACTGTAGAAAATAATGTAGGGATGATTTTATTGATGGACTACTTCACTACTTATAGGGAGTCTAGCTCCTCTACATGCTCGATATTCCGATGTGCGACTAAAAGTCCCTTATTGATTCTCAACACTCCCCCTCAAGATGGACGATAGATATTGATCATCCTCATCTTGTTACATAGCTTCGTCAGACTTAATGAACTAAGACCCTTAGTCAGACAGTCTGCAACTTGTTCTTCTGAGCGGATATGGTCAATCTTCAGTATCCCTTGTTCTAGCTTCTCCTTGATGAAGAATCGATCAATCTCGATGTGCTTCGTTCTGTCGTGCTGAACTGGATTGTTAGCTATACTTATTGCATCTTGACTATCGTTTAGAAGACGTAATGGTGCTCCCTTGTCCAGCTTCAACTCCGTCAGCAACGCTTTCACCCACAGCAACTCTGACACTCCCAGAGCCATTGCTCTGTATTCTGCTTCAGCTGTCGACCGTGCTACCACTGACTGTTTCTTGCTTCTCCATGAGACCAGATTTCCTCCTACAAAAATACAGTATTCCGTGGTAGACCTTCTGTCGTCTATGCAGCTCGCCCAGTCTGCATCACAGTATCCCTCAACTTATATGCGTCCATTCTTCTTGAACCATAGCCCATTTTTCGGCGTTCCTTTCAGATATCTCAAGATCTGAAATACTGCTTCCATATGACCCTTTCTTGGATCATGCATGTAGCGACTCACTACACTCACCGCAAATGAGATATCAGGGCGAGTGTGTCCCAGATAAATCAATCTTCCTACAAGTCTTTGATATCTTTCACGATCAACAGGCTCTCCTGCTTCTGCTCCAAACTTACACTTCTGGTCAATTGGAGTGACGGCTGCTTTGCATCCCAGCATCCCTGTCTCCTTCAGCAGATCTAGTGCGTATTTTCTTTGTGATATAACAATTCCTTGTTCGCCTTCACACACTTCGATACCTAGAAAGTACCTCATCGCTCCTAAATCCTTCACCTCAAACTCCTTCGCGAGTTTTGACTTCAGCTTAGTGATCTCGACTTCATCATCACCTGTGATCACTATATCATCCACATATACAGCAAGTATAGTGATGTGGCCTCTTGCATGCTGGAGGAAGACCGTATGATCTGCATTTGTTTGACAGTATCCCATGCCTGTAACAGCCTTTCTGAATCTGTCAAACCAGGCTCGAGGAGATTGCTTGAGCCCGTATAGCGACTTCTTCAGTTTACACACCTTTCCTTGCGATGTTCCTCCGTCTGATTCCGTCGCGTAGCACCCTGGCGGGAGCTCCATGTATACTTCTTCTTGCAGGTCCCCATGAAGAAAGGCATTCTTCACATCCAGCTGGTATAGCTTCCACCCATAGTTCGCTGCAATGGAGACCAGAGTTCTTACGGTGCTCATTTTTGCTACTGGGGCAAACGTCTCATCATAGTCTATGCCATATGACTGTGTGAATCCTTTTGCAACCAACCTCGCCTTGTACCGCTCTACTTTTCCTTCTGGCGTCTCTTTCACTGTGTACACCCATTTGCATCCCACAGCTTTCTTTCCTTTGGGTAATGGAACCATCTCCCATGTCTTATTTTTCTCCAGTGCCCCAAGTTCTTCCATCATTGCAGCTTTCCACCTTGGATCTTTCTTTGCTTCCTGCCAACACTTGGACAACGAAGTAGAGTCTAACGATGCAATGAAGGCTCGATAATTCGAATAAATGTTAGAATAAGACAAGAAGTTGGCAATGTCATGTTCGTAATCATCAAAACGAGCAGGAGCCTTACCCGCATTGATGCGAGAAGATCTCCTTAAGGGAGCAATAGGTGGTGGAGAGATCATACCATCCGAGTCGGAGAGATCCGCATCAGAATCCGAGTGATTCAGTGCGGGGACAACATCTTCAAGAGTTGGAGCAGGAGTAGACGAGGGACTTGGTACAGTAGGCACAGGGCACGACATAGGCACAGTACTGGACTTCTGTTGTCTCCTTCTGTAGACTTGGAGCTCCTTTTCCCTTGTCCGCTGCTCCCCCTGCGTAACATATGTATCTTCTTCTTCATTCTCTGTATCTGAGTCACTGTGCTCTCCCCCTTTCGTCCAGTTTTCTACAACCGGACACGGAACCGATCCGACAACAACATTTGGGCTTATTATCTCCCCCTCACATCGAACACCATCTGTGTTAGGTGTGTTACCAAATGCTGAACCTTCATCTGAACCATAGTATGGATCGAGTTATCTGAATGTAATGTCCATGCTTACAAACATCTTCCGCTCGACTGGACTCCAACAGACATATCCCTTCTGAGTTGCCGTGTAACCGACAAAGACACATTTAACTGCTCTAGGATCTAGTTTGCCAACGCCTGGCCTATTATCTTGGACGAAGCACACACATCCAAAAACTTTTGGTGGAACAGTGTATGTAGTTGCCCCAGTAAGCATCTCCAACGGTGTCTTCCAGTCCAATACTTGAGATGACATTCTGTTGATGAGATAAGAGGCCGTCAATATAGCCTGCCCCCACAAGTGTTTCGGGACATTCATAGCCAGCAACATCGTCCGTGCGACTTCCAGCAGGTGTCTGTTCTTTCGTTCAGCCACACCATTTTGTGCCGAAGTATAAGCACATGAAGTTTGATGTAGTATTCCATGAGTGGAAAAATACTCAGCAACCCTCTTATTAGTATAGTCCGTCCCATTGTCAGACCGAAAACACTTAATTTTAGCGCCATATTGTGTTTCCACCCGGCGATGAAAGTCCCGAAAGGCCTCAAGGACGTCACTTTTATTCTTCATAAGGTAGACCCATGTCACGCGGGTATAACAGTCAATAAAGGTGACGAACCATCGAAAACCGTTAATATCGGTTGTAGGACAAGGATCCCATACGTCCGAATGTATCATGTCAAAAGCAGCTGAACTCCTATTCCCCGAGCTCACATACGAGCTTCTGGTATGTTTTCCCAACTCACAAGCATTACAAAATAACTTCGCTTTATTAGCCCTTTGATATAAGGACGGATATATTCGACTAATAACTTTAAAAGAGGAATGACCGACGCGCTGGTGGTGGAGGAGCAAGTCGGCTTCAACACTGTGACAGGAAGCTTCTGGTTGTGTGTCTGCTACCAAGGATGCCAATGCGTTGTCCAGTCCAGTTCTGTCTAAATACCACAGCCCCTTATGCCATGTGCCAGTCCCAAGTCGTCGTCCTGTCCCCTTCTCCTGAAAAGTCACCGTAGGAATGTCAAAGGAAACAGTACAGTTAAGATCAAGTATAATGGCACTAATTGCTAGAAGATTGACAGGAAAAGACGGAGCATGTAAGACATTGGTTAGAGTGATGGAAGGGGTGCATGCGACAGTGCCTTTACCCATTACAGGGCTGGATGTACCATCAGCGGTCTGAATACTCTCCGGCAATGGTAGGTGAGTATAGTCCTGAAACGCACCACGGGATCCCGTGACATGGCGAGATGCCCAAGAGTCCATAATCCATCCTGGCTGATGGACAGATGCAAGAGCACGTGCAGGATTACCGGTGCTGGTTTGGGCAAAGTAAGTGATGTGATCCCCCGAGGTAGAAGACGCCCCAGGTCTGTCGGCCGAACCCAGCTTTGTGCCTCGCAACTTCTCAAGGAACTCCCGCTCAAGCGGAGTTATTTCAGCCAGTTGATTCTCTCTCCCTTCCTCCGCCAGATTTGTTTTGTGTCCTCCCCTTCTACCAGCATATCCTCCTCTACTACCACGTCGGCCGCCACGACCCCGTCCTCGATCATTAGACTGATTTCGCAAAGGTTTTAGACAAAATCGGATGTAATGTCCGGAGTCACCACAATTGTGGCAAACACCACCCACAGATGGAGGTTGATTGAAGGCAACAAGGGCAGACTTTTCAACTTCGGCTTGCTCCCCCTGGTAGGAGCCCTTGTTGGGCATCAACTTCAGTCGAGCTTCTTCCTGTGTCATGACGGCTATAGCTGCTTCCAAGGTCGGAAGCGTGGGTTGGGATAGGAGGATATTCCGTCTCTGCTCAAACACAGGGTGTAGTCCCTTCAGGAATTTCATCATTCGCTGTCGCGAAATATAAGCCAGGAACGTCTGAAAGTACTTTGCGAATGCCGGTTCGACTTGTGCATCTTCCATCCCAAGAGGATCATAATGATCCAGATCAGACCAGTACTTCTTCAACATGGCTGCGTACTCAGAGATGGTACGTTCGTCTTGGGCCACCCTATCGAGTTCATCTTGCAGTTGAAAGACCCGCATAGGGTTGCCCGAGCCGGAGTACATATCTTGTAGAGTCCGCCATATATCAGCAGCAGCCTCCATTGCCTCGACATTGCCCGACACCTGGTCGGTTAATGAGGCAGTCAACCACCTAGCCACTACGTTGTTGACAATCTCCCAAACAGCAAACTCCTTTGCGGAGTGATCGGCTGGCGCCTTGGCTTGGCCAGTGACATAGCCAACCAAGCCACGACCCTTCAGCGTCCGTATCGCCTGCCACGACCACTTCAAGTAGTTGGACGTTCCTTCCAACTTCGTCTCCAGCTTCCCCATTTTGTAAGGTGAAGGATCCACATCAGTATGGATCACACGTGGGGTTGCCTCGGTTAATCTCTTTGATAAGATATCATCAACCAAGGCCTTCATCTCTTCGGCCGTCAGTTTGCCACTGATCGAATCCATGGCTTCTTCAACTGGGAACCCTATTCGTCGTCTTCGTCGTCGTCTTCGACGTCGGAGGCTGCAACTTCGGAGTCTGCAACGTACCCAACTACGTCGTCTTCGTCGTCTTTGTCGTCTTCGTCGATTTCTTCGACGCCAGAGACTTTACGAATGCGCTACTAACTTGGCCAGCACCGGCGCGCACATGTAAAGTGAACACGTCAAGACACCAGAGAAGACATGATCAGTCTCTGTATAGATCCCGATGTGAAGAAGGAATAACAAATAAAGCATTTGTTAGTTCCAAACGGTGTAAGCGAGGAACATAGTTGGTGCAAATAAAGCATTTGGCAGCCGTCTGTCTTCGAAATACGCTTTTTTTTTTCTTCCAGAAAAAAAGAGGACGGCTAGGGTTAGGGTTTGGGAAGGGGGGGCTGCTGGAGGTCGGGAAGGGGGGGGGGGCTGCTGGTGGTGGTCGCGGGGGGGGGGGGGGGGGGGCTACTGGTGGTCGGGGGGGGGGGGGGGGGGCTGCTGGTCGGGGGGGGGGGGGGGTCGGCAGGGAGAGGGTCGGCAAGGGGGGGTGGCCGCTGGTGTAGGCCGGCGAAGGGGGGGGGGTCGGCGAGGGGGGGGGGGGGGGGGTCGGCAGGGGGGGCGGGTGGGGGAAATTTTTTTGTTTGTTTTTTTTTTTGTGGAGAGAGAGAGAGAGAGAGAGGGTTATGGCTCTGATACCATGTAGAAAATAATGTTGGGATAATTTTATTGATGGACTACTTCACTACTTATAGGGAGTCTAGCTCCTCTACATACTCGATATTCCGATGTGAGACTAAAAGTCCCTTATTGATTCTCAACAGTAACTAGTATCACTTGAAGATTTCTCCCATTATGTTTTTGCATCTAACACTTAGTTGATTACTTGAAGAAAGTAGTTTCTTAGTAAATTCTGAATACTTTAGTTAAGCAATATGAGCATATACAAAGATGAAAGAAGAAAATCTGATTCGTGAACCCTTAAAGAAATAATAGTAAATGATCAAATTAAGGCATTTGGCGCAATGTATTAAACAAATTATCACAATATTATTGATCCATAACCAATATTTACTTATACCATCTAAATATGATCAGAAACAAAAGCAGGGTGAGAGATGGATGAAGCCTTTGGAATGAGAAGAGTACTTTATAGGCACTGGATTCTCTTCATGTAAATGTAGTTTCATGATTGGCTGAGAATTTGTCATAGCAAATCTGAAGTCATTTTTTTTTCCTTTTGTTCTCTACCTTCATTTTTTGGAATGAGAATTTTTTTTTTCTTTCGTACCAAATCTGAAGCTGTGTTATTATAAGTGTTCCTAGGCGCAAAGTGTAGGCTTGCGCCTGGCTTCGTCTGAAGCACTTCTAGTGTCACGTTCCAGTCCCAAAATACGTAGGACCAGAGTACGTGGCAATGGCCAGCTACGTATCCAAGAATACTCTAGTCCAACTCGAATACGTATAAGCTGTCCAGGTCATAACAACTATCCATATAAAACATACAAATACATTCACAATACTATTGATGAAATATGAACTATCTATAACAAGAACTAAGAATGGAAGAACACGATGAAGGTAACAACTAAGTATACGTGAAATCTGAAGAAATAAATCTCCAATAATCCTACGAAAGTAGCTCAGCAAAGAACCTAGAAGGAAACCAGGTCCTCAAAGTGGCGTAACAAGATACATAATATACATGTCATATGATAAACAGTAAATACCAACAAGTCAACAACATGTAACTCATGATATCATCTCCTAACCAGTCTAGGTGAATGCACTTTGAGGACAACGTTCCATGCATGAGCTTTCACATAAAAAAAAGTGGCCACAAGTAGCGCTCATCCGAGACACTATCGGCCTACAAGTGCAGAAAAATAAATAGTATCCCCTACGCCTAGTAGCTGCCCCCTCCTACCCCATGATACTGTCGAGTCGCATCCACGGCTCGTCCAGTCAGTATTCTAATAGGGTCCAGTAAATCATGTACACAATATCAGGTCGGGTTACTTAACATGCAATGCAACACTCAATTCGTGTATCTCGTCTAACATTTGTCAATAGAAATAATCATGTAGCATGCCATGGAAACAATAGTAGCAGGATAGTAATAACATGGTAGAAGATCTATATGAAACATGTAAATACTGAGTATTAGAATAGGCAAGGTATATTTGCCTAGTGTTCATCCAAGCCTGTTGAGTGCGAGACAAAAGTCGAGCCATATCTATCCACGAACCAATGAATCATACTCCACGCGAGCATCTACCAACCCAAATCACAAAAAAATATATATATATTACACACTAAATACAAATATTACTAACAACTTCTTAACTAAGGAACTTAGGTCGGTCTAAGTCGCCTATTGCCTATGTCACCTAAGCCGTTTATTAGTCATACTATCTAGGACTAAGTCACACTGGTCTCTATAATAATTATTTATCATATTATATTATGAATTTCAAAATTAAACATAAATATACTACGTTTGTAGATTTCAAGATTCGTAACACGTAAATCGAGGCATTATGTTGACCAAAAAGTCAACGATACAACCCTAAAAATTTGAGCACACAAACCTATAGATTTCAGTACTACAAGAACGCTGGAATCGACGGTTCGTACGAATATTGAATCGTTTGCGAGATATTGCAAATACGACTTACAATTTATATTTACGGTGGTTTACTAATCATCTAGGACTTCTACGAATTAAACATAATATAAAACTAATCTAATAAATCCTGAACAATTTATATGTTGTATGTCTCTGTGTTAGCTTTCCGAAACATTAAACGGATCATGAAAACGGGTTCAGGATCCCTGAAATCTCGAAAACAGCGAAACATGTTCGTATTTCAGATGATTGACACTTAAATGATTTTACAGAGAAACATGTTTCGAATTAGCTAAAATAAATTGTCGATTATTGAAGCTAACCTCAATATGGTTCAAAAAACAAATGGAGATGAAACAAAGTCCGAAGTTAGGAGTTATGGTCCTTCAAATTTGCTAGAGCTTCTGAAAAACGAGGTTGATTTTGTGGCAAATTTTTGGACTATTTTGGACGAAAAAGAGAAACTTTTGGGAAGGAAAAGATTAGAGATAATTTTATTTGATAAGTTCAATAGGTATATACAATGGATAGCGATTACTTAATTTGAATTTCAGTTAATTTTGATATAATTATGATTAGTTAATTTGGATAGGTTTAGGACTACTTCAAATAAAGATATGTTTATTTTAATTATAGACAGTGTTCTAAATTTCGGTCTAGGCGGCCGCCGGCCGCACCGAAAACCGCCTAAGCGACAGTCCTAGGCGGACCATAGGCGGGCAAATCGGCTGATTTTTTTTGAAAATTTTTCAAAAAATATCTGAAAATTGATCATATTTGAAAAAAAATGTACTTACTTGGCCGCCGCCGTCGACCACTGCTGCTGGCTGCTGCTTCTGGCCAGCTACTGCTGGCTGCTGTTGTTGCTGGACAGCTGCTGATGTCCCCGCTGAGGGGAGGAGAGGAGAGGGGAGGGGAGGGCTGCTGTTGAAGACTCTCCCCCCTTTTATTTTGTGTCAAAGTAAAAAAAAGAAAAAAAAAAAAAAGAAACCTCAAACCCAGGATTCAAACTCTTAACCGTTCAGCCCCGTAAATTTCAAACTTATGCATAGCTCTGCTAGCCATAAGAGCTAACAAGCTTCTGTGTTAACATGTTATATATATATATATATATATATATATATATATATATATATATATATATATGCAAATGATCTCTAGCCTAGTGGTTAAGAGAGATGCATGCGGCCCGAGTGGTCAGGAGATCGATTCCCGGTGGGAGCGTTCGCCACATTTATCTCTTTCAAAAAAAAAAAAATATATATATATATATATATATATATATATATATATGTGCAAAATAAAAATTAAAAAAATAAACAAAGCGGCGCCTAGGCGCCCTAGGCGCTAGTCGGGTCCTCGGCGCACCGATTCCGCCTAGCGAAATCTATAACATTAATTATAAATATGATTCCAATATGAATGTGTACTTAGGAATTTGCCAATACTAAGGGTTGCTAGATTTATTTAAAATGAAGATATGGTTTAATTCAAATGTGGTTATAAGATAAGGATATCATTTAGATTCATAATTAGTTAGGATCACATTAAAGTTTGAATAGATTATATTGTTGTTTAAATTTTTTATATTTATCTCAATTCTTTATTAGCCATTTAAAATCAATATATGTATATAATATTACAATAAACAATTTGCTAATTTTATTTTAGATAAAGATATAATAATCTGATTCAAAAGGTTCCAAAATTCTGGTTGGGTTGGGTTGGGGGGGGGGGGGGGGGGGGGGGTTACAACCTACCCACCTTAAATAAATTTTGTCCTCAAAAATTTTAAATCCTCAAAAATTTTGATTTCACAAAATTTCAACTTCTAAAAATTCTCAAAACTTGAAATTTAATACCAAATAAATCCTAAAGTACTATAAAGGGTATATGTCTCTTTAAGGTCCATATTTAGCATATTGTCACATATTTTCTAGTTTTGTGACCTAGGTGTAACATAGGTGTATATATAACTTTCACGATTATAAATAAAATTTCTTAATAATTACAATTACCAAAAAAAACACACGGGGGTTACACCTAGTTATCCAAAGCGTGCTGTCTACGGACGCTCCTTGGGTGAGGCGATGAGGCACCTAGCTCTAATGTGTTGATTTTGAGTTTGTTTTTGAAGGAAATCCGAAGGCTTCACGGCCCAAACTCAACCTATTACATAATGTAAGCTTACTAACCCTAGCACGATCTTTTTCTCTCATAAATCGTCTCCGGTCAATTGCCAAGCTCACCCACTAATCGCCTCGACCTCCAGTCATAATTCCAGTTGACCATAGTCATAATTCCAGTCGACCACAGTCATAATTCTAGTCGACCACCTTCCTCTTCCTCCCCCATTAGACCTCGTTGTCGACCACCTTCCTCTTCCTTCTCCCACTAAACTTGCGCCGACCGCCTTGCCTTTCCTCCTAACTTCACCATAACTCCAGCAACAGATTCTGCATCTCCTCAACACAATCACAACATCCTCCTTAATGACATATCCTCGAGCTGGTTGGACAATCAATATTTCATCCTCGAGGCTTCTCCTTGACTGTCACATAGTCGATGTATCTTACTCGATGACATCTCTTTGACTATTCCCTTAACAACAATCAACGTCTCCTCAAAGTATATTTTGCAGTATCAGTCGATATCGATCCGAAGACCGATACCGATACAGTTTGGCATGTCTCGATCCAATATTGATACTGATCGATACCAACATCGAGGGCCTCTTTTTCAGTCAATTAACAATTTGCAAAGGAAATTGAACGAAAAAGACCAATAAGCAAGAATATAAAAGCATAGTAAGGTTAAAAAAACATGTAAAAGAAGAGAACTTATCTATCAATCGACAATAGTGACTACTATTTCATTTAATTCAAAAATTACTAAGAAACAACACAAGAGATACTTAAAATTATGTTTAAATATATACAATTTTTTCTCAAAATTTAATAATTTATTAATAATTATTTGTTTTCTGATATCAAAAAATTCGAATACCCCGATCCAAAATCGTTCATACTACCGATACCGCTAATCCCGATACTCATTGGAAGGGCGTTCATACTACCGATACCGATACTGCGAACCTTGCTGGCGTAGAAACTTTAAGGGATATCCAAAATTATGAGATAAATATACATGGTTTTATATTCACATGTGTTTTTTTCTCACTTAGATGCACGCTTTGGTTTTGCACCTAGGCTCTAGAGACCTTTGCTCCTAGGTGTGCTTTTTGTCTTTGGCAACTATAATCTGGACTCATCCTTTTCTTTTACTTTCCTAACAAATCCTATTTCAGCAATCTAATATTGATCCCCCCTTTGCCATTCTTTCTTTTCCTCTTTTTAGTCTATTCGTTCTGAAACCCAATTTAAACTAATTTATCTATATATATTTTCCGAGACCTAATTTTAACTCAATTTTCTATATATTTTAACTCAATTTTCTATATATATATATATATATATATATATATATATATATATATATATATTGTATGTCCAACTGGGCCCGCCCGGGACCGTGGACAGCCACCCAGCCATCCCGTGCGGGTGAGGCTCGAACCCAAGACCACCTCTCGGGGAGCCATCCGTCCTACCACTAGGCTAGGACCCCGGACATTATATATATATATATATATATATATATATATATATATATGGAAAAAAAAAAAAATATATATATATATATGGAAAAAGGTAAATTTTATTCCAAACGAAAAGCCATATTCGTACAACATACAAATTGAGTGGGACTCCCACTCAGCACTCATCCATTCTCCATAGCATTTACATCAAACTCAATATTATGGAGAATGCCAACCGGAGGTGTGACTAGTCCCTCAAAGATCCGGCGGTTTCGCTCCCGCCAAACATGCCAAACCGAAGCCGCCAGACGAACTCTGGCTGTGCGGAACCAGTCGTGACCTCGACCCCTACTATCTCGAATCACCTGGATGATGTCCCCAATGCATTTACCAGAGGCGTACACTCCCAATACCCGACTCTGCTCCGACCATATCTGCCATGCCAGAATGCACTCGAAAAATATATGTTTAATAGACTCAGGCTCCAAGCAGCAAAGCACACAAATGGGATCCGGCACTGGCACTCCAAAAGAACTCAGTCTATCCCTCGTCAAGAGGCGACCCAGAAGAAGCTTGTAAACACACAACTACATCTTCCTGGCCAGACCCGTACACCAGACGAACTCGTAATCAGAACTCAGAGGAAAAGTGTGTCGGATAAGGTTGTAGCAACTACGGAACTGGAACTCCCCCGAGCCTGAAGAAGCACCAGTCGGCTCCCAAATCCACCGATCCGCAGGCAAAGCCGGATCAATGACTGTAGCCCTAATGAACCCTCCCAGCTCCTCTGTGTACCGATACGATTCCGGCCTCCACTCTCCATCTCGTAAGATCCGACTACACCTCAGACCTCGCCTGTCCTCTGTGTGAGTCGGGGGTCCCCTGATGTCTAGCAACGAACTCCGATCAATCCAAGGGTCCCGCCAGAGGTCCGTACCCGACCCATCCTTCATGACCCTCCGGATAGCAGACTTGAGCACACCCCTGTGTCTCAGGACAGTCTTGAACGTGACAGAATGGTTGTTATCATGAGAACACGTCCAAAAATTGCTCTGCTTCACGTATCTGCTGTGCATCCAGTCCGCCCAGAGAGACCCCCCGCTAATGAATCTCCAGGCCAGCTTGAGCGCAGAGGCCTCCCTGATCTCCAGTAACGGCCTGAGCCCCACACCTCCCTCCTTCCTGGGACGGCAGAGCTGCTCCCACGAGATCGCATGCATACTCCCCTCCAAAGGAAATCAGCACAAAGACGCTCCACTCGCCGAATAGTGGCCACCGGGAGGAGGATGGACTGTAGCCAAAAGTGGGCCACAGCCGAGATCACAGATCTGATCAGCTCTATGCATCCGCCAAAAGACAGACCGGCAGCTTGCCAGCCTTCTACTCTCCGCTGGACATACTCCACCAGGCCCTGGCAGTCCTGATCCTGCGCATAATTGACTGTGAGGGGCACCCCTAAATACCGCACCGGAAGATCACTCCTCACTATACCCAGGACATCAGTCCGCTCCTCCTTCTGGGAACACCGGGAACTGAAATAGACCTGACTCTTATCCCTGTTCAGCTGGAGACCCGAGAAGGACTTCAAATCTTCCATAATACCCGCAAGCGTCTGCAACCCCATCGTCGTAGGCTGGATGAAGACCAGTAGATCATCAGTATATATAAGGTGGGTAATTGAAGGGACCATCCTTCGAAACAGAGGCACCAGCCGTCCACGGTGCACTGCCAGGTCCATCAAACAAGTAAAGTATTCCATCACAAGCGTGAACAGGTAAGGGGACAATGGGTCACCTTGCCTAAGTCTACGGTTGCTCTGGAAGTACCCATAAGGAACGCCCTGGATGAGAACTGAGAAAGTAGGGGACGTGATGCACTCCCTGATCAACGCAACCCAGTGATCCGCGAATCCCATGGCAGACATCAGATGGCAGAGGAAGTCCCGATTGACCATGTCATACGCCTTCCTCAGGTCCAGTTTAATACAAGCTTTCTTCCCACCAGGTCTGCTGAATCCCCTCACCATCTCATGCGCCAGGAGGCTATGCTCTGCAATCGACCTCCCCTTGATGAACGCAGCCTGGTTTGGAGAAACTAAGTCCTGCATGATTTCCTCCATCCGACGGCACATAAGGTGTGTAATTATCTTATAAAGATAATTACAACAAGCAATAGGTCTGAAATCTGCCAATGCAGTCGCGCCCTCCTTCTTAGGCACCAAGGTCAGGAAAGTGTGATTCAGCTCCTTCAAAAGCTTTCCCTTAGTGAAGAACTCCTGGACCACCTCCACAACCTGAAGCTTCAGAATATCCCAATGGCGCTTGAAGAAACCACTGCTGAAGCCATCCGGACCTGGGCCTTGTTGGGGTCCGCCACCTTGACAATAGATTCCACCTCCTCCAATGTGACAGGGGCAAGTAGGATGCTATTCCCAAATGGAGTCACCAACCGCTTCGTAACAACCTCTGGGAACACGGACATGTAGTCAGTCTGGAAATATAAATCAGAATAGTACCTGACAGCCTCGCCCTGAATCTCAGCCGGCGTCCCCACCAGAGTGCCATCCGCATCAAGAAGCTGGGATATGTGATTCCGATTCTGTCTAGTCCGGATAACGTCATAAAAGAACTTGGAGCATTCCATCCTTCAGCCAGGAACATTTGGCTCGCTGGGCCGGGCTAATTTTCTTCTGCAGCCTCAGAATGTTGACTTCTCCAATCAGCTCCTTCTCTCTAGCCGCCAGATCCCCATTGAGCATGTCAGCTTGCAAATTCTGCTGCAGAGATCTCAACTCAGCCTCCTTGTCTTCTAGAGTGGACTTGGGTAACCCCTGCACCCAACTCCTGAGAGCTCTCTTCGTGGCCTTGAGGCGGCGAACCAATCGGAATTGAGCCGTCCCCTCCTGACCGCTGGACAGCCCCTCTGCGACAGCCTCAAGGTAGCCCTCCGAGAGATACCAACTGTTGTTATACCTGAATGGACGGGACTTTCCAAGAGCTCGAGCAGAGAAGCCAACCCTGATGGGGGAGTGATCGCTCGTCCCAGCTGCCAGTCCCTCAGCCGAAGAGTTGGAGAAGTGACGGAACCACTCCTCGTTGCCCAGAGCTCGATCTAGCTGACAAGCAATCCGGTTGTGAGTAGCTTTGTTGTGCCGAGTCCAGATGAAGCCTGAGCGAGACAGCTCCCGTAGCCCCGCAAGCAGGAGGCATCTCTGAAAATCATAAAGGATAGAATCTGGAACCGGACGACCATCCAGCTTCTCCCCATGATGCATAAGAGCGTTGAAGTCCCTGATCAAGAGCAGAGGGAGTCGCGACGACTCAGCAGCACCGGAAACACGAGAGATGTCGCCCCAAAGAGACTCCCTTCTCCTTCTGTCATTGTGGCCGTAGACCGTCCCCAGTAAGAACCGGAAGCACCCTTGTTAACGAAGGAGATGGTAATCAACTGCTCCGTCATCAAGATCAAGTCACCATCCCAACTCTTCGAGTTCCAGCGAACCCAAATCCTGGCCATGTCACAAAGGGCCAGGTTGTGCAGCTGGGCCCAATGAGAAGGGGTCTGCCGAGTAAGGGTCTTCTCCCCTTTGATCTTGGATTCTAAAATAACAGAAATGTCACACTTCTCTCTGTGGAGCACCCCACATATCTCTCTCCACCTCCCTAGCGAACACGCCCCCCTCACATTCCAGGCGATAATGGCCATTAATTAATGAGAGGTGTGGCCCCCTGAGAAACTCCCGGACTGGCACCTGGGGAAGGTGTCGCATTCGTCGCTAAAGGATCCTCATCCATACCAGTCGGAGCCGTCCGTTGGGGGACGACCTGAGATAACACCAACGCCCAGGCAGGATTGTCAACACACACTGCCTCCTCTCTGTCTGTGGTACGACCCTCCATCATGGAGGGGCCATCTCGCAGCACCCCGACCGCACGTCTCTTCCTACAGTAAACCTGTCCTCCAGCCGAACCGCCCTCCCCTCGTGCCTCAGTCTCCGACGCAGCCATGCTTCTGGTAACTATACTACTCGGCCCCTGACCAGTAGATACAACCCCACCCGTTGTAGCAAGTTGGGTAGAAACAACGAGGCTCAAACCGACATCCCTCCCCTGATTAGTAACCTCCTCCTCCACGACCACCACTCTGCTATCATCTCTGAAATCCATATCACATGGGGCTTCGGGGACCTCTCGAGGCACTGGCCAGATGCCCGAAACAGGAACAACGAGAACAGGTAGGCGGAACCCATTCATACTCCACCTTCTGGGTAAGCACCTCCCCAGAAGGGAGCTCATACTCCACCATCTTCGGGAGCTCCCCCCCTGCCCGAATTTCCACAAAGATTCTCGCGTACATTAACCGCGTCCGAAAGGTAGTAGCCTCATCCGCCTTGATCGGGGTGCCCACCAAACTTGCAAGACGCATCAACAGGGGAATGCTCCAAAACCCAACCGGGAACTCGGGGAATCGGATCCATACTGGGATGGCATTCAAAACTTTCCTCTCGCATCGCAGCTCTGGAGTCCACTCCTTGAGAATGATCAGTCGGCCGTCGAACGTCCAAGGGCCGCCTTGGAGGATCCTAGCGACATCCTCCACCAGCCCGAACTTCACATAATAGAAGCCGTTCTCACGAGCATAGAACTCCATACTCCCCTTCGGCTTCCAGACTCGCGCTGCATAGCCCCGGATCTGCCCGTAGAAAGGCTTGTTGCCCAAGACATACAGGACGAGGGTATTCTTCCAGTACGCTGTCACCTGCTGGATCTCCTCCGCGGGAAACACAGCCCGGTAACCCCTCCCAACCTTGAGCGGCAGGACGTACTCCATCGATGTGGGGGATTTCGGCCCCACCGGTTTGCAGATCTCGGCCCAGGACCGTACAACAGGCCGTGGGGACGTCCCAATAGGCCTATGGGAACTCACCGGACGGGAAGTCCCAGGTCCCTGAACATCCAGATCCACTACCTTACTCTTCCCCTTAGCCGCCGCGGTCGCCTTTGGCCGCCAACCCATCGATCGCCCAGCAGACACCCCCGGACCCCGGCTAGGCCGAGACCCTGTTCCGTTCAGACGATTTTCGGGATGGCGATCCCGAAACTGACCCTGTCCGCCACCCGTCTTCCCCCCGGTCTTCGACACACAACGGCGCGTAACCGTCGTCCATCCTCCACCCTCCGACTGACTCCTCAGAGATCCGGACCCCGCTCTGAATTCAAAGTTCGGATCCAATGTACTCGACCCCCTTCCCGTGAGGTCCGACCCCTTCTCCGTAGAGCCCGACCCCTCCCCCCCCCCCTCCGCCTGGGGGGGTCGTCAATAGACCTGTCAATGGATAGTCGAAAATTCGAATCCGATCCGATTCCGTATCCGAACTTTCGGATATTTTTCGAAATTTCGGATATTGGATTCGGATATCCGAATATTTTTCGGATATTATCCATTTTCGGATACGAATTCGGATATTAAGGTATTCGAATCCGTTAATATCCGATCCGACTTTAAATTGCAAATTTCGGATATCGAATTCGGATATCGGATTCGGATATCCGAAATTTTATATATATTATAGTATAATGTATATGTAATATATAATAGAGAAGATTAAAGTATTTTATTCTCAACAGACTTTTACATAAATTAATTATAATATAATTTATATATAATAGTAATATATATTAATTACAATTTACAACAGAAGAAGAAATGACTCAAATATGTAGAGAAATTGAATTTGGTTTTCGGATATTCGGATAATAACTAAATTTTTAATATTTTGGATTTCGGATATTCGGATAATAACTAAGTTTTTAATATTTCGGATTTCGGATATTAGAATACTAGCATTCGAATTTTTTAGCTAATCGGATCGGATATTATCCGATATCCGTTAAACTAAACGGATACAAATTCGGAGTGTCAGAAGAGATATCCGTTCGGATATCGGATCGCATTCGGATATTACAAAAAAATTTCGGATACGGATACGGATATTGTTCTGTCCGTACCGATAAGCATCCGTTGACAGCCCTAGTCGTCAACACCACCGGGGGGTCCACCCGACCCCCCCCCCCCCCCCCTTTGCTCCCGCCCCCCCTCCGGCCGCCGGGGGGGTACTGCCGCGCGCGCGCGCGTGAGGGTGTCCGCCTGACCCCCCCGTTCTGGCTCCCGCCCCCCCCCCCCCCCCCCCCCCCACAGTGCCGGGAGGGGTGCCGCTCTGCTTGCCCGAGGCTCGCCGACCGCCGGCCAGGGGGTCCGGCGGTCGTGGGGGCGGCCCGTGGCCAAACCCTAGATCCGCGCCTCCATCGGGAGAACGATCGCCCGCTCCTCCAGACATTTTATTATATATATATATATATATATATATATATATATATATATAGCAAATGACCTCTAGCCTAGTGGTTAAGAGAGATGCATGTGGCCCGAGTGGTCAGGAGATCGATTCCCGGTGGGAGCGTTCGCCACAATTACCTTCTTTCAAAAAAAAAAAATATATATATATATATATATATATATATATATATATATATAAAGGATTGGGGAAGACAATAGAATTACACCTACTCAATTGTAATTAGCATAATGCAGATAAAAGATTTCTAGTTTAAATTGCAGTTACTCTTTTCGTTGCAGTTCAGAGTTGTAACTAGTTTACTGTCATTAGTCGTGCTCCACAGACATGCGTGCACACATGTGCATGTAAGAATACTTGCACTTGTTTTCATTTATTTTGATCTATAATTTAATTGAAGTTATGATCCTTACCTACTATCGAGGATTTATTACTTCACTGTTTCTTGCAGTAAGGGCAGGTACTGGTGGTGATGAAGCTGGGATATGGGCTGGTGACCTTGTAGGTAGATGATACTTTTATCTTTTAAACTAGGGATAAAATATGTAACTTATTTGTCTGATTAATTGATCTACACATTTTATAGCGGTTCACATTAATCACACCAGATTTACTTGCGGATAAGATACATCCTTTAATTTGTCTTTACTGTTAACCTTCTGTCCCAACCAGTTTAGTTATAAAGCTACCCTGTCCCTGCAATATATAGACAATAGATTAATATACAACTATTCTATGGAGATGTTACACAGTCAATTGAGTTGTGGATTTCAGTGTAGACTAACCTCTAATGCGTAGACAATAGGTTGTTATGCACTCCTCTACTAGTCTATGGAGACTTATACACTCCATGGGATCTTTGCGTATATCAATTGTGTTGTAGATT
Organism: Iris pallida; assembly: GCA_029216955.1. Lineage (NCBI taxonomy): Eukaryota > Viridiplantae > Streptophyta > Magnoliopsida > Asparagales > Iridaceae > Iris > Iris pallida. The sequence continues at coordinate 15,733,638 of JANAVB010041419.1, read as the reverse complement.
CCAGTGATAGAAAAATATTCATTTGACTAATACTATGTTGTCCTCAATTCATAAGATCTGATGTCCTTTGGTCCACTTGGGACAAACTTATTACAGAATACAAAAATAAATCACAATATTGTTTTCTTCTTCAAAATTTTGGATGAACAACTTCCTAGTTTCTAAAATCCATGATACTGCTAGAAGCACTACTGGTAGTTTCAACCACCACTTGTGCTGATCTACTGAACGGTTTCAAATTTCCTTGTGCGACTCCATGAGTTTTCTTTCTATCATATAATTGTGGATTGGTATGCAGGTTCGTATGTATCAAAGGTATAGTGAGCGGAACTCTTGGAAGTATGCCATAATTTCTAGTTCAGAGGTACTTCAGTTACTGTCTTATGATCGTCCTTTATGCTAATACGAATTCATGATTAATAACTGAAGATATGTAGGCTGAAAAAGGTGGATACAAGACATGCGTAATGGAAATTAAGGGAAAACGAGTCTACAGTAAACTAAAATTTGAGTCCGGTGTTCATCGTGTTCAACGAGTACCCCAAACGGAAGCACAGGGACGTGTGCATACATCTACCGCAACTGTTGCAATTATGCCCGAGGTAAGTCTGATTAGTGAATAATTTCATGTGTCCAACTTCATATATATTTAGATTTATCAAAAAATGTTGATCATTCCATAGTCCATATTCATCACTTGGCACGACAGAGGTAATGCTAACTAGATGGATTCTCAAGAAAGATATGCGACCTCATTAGCAGATAACTTTTTTTTATCTACAATTTTGAACTTTAAAGTATTTAAATTTAATTATTTATGTTCTATATTATTTGGATGGTTTTCTAATGACTTGACTTATCTAGTCCTTGTAATGGAATATTTTTTGGGGACAAGCATCATCAAATACATAGCAATTTAGGGACATATGATCTTTAAAATGATCCTTAGGAGTCCCAGGAACTCGGACTTTTGTTTCAAGACCTTCCCAACGTATGATTATGCATTATAGCTTTTAGAAGTTGTGATTCCAAAAGTGCATAGCGTGTTAATTACATATTCCGAAATACATTTATAGTCCCTTGAGATATATTTTCATCCTGCTGTGATTTATTTTTTCTCACACCTACTTTAGAGTCTGGCTAAGGCATGTTTATGAGCAAGGTGTTATAGTATGATTTTCTTTATTCTTGTATGTCTGTGTACCATTCAGTTCATTACATTTTATTTTTGTTCTTAAAGTTAGAGATTACTGATGCAAAGTACTTATATTGAATAAAATCTAAAAAAGGGTCCCGATTTCTCAGGTTGATGAAGTTGAAGTAGTTATTGATCCAAAAGACATTGAACTTACGACAGCAAGATCTGGGGGTGCTGGAGGTATTAGCCTTTGAGATAGAATCTCCTTCTGCAAATGAGGAACTAGTCGTTACATTTCTTATTTGAAATATGTTCTGATTTTTGTTCTTCTGTTGCTGTACCCTGCATCTGCAGTTAACACTTTTTTATAATTTTATTTACATGGTACCAAGTTCTATATTCTTGTCTTTAACTGGACTCAGGTCAGAATGTCAACAAGGTGGAGACAGCTGTTGACCTTTTCCACAAACCAACTGGCATACGCATCTTCTGTACTGAAGAAAGAACTCAGCTTAAAAACAGGAATCGTGCTCTTCAATTATTGCGAGCAAAGCTGTGAGTTCATTAGGGCTCATAGATGTCAACTATTCTATTTTCTTTATATTAAATACTTCTGATCTGATGTCATGGTGAAGGTGTATGATTTAAAAACCATTTTCCATAGTGGTTATATTGAGACATTAATTGTGATATGCGACTAGTAATTTTGTAATGGATGTGTAGTCAGTTATGCCTTGTCAAAGTTGGTAGAAGGGCCAGGATGTTTTTATTTGCTTGTCTAATTTAGTAATCAATACACGAGGAGGGTGTCTCTATGCCTAAATAGTAACAGTAATTACTTGCAACTTGGATAAGTAGGGATCTCAGATATATGTTATTTCTATAGTTGTTGGGCCTGCTTGTGTGTCCGTCTGTACCCATGTCTAGGATTTTCCTTATACTTTGTGGACGCAATTGAAAGTAGCTTACTATCCCCAAAATTTTCTCTAAGTGTGTACAAGTACACTGTCCGAATACAGTTTGGAAACATCACACATTTCAATCAGTAGCTGTTGATGCACATGCTGCTAATATCGTAGATAGTTGCAGCACGACAGACATAACCATGATTTATAACAAAGTTATTTATTGTTAAATCAAGTAAGATGATCAATATCTTTGTTACTTTGGATGGTCTACATCACCAATCGATTTATTTTCTTGTCTTTTATTTTCCTTGTTGGTACTTAAGAAATGACTCCAACAAAAATTTGAAGTAATGAAACATTATATATCAGTGAAATAGAAGGAGTATACTTCAAAACTTCACTCATTTATTTTCCTTGTTGTATCCTTCTATTCCTGGTCAAGGATGTTGTTGTGCTAAACTGCTAATATATTGATGATCTGCTACTTTCTACCTAGACTTGGCTTTAACCTTGAAGTTACTATCTATTTTATTTAATACGACTCTATATGTGTCCTTTTGTTTCAACTCTTTATTCTTCATAGTGGACTTATTATGGATTTCTTCTTGCTGTTACAGTTATGAAATTAAAGTAAGGGAGCAACAAGAATCATTAAGGAACCAAAGGAAATTGCAGGTTAGAAATTTGAAATACGGAGACAGTAATAATTTTTGCAGAGATGCTGGTGCACTATTTCGATCCTTATAATGTTATTGAAATTGCCTGTCCATATTTCCAAGAAATGTAAAAGAGAAATAATAATAGTTTCTATCTTAATGCTTCGATAGGTGAAGTCATTGTTATATTACCTTCCTAAAGTATTTACATCTCATACTGTTGTGGAAAGTATTCATTAACTTGGATCACTTTGAGGTGTATGCTACAAGATTTAAAACTAGGTTCTGTTTTTTAGTCCTCTGGAAGTTTTGGTTTTGAGGGAATTTTAGCTCGAATTTCTAGGTTTATGTTTCTTTAGTAACTAAATAAGATATAAAACAGACTATAATGGAAATTGGGTCAAGAATGTAATCAGGATTCAGGAACATTCCAGTCGATCTGTATGAAACCTATAACTATCAAGTTGACCAGAGTTCCATTAGGCTCCAAAAACCTGATACCTATAATTATTAGGCTGTTGTGTTAGAAATTAATGAAGGAACAGAAAGCTGCTTTGTCCTCTTCGTCCCCCCCCCCCACCCCCCCCCCCCCCCCCCCCCCCCCCCCCCTTCCCTTTTCTCCGTCTTTCTCAATAGTTGTCACATATAACATTCTCTTCTTTAATCAGCCATTTGATGCTTTACATGCATTTAACATTCATGAAACTCTATTTAGGAAAAAACATGCTATTGTGTTTGTTTCTTATATTCTTTGTAATGGAAATATTCCAGTTTGCATGGCACATGTTTCTACTTTCTATTCTTTCAGTTTTCCATCTTTATGTCACTTGCACATAAACATTTCATATTATGTGGTTCACTCCGGTTATTGGATGCTCATCCTTAGTGTTCTGATAAAAATCTATGAGAATTTTGCAGAGATCCACTTCTTCTAATGGTTATATAAAGTTTTATGTGTTGCCAGAATCAGATGCCTGATTGAATTGTATACGAAAACTGCAGGTTGGTACTGGTGCTCGTGGAGAGAAAATAAGGACATATAATTATAAGGTTGAAAACTAACCTGCTAGTAGTTAATTTGTTGTAATATGCTAAATATTTCTTTATTATTATTATTATTATCTTATGTTGGTATCTTTGAACAAAAGAAGGGATGACATTTCCTTTACCGAGAAGTCATTGGAACAAATCATATGATGTAAGCCCTGACGGACATGTTTGTTGGTTTGTAGGACAATAGAGTAACTGACCACCGGTTGAAGATGAACTTTGAGCTTACATCCTTTCTCTTGGGTGATATTGAGACAGCAGTGCAGGTTTGTCATTTGAACATTGGTGTGCTTCTGTTTTTCAAATTAACTCAGAGTTCTGTTGCTTGATGAATTGTTTGCTCAGATAGGTGGCCTTATTACATATTGGTTTTCATTACTTTCATACAGATATCGGCGTGCTTCTGTTTTTTTAGATTAACTCCAGAATTCTGTTGCTTGATGGGTTGCTCAGATATGTGGTCTTATTACATATTGGTTTTCATTAGTTTCATACGGACTACATATACTGAAGCAGATGTACTTTCCTGTTTTGTGAACTCTTATTGTTAGGTTATAGTCCTTGGTTTCGGTATCCATTGCAAGGTTGTGAAAAGCGGTAGGTGCTAGTCGGGCGGGCATCCGCCGCCTAGCGCCTAGCCCGCCTAGGCGGCTCAAAAAAAAAATCCAAAAAACCTACTGAAAATTGAAGAAAAAGTCCATAAAACCCCAAAACATGCATAGTCGGGCGTCGGAGGGGACTAGGTGGGCATCGGGCTGGCACCAGGCGCCTAGGCGGCTGCCTAGGCCCGCCTTTTAGAACAGTGATCCATTGTGGGTCCTTAAAGAGGGTATCAATTCTTGCAATTTGGCAGTTTTAACAGTTTTGGGTAGAATTCACTTTCAACTTCGAAATTTATGATGACTAATAAAATCTAATGGAACATCTTCTCTTTGTAGCATATTAGATAATTCTTCCCCATCCTTCTCTTTCCTCCATCCATTCTCCCTCTTCCCATACATGAGCTACTATTCAAAAAATCTATAATAGATTCCTAATCTGATCCACATTTAGAAGGAAACTAGCTTTTAACATGTGATCAAGACGAGCAAATTCTAGATGATTGTCCTCCAAAGTAAGAGCATAATAGTTGGTCATTTTCTTTCAGTGTTTTTTTGATAAAAATAATTATATTGTCACTTCGCATTTAGTTTCACATAGGGTAATAATATGTCAAGTGCTTATATTCTAAGGCAACTTTTGAAAATCTTTGTTGGAATAAGAAATATTTTAGAAGACTTATATGTAAACTTATTTTGTTTTGTCTTAAAAAATGATACTTTCTCTGATTTGAAGAAATAATGGATAGTTTTAAGATAATAGTTTACCTATGCTAGGAATATTGACATTAAGCTGAGAGTTCTAGTTCTCGTACTTTGGACTAGCAATTTTTTCCCCTTTAGCTCGAATATGAAACATTGTTTTTTTGTTTTGTTTATGTTTTTGCATTGTCTACTTGAAGGTATGATATATTAATCCAAACTATAGGTGCCTGCAAGTTTATTTGGTTGCCACCTGCTAATCTTGTTTTATAAAATCAGTTGAGTACTAAATACCATTAGATCTTTTACAACTTAAATTAGAGCAACTGCAGTTGAACACAAAATGCGCAAAGATTTTGTCATTAGATTCATTGCACATTGTTAACAATTAAGGAACTATGCCATTAATTTTCCTTGCATAAAATGCATCTTAAATACATTATTGTCAGTTCCATCATTCATATTGGTGATATACAAGTTGAAGCTGTGTAGTTGTGCTTAAAAGTGCTTATCAATCTTGCTTTCACTAAAACGCCAGTGAATAGAAATCTCTATCTTAAGTAACCCACTCTCTTTCTTTGGTTACTTCTTCTCTTTTGCCTGAACAGGAAGTGTATTATTAAGAGTCGCTGTACAAACTGTTGTAGCAATTGAGAGTTCTCTAAGTGTTTTGTTGGTTTTGTTTTCTTACAGTCTTGTATATCAATGGAGCAGAAGGAACTTATGGAAGAACTGGCAGAGTCCGTGACTGCCACCAGTGTCTGACATAATCGTTCCTGACCGTATCACTTTCAATTGAGAACAAAGTTTCCTATGCTTGAAAACCTGACTGGAGCACTCTGGCCAGTTACAGAAAATTACAGAGGAGGAGGCCATTGAGTATTATTGGAGATGGTAAGAGGCTATTCAACAAATAGTGTGCTGCTTTCAGAACTAGGCATTGTGGTTGGTTTTAGCTTGGCTGTTCACTGCTGTGAATGGGGTAGGGGGAAGATTTGCAGACGTTGGCAATAATAATGTAATATGATGCATAATATGTACCGTTCTTGTTTCTTTCTTATGTGGGCGCAAACACAACCCATTATCAATTGGATTGGATAGTCCTAACGTCTTCATCAATTAAAACAAAAAACTTGTGAGTTTACAGTGGTGAAATTCTTTCATTTTTCATTTTGATCTCCCTTCATGTTTGTTATTGACTTCGTATTCAAAACTAATGTGGTGATGGACCACTCGGCCTAGCACTTGAACGTTGTTGCAAAAAGCATTGGTTGTTGCTAGAGATCCATATCTTCCTTTCTTTTCTATTGTGTTATGTACTTCTTCGGTCTGGATATATATATGTGTGTGTGCGCGATCGCGCACGCGCAGGGTTCTCCTCCTGCATGGGAGGATCACTCCTCCGATTTTGTGCCCTCCCTTTGGGTTGGTGGAGTTAGGCTATCTAGATCAAGCTCACTTGAATTTTTCTAATACTTCACCAATTGAAGGTTTTTTTGCGCATACAAGTGCCTTAAATATGTTGTTTATATTCTCGTACGTGTCTTCTTCTTTTTTTAATCCAGCACGTGCGGGATCAGTTAAATTGTGTGTTTCCGCGTACGATTTTTAGCCGATCGTCATATCATTTCAGATTCTTTGTGTGGATCTTGTCCGCACTGACTTTGTCATCATCGTCCCACACGCGCACCTCACGCGCTGCAGAGCTCCATGAGACGGTCGACGGTTTTCGACGCCTGCAACTCAACGTCTCGCTTTGCCCACGACGCCAAAGGTGCTCCCGACGTCTTCACGACGCCTACGACAGCCGATGCCGTCTAGCCACCCATTCTATGCGCACGACGTCCTTACGATGTCTTTTCGACGCCCTTACGGCGCCGTACGACGGGCCGTGTGGTCGGCTGTCATTTATATCCGTGGTAGAATGGTGCCGGTCCTCGACTGTCCGCGCGGTGTCCTAGCCGTTGAGTTTTCATGCACGAGCGTCCCATTCTGGTCCACGCCAGTTCAGATCGTGACCATTTTTTTATGAAGACTTGAGCACAAACTATTATCAAACAAGAAGTTGAACTTGCTAAAATGATTGAAGATGGTGAAAACCGCTAAGCAGAAGGAGCTGCTATAGAAGAGGAAAGCAGTAAAAAAATGTGTTAAGGATATGCTATCAAGTTAGCGGAATAACTTCCTGGATTGTCAGAACCATCGTTACTCAAAGTAAATCGATAGTCTTTTGCCTCGATTTACTCACAGGAATCAACAAGTTTTGAAGAACTTCTAGAACGCTCTCCTTACCACCTCCCTTGTCGGAAATAGCACTGATGTGATGATGGACTACTCGGCCTAGCGCTTGAACTTTGTTGTAAAAAACATTGGTTGTTGCTAGAGATCCCTATCATCTTTTCTTTTTTATTGTGTTATGTACTTCTTCAGTCTGTCATATGCCAAGAGATGGTGCTCTTTTCATATAGGAGAACAACCACCTTAGTTTGTTACAGAAACTAAATAACCCACTAACAATGTGGAATAACATTTAGGGGGGTGGAATACTATATAGCCGGAAATTCTATATTCCCGGAAATTAAATTCCAAGAAATTAAATTTCCTGAAAAATTACATTCTCATGTTTGGTGACAATATAAATATTCCCGGGAAAAAAATAAAAAATAATAATAACGAAAAAATGAAAAATATAAAAAAAATCGGTAAAAACGAAAAAAAATCGGTAAAAACGAAAAACAAATGGTAAAAACGACAAAAAATCGGTAAAAACGACAAAATAACAAAAAATGACAAAAACGACAAAAAATCGGTTAAAACGACAAAAATGACCAAAAAGCGACAAAAAATAACCAAAAAGCGACAAAAACGATAAAAAATTGGTAAAAGCGACAAAAAACGACATAAAATCAGTAAAATGACCAAAAAGCGACAAAAACGACAAAAAAAGACTAAAAATCGGTAAAAACAACAAAAAAAACTACAAAAACGAAAAAAAATTGCTTAAAACGACAAAAATTGACAAAAAAGACAAAAAGGACAAAAATTGGGTAAAAACGACAAAAAAAATCAAAAAGTGACAAAAAAGACAAAAAAGGGTAAAAAACGACAAAAAAATCGCTTAAAATAAAAAAAATTTGGTAAAAACGACAAAAAAGACAAAAAGCGATAAAACGACAAAAAATAATCAAAAAGTGACCAAAAAAAGATAAAAATGGGTAAAAACGACAAAAAATCGATTAAAACGATAAAAAAAATTGGTAAAAACGACAAAAAAGCGATAAAAACGACAAAAAATAATCAAAAAGTGACAAAAGAGACAAAAATGGGTAAAAACGACAAAAAATTGCTTAAAACGACAAAAAATTGGTAAAAACGACAAAAAAAGACAAAAAAGCGATGAAAACGACAAAAAAAGAAGAAAAAAATTTAGACAATTTTTTTTTTTGTCCGGGCAAAAAAATACCCACCTATTCTCAAGGGATAGAATTTCCATGTTTTGTGGGTAAACTATTTATTCGAGTATTTATAATTCTCGGAAATAAATGTTTTATAAGCCAAACAAACGTGGTAATAAATTCTCATCTTAAATTTTTTCGGGAATAAAAAAAATACCGCGTACCAAACGCTTCTTAGGAATTAGGAGTAACTTCTGAAGAGGACAATTACCAACTGAACATTCTGCAGCAGTGAGGCTAGTAAAAGTAGCATGTCATGTGTCTTGTACCTGATATGAAATCGAATCGTACGGATCCTATTATCGCTTTAAGGAGGATCTTGTAGCTTCTGTAGAAGCATAATTTTTTTAATATTTAAAGCTACTATTAAGTATAGAAAGAGTGCCACTTGAAATTAGTGCAAATTGGCTTCCATCTAACATTTTCGCATATAGGGCTTCCGCGTAAAAATATGAACAACTACCCAAACGAAGGAGCTCGTTAGAAACCCAGTTATTCTCATTTGATGACCACGCTAAGGAGATTCTACGCTACAGAGTTACTACGAAGTGACTTTCCACGTGGCAAATATTGATAGTGCCAAAGCGGCCATCATCTTTGCGTTGACTCACGCTACAAAGTTTTCCACAGAGAAGGCTCACAGCATTAGTGCTAACGTGGCAGACTGAATGTTCCAGACTGTCAATGTTACAGTTTTCTACACAAAAGATATGCCATACTTAGCTGCTAAGTCTATGCACAGAACTGCTCTACACAAAGATAATGCTTCTCATTCCCCAATAATAATCGAAAATTAATTAAATCTGACGTTTTGAAACTCAAAGCATGTGCTGCTTTTAATGGGATACGTTGAAAGTTCGAAACATCGATCATGATTATGCTACCGTAATCATGTGAACTAATAATATTTCTCGTAACTGATACTATGTGGCGCGAAGATAGTGATCTACGCGTGCGTTCATATTTGGAATTTATGACCAGTGATGTCAATAATTTCCACGTGAAGGCATTTTGTACGAAAATAAGTGAAGCAGTGTAGTCTTGCTCTTTTTTGCGCAAAAAATTATGAAATAGATGTTATAGTACGAATTGGCTATAAATACCTTGGTTTTTGTGCCACCAAGACATCGAAGGCATTGATCTTTAAGCACTTGAGCCGTCTTGCTGCTGATTTCTGTTCTCCATAGTGTTTGTGAGCCAAAAGTTGCAAGTTTTTCCATCTTTGTCTCGGATAGTCAAAGAAGCAAAGCGATCACACGCCGATCAGACTCCATCGCTACTAATCTCCAGAATCTCAAACTTTGTACTTAGAATTCTTGTGTTATTATATCCATCGAAATATGATTCTTTGTTAGCAAGTATATAAAAGTTTTCCTCTGAGAAATTTTTTATACTTCCTTTTTCAAATGAAAACAAATTGCGACTTTGCTGGGAACTACCTTCACCACCGAAGAGAAGGTTGTGGCACTATCCAACTTCACACAGATCAAGACTATGCAAGACACGCTGGTTGTCAAATTCAACCATCAAGCTTTCGAAAATATGCTCTCAGAGGGATACTCAAGCCCTACATCAATGCTCAAGCCAAGGTAGAACCATAAGGCATGGCTACAAAAGCTACGGTTCTCTTATCCAGCGTCGCTGATCATGATAAGAGAAAGAGTATGTTGCCTAGTGGCAACGAGGTTACACTCGTGGGCGGCTCTACTCCAGAGGTTCATGTCCATGACATGGTGGACGACTAGGGCTGCAAACGAGCCAAGCCGAGCCAAGCTTTGGTAAGCTTGAGCTTGGCTTGACTAGAATTAATCGAGCTCAAGCTCGAGCTCGAGCTTGATAAATTTTTTATTTTAGAGCTTGAGCTTGGCTCGAGCTTGTTTATATTAAGCTTGAGCTTGGCTTGGTTTGAGCTCGAGCTTGGCTTGATAAGAAAGCTTGATTCAAGCTTGATAAACAAGCTTGATAAGCTCAAAATCAAGCTTGTTAAGCTTGATTTCAAGCTCGTTCAACTTTATTTCAAACTCATTAAGCTTGCTCGATTTCAATTTAGTTAGATTTGAATTCAAGTACTTGTAATATTAACAATTTAATTATAAATTTTTAATTAAAAAATTCCTTAATATCAATTATTAAGGACATATAAATATATAATGCACAAATATATATAAAATTAGAATTCAATAAAGAACAAATGAGCTTCTAAATAAGCTCCTAAACGAGCTTCTAAATGAGCCAGCTCGCGAGCTCATAAACGAGCCAGCTCGCGAGCTCAAACGAGTCGAGTACTTCTAAGCTTGAGCTTGGCTTATTTATTAAACGAGCTCAAAAATGAAGCTTGAGCTCAGCTTGTTTAGTAAACAAACCGAGCTCAAACGAGCTTTTATCGAGCCGAGCTTCGAGCAGCTCGCGAACGGCTTGGCTCATTTGCAGCCCTATGGACGAGATCCTTAGCAAAGCAACCATGCCCGTTAAGGACAAGAAGTTGCAACGTTCTCGCAATAAATCGAGAGCAAGTCATGCTCATCACAACAAAAGAATGCACTATGATGCTTATGGGTCTGCTGATGAGTGTTCGACAAAGTCTCATTCACTTAGGACTGCATTTGAGATGGATCGACAAAAAACATTGTTGTCAGAAAAGACATACTATAATATCATGAAGAGATAATCTTCCGTAAAGATAAATCTCATGAAGAGATTTAAAATGAGTAGTTATCATTTACTAAATATACCTATAATGGTCAGGTCAATGGGATCCGTTTCGATCGAAATAATAAGAAAACATGTTCTGGATCCTGAAGTACCATATTTAAAGAATTTAAATGCAAATTCTTTATTGTCCTTTAGCATAATATATTTATGTGAACTTGCTGACAGCACTTACACATACACTAGAATGAAATAAGGCACATAAATTATTCTTGATTTAAATGTTTTGATCTTATGAGACATGCATATGAATAATATTTATCTGATCCTCCTTAACGAGATACCACAATAAGGTATGTTTTTTAAACAATGTCAGGTGTTTGGAGATAAATAGAGCAAAATATTGCGACAATCTCCTCAAATCTTTCTTACACTTAATGAAGCAAATAGAGAATGTGTCGGGCTATGATTTCAACAGTTCAACATATCAGGAGGAGTTGCGAGCTTCCAGGAATCACAAATAACGCATGCAAACTCTTTATAAGGACATGAGTATATAAATGTATAGACAAATAAAGTGTTAGGGTGAGATATAATATTCAAATGCATTGGGGGTATATTTTTCTTTTGAATTGATGTAAGAATTAAAATGTAATATCTTTTTATGGGGGATCATCATGTAGATGCAAACATTATGAAGATGTTAACGGAGACATCCATGTCTTTGCGTAGTGTACTATTTTTCTTCGATGATGTTTCTTTTTACTTGATTTTCCCTTAGAAAGGGGGCAATACAATATACTATTTTGTCCAACATGAGATTCCATATATTTTCAAATGGACTCTAAAATGTAAATTCAATACAAATAACATCCCCATCATTTCTAGGAAATTCCTAATAAAATGGTAGAATAAATTAGATGAAAAGGAAAAACTAATAGAAATAAAAAACTATAAATGATAATGAACTCAAATTAGAAGCACAAGTACAAAAGAAAATTCTTGATGACAGTCAAATTAAAATAATTAAAATAGCCATTAAGAAGAAGAAAAAAAATCCAAAAATAACCGAAGAGGAATTAAAGATCAAAAAGTGCCTCTTATACATGCATGCTCAATATGAAGCAAATTTTGAAATGGATAATGCATCCGTTGGATTAGCAAACTTGACGAAATCATCTACAATGAGAGATGTTGATGCCCAAGATCAAAATGAGGATCTGATATAGTCCTATGAGCCATATATATATATATATATATATATATATATATATATATATATATATATATATATATATATATATATATATATATATATATATATATATATATAAAATAAGGGAGGTGAGGTGGCTATGTGTCACTCTCATGCTATCATCATGCACTTGCACACTTTTTGAAATACGATGATAGCATGGAGGTGACACATAGCCGCCATCCGTATAAGGTGGCACCTCACGTCTCTCTCTCTCTCTCTCTATATATATATATATATATATTTTTTTTTTTTTGAAACAATGGGTACTTGTGGCCATGTAATTGTATTAAATGAAGAACTTTCTTACAAATACAAACTCAGGGGGTTAATCCCGTCATACCCGTTCTCCTAACATCATATTCTATATTATGAAGGATACCAATAGCCACCGTACAACTACCGTCATAAAGCTAATTATTCCTTTCTTTCCAGATATGCCAAACGGCTGATGCAAGTCTTCCACATGCTTCATGAAACCAACAAGCTCATCGTCGCCGTGTTGCCTTAGTGAGTTGAACCACATTCTCAATCTCCAGTACGCCATCTGCCGCTAGGCCTAACGCGTAAGCCTACTCCGTCATAAATAACTGGATGTTGAACATCGAAAGAACAAATGGAAAATTGTCTCATCCTCCTGCCGACATAGCCTACATGCAGGATCATCAATCTGTACGCTGAATCTCTGTAGCCTCTCGAACGTGAGAATCCTGCCCAGCACGACTATGTACAAACATAATTGCATCTTCCTTGTAATTCCTTTCATACAGACAATGTCCACATGCTCCATCTCTTGGTATGATTCACGAACCTGATTATATGCAACTTTAAATACAATTTCTCCTATAGATGTTCCCTCCCAGCTCCAGTAATCCTATTTTGCCTCATGATGTATCTTGCACTCATATATCAAACCAACCCAAAACCTCGCCTGAAGAAGATGATCAACCCGCCACCTGCCTATCTCAATCAATCGACTAACGTTGTCTTGCTTGTATGCAGCGTTCCCCATCGGGGCACTATTTCTATATGTATATATGGGGCCTCTTAGGGCTATACGACTTGGGGGATACTTGGAATAATGTAGAGCTATCCTGTGGATGGGGACTGAGCCGGCTGAGAGCCAAACTCGGAGTGGCTCACGACTCGGTTAGAGTCTACATGGGTACATGTGGGTGCAACTTGCTGAGCGGCTGACCAACGGGTCCTGCTAACCGTGTTCAATCACTGACACTTGGGCCAGCAGTTGGGGTTGGGTGCGGGTATGTTTAAGATTAGTTTAATAATTAGAAAAAAATGATTACTAATTCCAAAATTTTAGGTTTTAATCCCTTTTAATTAAAATAATTCCTAAAAATTATTAAAGATATTCAAAAAAAAATCTAGAAAATCTAGAAATATAAAATACTATTCTAGGCCTACGATAATTACTTGGGGTAAAGGACTACGGCAATTTCTCAATGTCCATCGATATTTTGTTTTCTCTAAAATAAATGGTTACTATTTCTAGAAAAATCTGATAAATTCCTATAAATCCTAAAAAATTATTTTAGGATTTTTGGAAGGGTTGGGGTGACATCTAGGCCATAGCTCTTATGTTGGTCCCCTACATGCTCAATACTTCGTATTAGTACCTCTTTTCATTTAGTCAAAAATATGTAACAATTCTTATAAATGCCTATAAATTATAAATAGTCTAAAATGCAACCTAGAGCAATTTACGGTTACATAATCCACATATTACTTTTATTATTAATTAACTTAGTTATTATTATAGGCTTAGGTACGTCGTCTTGGTAATCCCGAATCGCAACACCCTACTACACGTTTCATAAGTGGTTAGTGATTTTAACGGCTTTCCAAATCAAAATAAAATTGAAAAAAACTATCCATTTCTAACTCGATTTATAGGGATGTGAATGATACATGTGCACCCGACGCGAACGTGCCCATCACATCATATCACTTTGCATCATATCACTTTGCACCCATGACCGCGTGACCGCGTCCGAGTCCAAGTTAGGCCCCAAAGGGATTTCTCCCATAAGTAGTGACAAAAACAACTTTTGATTGTTCTTGTACTCACGTTCGTGATATAATAAAAAAGAAAACCAAAAAAATTCAGGTGTAAACTTTCCAATTGGATATGTCTAGCTTAAACTCCAAGCTAGTAAGCACTAAGCACTAGAACTAACTACCTGGGTTATTCCGGCCCGGCCCGGCCCGGCCGGCCCATGGGCTAGATAACCCCTTAAGAATAGAGAGCAAGGAGAAAGGAAATCAGTAAGGAAACTAGGAAAGGATGGATCGGGACTGGGGAGCAAAGCCTGGCGGCGGAGGCGCCGCCTCCGCCCAGAACGAGGCGATCGACCGCCGGGAGAGGCTCCGGCGACTGGCGCTGGAGACCATCGACCTCGTCAAGGACCCCTACTTCATGCGGAACCACTTGGGAAGGTCGGTTGCTCCAAACCCCACCCGCCTCTCCCTCCAGTCGAAACCCTAACCCTAATTTTTTTTGTTTGTTGTAAAATTGTAGCTACGAGTGCAAGCTGTGCCTGACTCTCCACAACAACGAGGGGAACTACCTGGCCCACACACAGGGGAAGCGCCACCAGACCAACCTCGCCAAGAGGGCGGCGAGGGAGGCCAAGGACGCCCCCGCCATGCCCCAGCCCCACAAGAGGAACATCGACCCAAGAAAGACTGGTAATTTATCAAATTTTCATCCCCTCTCCCTCTCTCTTTCTCTCTCTACAACCTTAAAATTTTGATCTTTATGGGATCAGAATTAACTACACTAGCTGCTGCTGTTGGTATTTTTTTAGATAGAATGTAGAATTAGCGGGTCAGTGGGATTCTTTCGTAAAAATAAATAATGGGGGAGTATAAAGAGAGAATTGAGAAGCAAAAAGAACTATATGTGTATTTGCGATTGAGAAAGACAGACGTGTGGGGTTTGATGGTGGTGATGGAGAGGCAAGGGCTATGGGTGTTAATGCCCGAGCTATTCGCGAGCCCGGCTGAAGCTCAAGCCTAAGGGTCTGCTTGGATTGAGGGTTAAGAGAGTTAAGTGAGGGGAAGTTAAGTGAGGGGGAAATAAAACCATGCTTGGTTTGAAGGTAGGGGTTTAGGAGGGAGGGTTATAGAGGGTTAAGTGAGGGTTTATTTCACCCTCTTTTGTCCATTTTTTAACCTCCAAATCGGAGGTTTAACGAGGGGGATTGAGGGATTTTGATTAAAAAGTCATAAATATTATTTATTTGTTCTATAAAATATCATGATTTTTTTTCCTCCATTTTTTCTTGTTTTCGACATGTTGGTTCGTAGCTTCCTAATTTGTGAAAATATTTTGACAAGTTTTAATTAAAATTTTAATCAAATTTAATTTTATAACATACGTAATAAGGTTATTTTGGCAACTATCATATTTTTACTAATCCTCATCTTCCTCAAAACCTCCAATCCAAACAAGAGTTATTAAATACCCCCCACTTAACTCTCCCTTCAATCCAAACAAGGTTCTATGTATTGACTCTACTCCCCCTTACTTAACTCCCCCTCATTTAATCCCACTTAACTATGCTTATTTTTTTCCCTCAAGCCAAGCAGACCCTTAAGAGAGTTAAAGTGAGGGAAAATTAAGTGGGGAAAAAATCTTGCTTGGTTTGAGGATGGGCGTTTGGGGGAGGAAGTCAAGCTCAAGCCTAAGGGTCTACTTGGATTGAGGGTTAAGAGAGTTAATTGTGGGCGGGGAAAAAAAACCTTGCTTTGTTTGAGGATGGGGGTTTGGGAGGGGATGTTAGGCTCAAGCTCAAGCCTAAGGGTCTACTTGGATTGAGGGTTAAGAGAGTTGAGTGAGGGGAAATTAAGTGAGGGCCCTGCTTGGTTTGAGGGTGGGGGTTGGGAGGGGAAGTATAGAGGGTTAAGTGGGGGTTTGTTTAGCCTTTTTGTCCATTTTAACACCCCAAATCGGGGGTTAACGAGGGAAAATGAGAGGTTTTGTTTTAAAGAACATTAAATATCTTTTATTTTCTATAAAATATTATGATTTTTTTTTTTTTGCTTTCAACTTGTTGCTCCGTAGCTTATAAACAGTAGAAGTCTATAATTCTCATGTTACTTAATTTTATTGTGTTTGGATTCTAGTTTTTTTAATATAGGTATCAGATTTGTAGCTATTATTTTTTGTGAAGATATTTTGACAAGTTTTAATTAAAAATCCATTCAAATTAATCTAATTTTATGCCATGTGTAATTTTTTGTAAATATTTATTTTTATTAATCTTCCTTTCACTCGAAACCTCCAATTCAAGTAAGAGTTATTAAACACACCCCACTTAACTTTCCCTCCAATCCAAACAAGGTTATATGTATTGACTTTCCTCCCCCTCACTTAACTTCCCTTCACTTAACCCCATTTAACTCTGCTTATTTCCGCCCCTCAATCCAAACAAACCCTAAAGGAATCCGGCCTGAGGTTAGAGGTAATCGGCTCTCGAGCTGGCTCTTTTTTTATGTATTTATATGAAAGAAATATATCACACTTATAGACTTTTTCAATTTGTTACTAAGTTCAAATGCACACTTTTAGTTTGATATTAAGCTTACTTAGCTACATTCCTTGTGAGGGCAAAGCTCTTGAACTCATCAAGCTTTTCCGACTAAATGAGCAGTTCGCATGCCAAGCTCGAGCTCGCGAAGAGTATAAAGAGCCGAGCTTGAGCTCAAATTAGGCTCGTGTTAAGCTAGAGATTGAGCTTGAGCTCTACTTTTCCTGAGAGTTTCGAGCCTGAGCATGGTGGTGCTCGATCACAGCTCTTCTTGTTAACACCCCTACGTGGGGCTGCATCACTTTTTTTGGTAGATGTGTCATGAAACTAATTCGTGGGTAGGGGTTTGATGAGTGGAATTTGCCAATTTTAAACACTTACACCCTTCTTTTGTGACTTAAGAAAAAATAAGCAAGGGAGGTTTTCTAAAATTTCTATTAGCATGAGAACCGAAAACAAATTAATGACCCAATATTTTGGTTCCCCTCCCTCTTCCTCTCCAAACCCAAATCTTTGAGAAATCCAAAATCCTAGATTTTTTTTATTTGTCATTGACCATCATCACAAACGAACACAGGCCTTTTGGATGATATTCAGTTGGGAGTAATCTTGTTGGATGACACTTGACGGGTAATATAGGATTTTTGGATTTCTTGAAATATCTGGGTTCAGAGAGGAAGAGGGAGGCATGGGAGAAATCAAAATTTAGGGTTCTTAATCTTTTTTTTTCTTCTTTTCTTCTCATCTTAATCCAAATATTTTCTCCCCTTTCTCTAAACACAAAGGCGTAAGTGTTTGATATGTCACATTTTATGGAAAATCATCGAAACCATATTCCTCTGAATTAGTCTCATGACAACATTACATAGATATTTCTTAGGATTCTTTATTTGTATAAGAGATTTGATATTATATATGCTTAGGAGTTAATTTTTAGCCGTCTAGGATTAGTTTTTTAATTATGGCCGCTTTAAGTTAGAAGGACTAAGATTCTATAAAGGCTATAAATATAGTCTATGGGGCTTTCAAGAACCGAACCCGATACAAAGAAAATCCCATCTCACTAAAAAATGACAAGTTTCGGTCTTGCAGTCTTCAAAGCTCTCAAGAGAGGTTGTTTGACAGGTGGCGCGAGTGCCCCCCTATGGGGGTTTCGTTGTCCGGTCAGTCGAGGGGGTAGCGACCCTCGTAGGGGTGTGGGGGCGGAGCCCTTGTTAGAAAAATTTTTGCTGAAGAGAAGGAAGGGACAATCTCTCGCTGAGTTGCATAGGAAGTTCTATGCGAAAATTGTATTTCAACGTAAAGTGTGTCCATGCTGAAATCTCAGTTCCGTGTGGATAATTCCCATGCTGAAATATCAATACACGCGTGGGAGGCCTTAACGCGGAAATCCAATTCACGCGTAGGGGGCTCCGTGAATCTTCTTCTCGTGCTCCAATAAATATGAGAAGTAATAGCGGTCGTTACATATCCCGAGGCGACGTCACATTAAACGCAGAATGTTATGAAATATGATGAATCGATCATGATTACGCCGCAATAATCATTCTATTAACTTCAGTCGGCGTAAAAACTAGCCATGTGGTAGCTGATCCTTGATTCACACGGAACATTCTCGATGGTTACGCGTGAGAAGATAGAGTGTTGCGGAAATCTTATTCCCGCACAAGTGTAGCATGCACGGAGATTGTACAAAATTGCTTATTTTTCCGCAAAATTGGAACAATCAGCCGTTTTAGCTGACTTGGCTATAAATAGTCTCGATTTTTGTGCAACAAAGGTACGACTCCTAAGCATTTCAAGTATCGCTTGCGAGAGCACTCTGCTTAACAGTGTTTGTGAGCACCGGAACACTTTGCAAGGTAGTCAACGGAGCGAAGTTATGACGTGCCGATCAAGCCTCCACAGCTACATTCTCTAGATCTCTTTCTTGTGTTTGAATTCTTTGTATAATTACAGACTTACAGTTGTTGTAATAGGAATCCTTTATCATACACAAGTTATAAAAGTTTTCTCAAAGAAAATTGTTCTCTCTTTTTCTAATCGAAAACACTTGGAGAGAAAGGAAAGAAATATATATATATATATATATATATATATATATATATATATATATATATATATATAATAGCTAGGATTTGTTCAATTTCTTTCACTCTCCTTCTTTTCCCCTTCTTAACTAAACATGAAATCTAACCAGCCAAACATAGCCTTAGTTTCCTCTTCCCTCATTCTTTGGATTTTTTTAATACACATAATTTCTATGTCGTACGTGTCACGTGCAGGTCTTACTATTCCCATCCCGCACCCCACCCCCCAATTCCTGTCTGATTTCTAGATGCAAAGAATCCTGGTTGTTTATTTACTTATTTATATTTGTTTGAAAAGAAACTTGTCCCTACTTCACAACCATATATTCTAATATTTTCCCTTTGTCTTCAGTGTCTAAGAATGTAAAATTTTAACATGGCCATGAATACTATAATTTGGAAGTGATACGGGAAAGTAAATCACCTTATTTCTTCTTCCGAACCATAGCATTTATATGGGTCTAGGCTATATTAGCCAGTGCTCAAACAGAGGAAGATTGCTTGTTTTCATGCATGGAGACTTGGTATGCTTTCCTAGATTAGATTAACCTTAAGAATACTTCTTTTAAATATTTTGCCACATATTCTATCTTTCTACATCACCTTATACGACTTATCTATAGCTATGTTGTTACGGGCGACGCCTAGGCGTGCCCGATTTGAACAGGTCGTCTCGACCTGCATATTTTACTGTAGTGTAAGGCGAGGGCCGCCTAGGCGCGCCTAGGCGGACGCCCAGGTTCGCCCAGGGGAGACAACTGCGGGCGCCTAGGCGGTGGATCTCAGGATGGGTTATGGGCTTTTTACTAATATATTTTTTTGGGCTTTAGGGTTATTATTGTTGCTAAAACATGTGCTATTGTAAAAATTGATGTTGTTTGCTGCCTTCTGCTACTGCTATTGTTGCCTTTTGGTACTGCTACTGTTGTCTTCTCCCTCTAATTGCAATCTGCTACTGCTGCTGCAGCCTTCTGCTACTACTGTTGCGGCCTTATGCTACTGTTGCTGCTGACTTTTGCTACTGCTGCTGCCTACAATGTTTACACAGGTTTAGAGACCCAGAAATCTGGACGGGCGCCTAGGCGAGGCGGGCATGGTCTCGCCTCGCCTCGCCTAGCGCCCAATACAACATAGATTTATAGGTAGTTTTGGCAGTGGATAGCATATTTGTCCATGTGTGAGAAAGTGCTTGTCTGCATTTGTTTAGTTCATAAATTGTTGTAAAACTCATGGTGAACATTACCCATGTCTACTCACTAGTATGTTGTGGTAGATATGGAAGGTGTAAATTTACTAATTTAGCAATTAACAATAGCTGCGGCAGCCAATCAAACTTGATATGTTTTCTGCTAGTTTGGTGTCCACCGGATTCAACCAGATTCATTTTAGTAAACTATTTTAAGACAAATATATGCTTATGAATCTGTTCCCTATTTATTTATGCTCATACATAACTTAAATATTTCTGTAGTTTCTTTATTTTTTTAACAAGCTGAAAAAGAGAGATTTATGTTGATTCACCGATAACTAAGACGGATGGGATTTTGGGTGTCCAACACTTGCACTACCCAAAAGTTCAATGTGAGCAGAGTGGATGTGTAGCATACTCCTTGGAGCTTCTTGATTATATTGAGCACGCATCAAAGAAATATATTATCTTTTGCCATCACTTGGTTCTAACATCATTTACTGTATTATTTGCAGTTAAAATTGGTAGGCCTGGATACAGAGTGACGAAGCAATATGATCCAGACACAAAGCAGCGGTCTTTGCTCTTTCAGGTTCTCATTTGTTATTATTTCTGCATGTACTGTAGTTATAATCTTTTCCTTGATCTCGTGCTATACTTAGAGGTAAAATTGTTACCATTAACAATATTGTTTTATGGTTGTTTAGATTAAGTTCCTCAAATCTTCTTTGTTTTGACTTAGGTCCCCTATATCTTGTTATTTGCTTGTAGTTCCTCAAATTAAGGAGTCCATTACAACATTTGTCTCCACCCATGTTAAAAGTGAGCTAACCATTGGTTAAGGTAATTAGAGGTTGGTTCCCCTTAGGATATCCAATGCTCACTTCCAAAACCATCACCAACCAGAACACTAGCTTGATCGCTAGAGGATGTTGGTCTTTGATTTAGGAATAAGGGGAGACCGTTAAGTTGGGTTGGTCTCAGGGTCATATGGATGATGATGGATGGTAATGGAGTTGATGATGCTTAATAAAAAAGAGGAAGGAGAGGGAATGTATTAGGAACGATCATGGGATGAAGGGAAGAAGAGAGAGGACGAGTTGGTGTTAGTTTGGTAATGTGGACGGAAGAGAAGAGGATGAGTATCGGGTATGCTTGTTATCCTAATTTGCTCTTATCCATAGAGGATGAGAGGAAGAAAGGGATGGTTTGGTGGTGCTTGGTGTGTTCCCAAATGCTCTTTTGTTTTGTTTTTCCTTTTACTGTTTCAAAGGAAAGTGATGTAAATAGAAAATTGATGGGATGAAGGAAACGGAAGTTGTGTTCGAAGAGGAGATGAGACGTAGGAGTTTGGAGTTTGGTTGGGTGGTGGGAACTTGGTTGGGAGAGGAGATATGATGGAGGAGATGAATGTGATAGGAGGTTGGAGCTAAGTTGAGAGAGCATGATGCAGATGGTATGGAGGTGAGTTTAATGGATAAGATGGTATAAAGGAGTTGGGTTTAGTGAAGAAGGGGAAAACCTTGTGTATGTACATCATCATCATGCTCATCATTATCATCTAATTATTCTTCCATCAGAATAAGGTCGGCTATAGAGCATATGAAAGCTCCATAAAAGATTTGACAGTTGGTATGATCGGCCATCAACCTGACATCAAACCCTACATGTTGGCATGGAGGTGGGTTTAATGGAGAAGATGGTATAAAGGACGTGGCTTAAAGAAGAAAGCAAAAACAGTATAATGTACATCATCAGCATGCTCATCAATATCAGACTCCTTTCATCAGAATGGGGTTGGCTATAGAGCATATGAAAGCTCCATAAAAGATTTGGCAGTTTGACCGGCCATCAACCTGAAGTCAACCATACATGTTGGTTCCAAATTCCTATCCAAGATAGCTATGAGCATGAGGGGGTCCTGCTATAAACATAGGTTTTATGGTACAACCTTCTCATATTCATAGGTTTTATGGCATGTCACACTTTTTTTTTGCGATGATGTGTTCTGTTTTTGGATATACTGTTTAAGCTCATGTAACCAAGAGCACCCTCTAATTTCCCCAAACTATAAATGACAAAAGATGTGATATGATACAATTTACTATAGGGAATTACATTGGTCTTGACGGCAAGCCAAATAGTATAAAGGAATGACAATGTGACAACCTTCGAAATACCTCTTCTGAATTTCAGAATCACATAATAGTTACTAAATTGATAAACTTATGCCATCTTGTACCAGCAAGCAGGAACCCTAGCTTCAAGATCCTTGCAAGATAAGGTAGCTCAAACTAATTGAGCAAACAAAAAAAAATGTAAAAACAAAGCCCTTTTTTGCTTGAAAATGATTTGACTCTAGCTGTTACTACTAGAACAACTCCAGCCTTTATACCAGTTATATGGGCTGTGATTTATGCATCGTAGCTACATCAATTAACTCCACCTGTTTTTATGAGCATCTTGTGTGTAATTGATCTTCCTAGGTTGCTGTATACACACTAATCCATATTGAGTTTTTGAGTGCTAAAAGCAAATGACAGCGCACTTCAGCAACGGGACATTCTCATGAGTATGGAGACTGGGTTTTCTACATAGAATTATAGAAAAGTCGACTTATCTTTAAGAATCTTTTTGTTAAGTCAAAGACAGGAATTTATCAACATAAATAGTGTAGGGAATCCAACATTCAAACATGATATGATTTTGCATAACATCAAATTCCAAAGCTAATTTACTATTTAAGCTAAAGAACTTAGATAAAGTTGAATATTAATTGTTCAAATGGTCCTCTTTAGAATAAGCTTTTGCAAGGCATGGTGGATTTACAGAGGGAAGGGGCTGTTTGGTTACACGTTATAACTCAGTTTTCTGAGTTATAACGTAGGCAGCACAATAAATCACGTTTGGCAATTCCCATTCCAAAATGTATACTTCAAATTTTTTTTCCCAAACTTTGCTTTTAAACATTGGTTTTGGAGAGCAGCCAAAAGCTGTTTTCTCAACACTCTTTCCTATTTTTTTTTACTGTTTGGTGACCACTCCCCAGCCTAACCCCACTCCCCCTCTCGAGTTTTTCTCTCCTCTTCACTTTTCTCTTCCAGATCTAAGAAGAGGCCATGGTCACTCCACCCTCCCCTCTACACCCTCCCCCAGTCCCCCTCGCGGCCGCCATGGCCGCCGCCGTCGCGTCTCTTTTCTTCACTCCAGCCCCCTCCCGGTCGCCATGGTCGCCGCCGTGTCTCCGCCTCCCTCCTCGCGGTCGCCAAGGCCGCCTCCGCGTCTACTTCCTCCACTCCAGCCCCCCGACCTTCCAGACTACGACCGTCGACTTCCTCTCCTTCAAGATCCAGAGCACGGCTTCGAGGTTGGGCGACGCGGAGGAGGCCGGCATTGGAGAGGTCGATGTCAAGGAGGGTGGCGGTGAGGGAGGGGGGTTAGGGTGCGGTGGCGGCAGAGGAGCTCGCCTGGTCGTCGTCGACCTAGGGTTAGGTCGAGCACCTCGGGTGAGGTGGCGGCGGAGGAGCTCGCCTCGTCTTAGTCGACCTAGGGTTAGGGTCGACGGAGGAGGAGCTTGACCGCCTCGAGCTCGGGTGTGGTGGCAGCAGCGTAGGTGGAGGGGGGAGCTCGGGTGCGATGGCGGCGGAGGAGCTCGTCTCGTGTACAGACACTGTATGGACACAGGCCGGACACGAAATGTGTCCGACTAGAGGCAGGCAGAGCATATCACAAAAAATTTCCCAAAAAAAATACCAAACAAAATCTTAAAAAAATATTTAAAATTATTTTCCAGATGAAAAGTAACCAAACGCAAAACCAGAATTTTTATACTCGCAAAACAACTTTATAACGTACTTTCGAAAAGTTGTTTTTAGAAAGAAATTTCAAAAAGCCTATCCAAACTGACCCAAAAGATTTAGGGACCTCTTATTGAGAATCAAGAACTAACCAGGCAGTAAGGAAATGCAGCAATCAAGTATAAAGTAAAGATGTAGACTAAGAGAAGGCAACAGAATGAAATATTTTTGTCCCATAAATTTAATTATCTTTCTATTCACTTTTTCCCTAAGAAGAAATCTACACTTTTTATTTTAGACAAGTCTAAGCTTTTGAATTTGCTTTTAATTCTTATTTGATAAAGAAAGATATTTAAGTAAGTATGAACAGAACGAGAAAAAGGTAACTTTTAGGTAAATAAATACTATTTGCTCCCTTTTTTATTCATCAATTTTTTTAGTTAACGCCTGGTTCTTTCTTAAAATAATTCTGCCTTAAATATCATGAACTGAGAGGAGGACAGAGAAGAGATGAAACCTTACAAGAGCTTTAAATCTCCAGAACTCACCATTAACTTTCAGTCTCTACCCATGAGTTAAATAATATTCCTTTTTTATGTGTTAGTTAAACATAACTAGAGGTCCTTATAACTCGTGAACTTGCTAATTTAAGGTATCTACAAGTATAAGCAAATAATTACGGAGAAGCTAAGTTGAAATCAAGAAGATTTGAGGGACTTGTATCTTAAAAACCCTGTTTACAGTTCATATTTACCTTTTATATAATTATGTTTTACTTGTCCATACTCTATTAGTTCAGAATTTTACTTTTTCTTGATTTGTCTTCTGTTTTACTCTTTCCTTTACCACCTCATTTTGTTTCACATTGTCAACCTTGGGTCCGTTTGAAGGAAAAGCAAAGCGAAAAACAATTGCCATGGAAACATAGTTTATTTGTTGTTTGTTTTTTGGTTAGCACTTCTCACATTCTCAAGAAAACCCATTGATTTTTTTAAAAAAAATTTGTAGCTAAAGCTGGATTTTTTAATGAAAGATTATTATTTTTTCAATATATGTTGTTATATAAGTTTTATTTGCGTACCTGAATACCATAAATAGAATAGTAATGTTCTTTCCCCTTTTGCCCCCTTATAATCCAAAGGCTAAATTATTCTAATGGCACCCCAACTATACCGTTTGGGTGTTTTTGGTACCTTAATTTTTCACTGTTCGATTTTGGTACCCTAAGTTTATAAAGTGCTCTTTTGAAGCACATTTTGTCAATTGTGAATCACACTGGGACCACTTCAAAAGAATATATGACAATACATGTATTTGAGTTGCGCTTTTGTACTGCAAGATATGCTTTTGAAGTGGTCCCGATGTGCTTCAAAATTGACGAAAGGTACTTCAAAAGAGCAATTTATGAAGTTGGGGTGCCAAAATCATGCAGTGGAAAGTTAAAGTGCCAAAAATGTCCGAACGCTATAATTGGAGTGCCATTAGGATAATTTAGCCTAATCCAAACAAAAGAAAAGTAAGTGAAAAATCTTTATTTTATTTCCTTGGAAACATTTTATTTTCCTTGCAATCAAACATGAACCTTCGTGCCAAGTATTCTAAATGAAAGTGAAAAATCTTTATTTTATTTCCTTAGAAATATTTTCTTTTCCTTGCAATCAAACATAAATCTTAGTGCTAAGTTTTCAAAATGCTGAAAGTGCTTGTTAAAGGGCATGGTTGAACATGAAGCCAGGAACTGGAGAAACTTTAAGGCATAATGATTACATGAAGAGTCATAGGCAGAATTATTAGGTTATAAGTAGAATTGGACCAAGATGAACAAGGTTTCTTGATGTCTAATATAAAACAGTTTCCAAAGAAGGAATGGCGGGTTTAGGAGGAACTTGAAATTGATTATGTTATTTCAAGTATAAGATCAGTGTGTTATCTGATTATCAAGACATAGATCAAGGAAATCTATCAAGTATGAATGCTTTATTTTTGCTATTTTTGTAACTTGTGCCTGTGTTAGTTTGTGATTCTCATGGCAGATGCCTTACAATAATTTCCTAACGAAAGTTGATCAAGCAAGTTATGACTATATGTTTCCTTCTTGGAGTCGGGCCATGTTTTCTTTGGCACAATTTAAGGTTATGTTTCTTCCGAGGTTCACTACTGATCAATGTTCTAAAAATCGCTAGGCGGACTCGGTGCGGCGGAGGTCCGCAATTTTCTAAAAATCGCTAGGCGGACTCGGTGCGGCGGAGGTCCGCCTAGCGCCTAGCCCGCCTAGGCGGCCGCCTAGAAATTTTTTTTTTTGAAATTTTTGAAATTTTGAAATTTTAAATTTCAATGTTCTAAAATCCAAATACTATCTTAAAACCCAAACAAATATCCAAAATACAACTAAGAATAAACAAAATCAAAAAAAAAAAATCAAAAAACCCGCCGCCTAGGGGCGCCTAGGGCCCGCCTAGCCGCCTAGCCCACCGCCTAGGGGGTTTTCGGTGCGGTGGGCGGGCGCCTAGGCCGATTTTTAGAACACTGCTACTGATACATGTCGGCCGTATCGTTTTTGGCCTATCCCAGTCCGATATTCTCTCTCCAATACCGACAATAATTTCCTAACGAGAATAGGTCAAGCAAGTTATGAATATATGTTTTCTTTGTGGAGTCGAGCGATGTTTTCTTTGGCACAATTTAAGGCTGTGTTTTTTCGAAGGTTCGCTCCTAATACATGTCGACCGAGGTTCGCTAGTGATACATGTCGACCGTATCATTTTTGGCCTATCCCAATCCGATACTGGCTTATACTGACATTGAGATTATTTCCCGGTCAATTTAGCAAAGCAAGAATTGCAAGGGCAAAAAGAAAAATATAGTAGAAATAGTGTTGACATAATGATTCAGGGTGTCGAAGTTCTACATGCTATAAGGTGTCAATAAGTTCCTTATTATCGACCCATTGTAACCATTCTATTTGTCGAAGTTGTATATTTATATATTAACAATATCCATCAATCTTAGTACTATTCCCTTCAAAACTAATAGAACTAGCAAATTATACATACAATTATACCTAAATATATGAAATATTTTCTAGTAATAAAAGTAATAAGTTATTTTTTGTACACTTTTAGCTCGGAAAGTGACATACAACCTCATACACTGACACAAGCCTAAATAAATTGGTTACCACCCTACAACTATGGAGGTCGATCATGCTGTTGTGGACTTGAATGTTCTGTGACCCTTGTATGGGCTCTCTTGTGTAGATTTATTATAGGTAATAGCTACAAAATATGGACGTTGATCTGTGAACCTTCTATGGCCGTCTTATGTCAATTTATTATCAGAAATAAGTTGCATATTTTGTTCTAATTAATAACTTGCAGTGGCCAACCTTAATAGTTGATTTCTTCCTGAACTTGCTCATTGTTGTTTCAGATTGAATATCCCGAGATTGAAGATAATGCTAAGCCCAGACACCGGTTCATGTCATCCTTTGAGCAGGTATTCATTCCTACTTATCACTAAATCACCATCTAATTTATCTACCAGTTTACTGTATCATGCAACGGTTCTGCGCTGGCTCACCCTACTACCTTTTCCTCTACCTTCTTTTTTCCTTCCTCTTTTTTTTTTCTTGGCACCTATTCTTTATCGCTACTGAATGTTTGCTTGCAGAGGGTCCAATCCTGCGACAAAAGATACCAGTATCTGCTATTTGCTGCGGAACCATATGAGATCATTGCTTTCAAGGTATATGCATCTGTGGATAATATATCCTTGTTTATATTAATGTGCAATCTAATATATAATATGTTCCATTTTAGGTTCCTAGCACAGAGATTGACAAATCCACACCAAAGTTCTTCTCCCATTGGGATCCAGACCTAAAAATGTTTACGGTTTGTCCACTTTCTTTAACTCTATAACTTCACAACTGTAATGAGAATTTACTTTTTTATATTCGTCTTTGGGTACAAAAACTGACATATTGCCACTACGGACAGCTGCAACTGTATTTTAAAATTAAGCCACCTGAAGCCAACAAACCTCCAGGTTCGGCACCTCCTCCAGCTGCTGCCAATGGTAACCCCCCTGCTCCTGGTGTCCCCCCAAGACCACTAGCGCCACCTCCTCAGGCGCCACCTCCACCACCACCCCAGGCGCCTCCACCTGCTCCGAGTATGAACCTTCCAAGGGCCCCGCCGCCACCACCTCCGGTAGCAAATGGCCCTCCAGGACCAGCTCCCCCTCCACCAATGGGAGCTGGTGCGATGGCGAACTTTACTCCAGGTACCCAGATTGCTCGGCCACCGTTTCAAGGGTTCCCAGGGCAGCAGCAGATCCAAGGCCAAGGAATTCGTCCACCCCCACCTCCTAACATGGCTGGTCAATAAACCCCTAAGTTGATCCCTTAGGATGTCAATGTCTCTTAGGTGCGGCGGCTTGGCCCTTATAAGTGGTTTTTTTGGGTTTCTTCAAATGTGTTACTTTGTATCTGAAATCCGGAACGAGTTATGAGCCTTGAATGTTTTAGAAATATGCAAGACAGTTTCCGAAGTTCATGCCATGTATTTTGCTGTAACAGATGTTGACTACTCGAGTAATTTGCATTATCTTGGGGATGTATTTTTGGCAACTGAATGAGCAGTGTGTTTCCAGATTGCCTGCTGAAATTACTCTTTTTCTTCTATTTGCGAAGAAAGCTGTGTATTCGGTGACAGAATACATATGTTAGTATTTGAGATGTTTGCTCGTTATATTTGTGCAATTATATTCAGAGAAGTTGGTGAAGCTCATGTTGTCAGCAAGGTTCGCAAGTATCGGAGTCGGTATCGACCCCGGGCCCTTTCTCTGAGTTTCAGATCGAAATATTGGAAACAAAATAATTATTAATAAATTACTAAAACTTTAGAACAAATATTTTAATATGTTTAGGCATAGTTTTAAGTATTTGGTTCTGGGAAAATTTATGAAATGCCCAAAAATTTAAAAAGTTTTATGAAAAACCCACCGCAAAAGAAACTTTCATCGCGTGCCCAGCATTATCTTAAAAATATATAAAAGGGGACGGCATGACCCTTTTGCCCTTCTAATTTATTAAGAATATCCACAAACCCAGCAACTCTTCAGAAAAACGGTTCGATTCCAGAAGAGGGAGAATTACATACAAACCCAGCAACTCTTCAAAAAAACGTTTCGATCGTTCCCTCCTCTTCCATACTCTGTTCGCTTTCGATTTTAGGTCGTCTCCTCCAAAAATCTTAGAAATTTCTTACAAGAATGCGTCAGCGAATCTCGTAAGTTTCACACAATGTCGCAATCATCATCAATGGATGTAGACCGAGTTAGAAAAGACGGAGAACAAGTAGATGTTGGAAAACAAAAGAAACAAAGGGTGAAAGTTAAGAGGATTGCTCGTAAACGAAACATCACAAAAGAAAAAGAAGTGCAAGAAGAAGTAGAAGAACAAGAAGTAGCAGGAGGAGAAGAAGAAGATCAAGAAGAAGGAAAAAAAAAAGGTAAAACTTTGAGTCCTGTTCATTCTCCGTTTATATTGACGCGGCAAATGAGAATGATCATTCTCCGTCTATAAAATACACGGAGGATGCCCTTTCTGTGTCATTTGAACTAGAAATGGCCATTCTCCGTGTTAAAATACACGGACAATGGCGTTCTCCCTTGTATTTTGACATAGAAATGGTCATTCTCCATGTATCTAACACAGAGAATGAATATTCTCCGTGTTAAAACACACGGAGAATGACATTTTCTGTGTATTTTGGTATAGAAATGAACATTCTCCGTGTTTTTAACACTGAGAATTACATTCTCCGTGTTAAAATACACGGAGAATGACATTTTCTTTGTATTTTGACCTAGAAAAGGCCATTCTCCGTGTGTTTTGGACACGGAGAATGTTATTCTCCGTGTTTTTTGACACGGAGAATGATCATTCCCCGTGTTAATACACACGGAGAATGGCATTCTCCGTGTCAAAACACACGGAGAATGGCATTTTCTGATTTTTTTTGACCTGAGAATGAGCATTCTCCGTGTTTCCAACACGGAGAATGTTATTCTCCGTGTTAAAATACACGGAGAATGGCATTTTCTTGTATTTTGTCCTGAGAATGGCGTTCTACCTTGTATTTTGACCTAGAGATGGCCATTCTCCGTGTATCTAACACGGAGAATGTTATTCTCCGTGTTAAAATACACGGAGAATGGCATTTTCTCTTGTATTTTGACCTGGAGATGTCCATTCTCCGTGTATCTAGCACGGAGAATGACCATTCTCCGTGTTAAAACACACGGAGAATGGCATTTTCTGTGTATTTTGTCCTGAGAATGAGCATTCTCCGTGTTTCTAACACGGAGAATGTTATTCTCCGTGTTAAAATACACGGAGAATGGCATTTTCTTGTATTTTGTCATGAGAATGAGCATTCTCCGTGTTTCCAACACGGAGAATGTTATTCTCCGTGTTAAAATACACGGAGAATGGCGTTCTCCCTTGTATTTTGACCTAGAGATGGCCATTCTCCGTGTATCTAACACGGAGAATATTATTCTCCGTGTTAAAATACACGGAGAATGGCATTTTCCCTTGTATTTTGACCTAGAGATGGCCATTCTCCGTGTATCTAACACGGAGAATGACCATTCTCCGTGTTAAAACACACGGAGAATGGCATTTTCTGTGTATTTTGTCCTGAGAATGAGCATTCTCCGTGTTTCTAACACGGAGAATGTTATTCTCCGTGTTAAAATACACGGAGAATGGCATTTTCTGTGTATTTTGTACTGAGAATGAACATTCTCCGTGTTTCTAACACGGAGAATGTTATTCTCCGTGTTAAAATACACGGAGAATGACATTCTCCTTGTATTTTGACATAGAACTGGCCATTCTCCGTGTATTAACACGGAGAATGACCATTCTCCGTATCAAAGTAAACGGAGAATGCTCATTCTC
Source organism: Iris pallida (assembly GCA_029216955.1). Classification (NCBI taxonomy): domain Eukaryota; kingdom Viridiplantae; phylum Streptophyta; class Magnoliopsida; order Asparagales; family Iridaceae; genus Iris; species Iris pallida. The sequence continues at coordinate 15,702,630 of JANAVB010041419.1, read as the reverse complement.
AGTGTTAAAATACACGGAGAATGACATTTTCTGTGTATTTTGTCCTAGAAATGATCATTCTCCGTGTAAAAATACACGGAGAATGATATTCTCCGTGTATTTTGACACGGGGAATGATCATTCTCCGTTGTTGAATAGCGGAGAATGGTCATTCTCCTTATTATAATAAAGAAGAATGTTGACGTAAACCTAATTGTTGTTTTTTTTAGGAAAAAAAACTGTCAGGAACAAAGAAGAAAGACTTTTCCTTGCAACATTCACCCCAATACTCTCTCTTATGGATGAGGTGAAGGAAAAGTGTGGCCAAGTTAATAGTATTCAACTTGTGCCAAACAGCATTCTTCACCAGAATGGGTGGGTCGAACTTGCCGTACAAGTTCTTCGCTCTGGTGGAGAGCATAGATGTTATAAAAAGCATCTGTTGGCCACGGATTATTTTGGGGTACGTCATGGACAGCATAAAGAGGGCTGTTACAAAAGCTGAAGATGGGAACATTGAGATATCGTACAAGAAGATTGAAGGTTGTACGATATATTTCTTGTATTAGTTTGCAGAGCACAGTCAACTGTTAGAAAGGAAGTGCAAACCAATAAGCGCATACCCGAGATTCTATACATGGGATGGGAATAGAATCTCGATATTCCTCAAAAATGAATATCAAGGGGCTCAAACGAATTCTGAATTGATATTCAAAGATTTTTGTTACATTGACTGTTGAAGAAGTAGAAGACCCAGCAGAGCAGCATAGCATAGAAGGTGGAGATAATGCTGTTGATGAAGAAGAACCACAAGCTGAAGCCCAAGCACCAGCAACAAATACAGCTGAGAATGAAGATATGTTGCGTGTCTTGGAGGAGAAATCTCAGCTTATCGCTGAGAATGAGCAACTCCAAGAAAGAGCCCAAAAACTAGAGGCAGATGTAGCCCAACAACGTGCTGTGGAGCTCGTTACTGATGGCTTGGAGAAGGAGTTAGACTCTATAAGGAACGAGAAATTGCTCCTTATTGCTGATGATGAGAAACTCCGTAGAAGAGTTGAAGAACTGGAGGCAAAGGGGTCGGAACAGGAACTAGACTCCCTGAGAAAGCAAAAATCTGAGCTTACTGCTGATAATGAGAAGCTTCGTCAACGTGTTGAGGAGCTACTTCTAAAAGGTAAAATATTCTATTTTTTCAAAATTTTAATTTGTAATTATGTGTATCTAACACGGAGAATGTCATTCTCCGTGTCAAAGTACACGGAGAATGACGTTTTCTGTGTGTTTTGACTTAGAAATGATCATTCTCCGTGTTTCTAACACGGATAATGTTATTCTCCGTGTTAAAATACACGGAGAATGTCATTCTCCGTGTTAAAACACACTTAGAACGTCATCCTCCGTGTGTTTTGACACGGAGAATGACATTCTTCGCTAGTATTTTAACACGGAGAATGACATTCTCTGTATTTTGACCTAGAAATGGCCATTCTCCGTGTGTTTTTTGACACGGAGAATAACATTCTCCGTGTCAAAATACACGGAGAATGTTCATTCTCCGTGTTAAATACACGGAGAATGTCACTCCTTGTATTTTGACCTAGAAAAGACATTCTCCGTTTAGCTTAATACGGAGAATGACATTCTCCTTGTATTTTGACCTAGAAATGACATTCTCCGTGTATTTTTGACACGGAGAATAGTCATTCTCCGTGTATCTTAACACGGAGAATAGTCATTCTCCGTTTATGTTATACGGAGAATGCCCATTCTCCTTGTAAGTCTAACAGAGAATGATCATTCTCCGTTTACTTTGACACGGAGAATGGACATTCTCCGGATTAAAGTAAACGGATAATAATATTTTTCATTGTTTTTAAAAAGAAGATTATATAATATTGACATCATACCTCTTGTTGTTGTTTGTTCTTATATCAGTGAAAAAAACAGACAATCTCAGAAAGGAGAATGAAAAGCTCATTAATGATAACAACAAACTTCTAGAGGAAGTTGCATCATTGAATGACGAAATCAAACAGAAGAATGATACAATTATTAACCTCGAAGCAATGGCTAAAGCATTGCAGCTTGGGGAGACTCAAGCAGTTCCTCAAAAACATTACACAAGAGCAAGAGAACCAGGAGGGATTAAAAAACAATCAAATGCTCCAGCGGATGATGATTTTACCACATTGGAAAAGAAGAAAACAGCTGATGCTACAACAAGTAAGAATGTAGCTGCTGGTCGGAAAAGAAAAGCTCCTTCCAGTCCCAATAAGAAAGTAACTTCTGGTGAGAAAAGAAAAGCTCCTTCCAGTCCCGAGAAGGTAGACGATAAAAAGAAGATGTCAAAAACTGAAGAACTTGAAGAAGAATCTCCTCAAACAGCCAAGCTAGTGAAAGAGAGAAAAATGCTGATACAATGTCAAAAACTCAGGCTTTGGAACCAAGCAGACGATCAGCTGAAGCATCTATACAGGAGCATCGTATACCCAAGAAGGATGTCTCCAACGTAAGTATTCTAAACTTGAACCAATTTCTGTACAATTCACAACGGAGAATGATTATTCTTCGTGTCATTTGAACGGAGAATGAATATTCTCCGTGTATCTAACACGGAGAATGAATATTCTCCGTGTAATTTGGACGAAGAATTGTCATTCTGCGTCCTATTCATAACGGTCATTCTCCGTCCAATTCATAACGGAGAATGTTTATTCTCCGTGTATTTTAACGGAGAATAGTCATTCTCCGTCCAATTCATAACGGAGAATGATCATTCTCTCTATTGGAGTTACTTTTTTTTACAATTATATCATTAGCCTATATTATTAACATAATCGAAACTAAATTTATGTGCAGTGATAATGTATACCAATACTTTCCAACTGCTCCAGAAGATTGTAAAATAAGAAGAAGAAACAATGATGTTACCTTGATGTTTAATGCTAAAGAAGTACAAGACATATTAAATATGGAAGAAATAGAGGCCAATGTTATGAACTTCTTAATAAAGATTATGAACGAAATACAAGCCGATACAAGACGTACCATTCAGTCAAGCTCGCAGGGTGCACAATGTAAATGGTCTGCAATCATGATACCCCATTCATTGGTAAGAATCAAAACTGAAAAATAAATATTAATGTGTACACCTACTAATATTGTTGTAAAAAACTAACTCATGATATTATTTTTTGTTTTTTGTTTTTTGTTTTTTTTCTGGAAAACAGCGTACCGTTCAGTTTGCCGATGTAGTAAAACCAACATCTGGAGCAATGTACAATTTCAAAGCTGAAATAGAAGATTTTATCATGGAGTTGGAGGATGACATCGAATGGCTATTCGTGCCACTCTTCCGTAAAGAGAATAAACACTATACACTGCTGGCATTCAACTTCAGCTCCTATGTTTGGACACACTACAACTCATTGCGGAAAAACACGGGCTTAAAGGGAATCCAGGATGCAAAATACATGAAGAGTAAAATCGAGCCAATTGTAATGAAGAAGATTGCATTGATGAGGGAGAAAAGCCCAGCAATTCAAGAATATGAAACAACAGAGCTCAAGGTTTGTAAAGATTGCCCACAGCAACTATCACCCAGCTGCATGCTGTATGTTGTGTATTATATTGAAAACTTGTGGAAAGCTCCATTTGATTTACAAAAGAAAACAAACAAAGTAGTTCACGATATTATTGTAAAGAGCAGGTTAACTTTGGCTAAGCTTTTGCTTTTGAGTGATTGTGCAATTCCTTTTGTATCCTAAAAGAAAATGATAATGTAAATTGGCTAAGAAATTCCTTATATATATTCTGTCTGTCAGGTTTCTTTTGTAATGTATTTGTTGTCCTTTGTAATGAAACTCAATTTTTCGACTAATTTACATTGTTCTATATATGTAAATCTGTTTTGTTAAAGTTCTGTTGTTTGATTATGTGTTAAAATACACGGAGAATGATATTTTCTTTGTATTTTGACCTAGAAATGGCCATTCTCCGTGTGTTTTAGACACGGAGAATGTCATTCTCCGTGTATTTTGACACGGAGAATGATCATTCTCCGTATTAATACACACGGATAATGTCATTCTCCGTGTTAAAATATACGGAGATGACATTTTCTATTTATTTTGACCTATAAATATCATTCTCCGTGTATCTAACACGGATAATGATCATTCTCCGTGTTAAAGTAAACGGAGAATGACCATTCTCCGTGTTAAAATACACGGAGAATATCATTCTCCGTGTATTTTGACACGGAGAATGGTCATTCTCCGTTTATCTAACACGGAGAATGTTCATTCTCCGTGTTAAAATACACGGAGAATGACATTCTGTGTATTAACCTAGTGTGTTAGCATTGTGTGCAGGAAGCTGATTCTTCACGTGGGCGCATATGCCATTGTGGGCACATACAACGCAATGGGCGCATGGACGCATACAACAAGTGAGCGCATAGGAAGTGGCCCATACCTATAAATGGCCATTCTCCGTGTAACTAAAACGGAGAATGATCATTCTCCGTGTCAAAATACACGGAGAATGATATTCTCCGTGTATTTTAACACGGAGAATGAACATTCTCCGTTTACTTTTACACGGAGAATAACATTTTCTGTGTATTTTGACCTATAAATGACCATTCTCCGTGTTTCTAACACGGTGAATGATCATTCTCCGTATTAATATACACGGAGAATGACATTTTTCGTGTTAATACACACGTAGAATGACATTTTCTGTGTATTTTGACCTAGAAATGACCATTCTCCGTGTGTCTAACACGGAGAATGTAATTCTCCGTGTTAAATTAAACGGAGAATGTTATTATCCATGTTAAATTACACGGAGAATGTTATTCTCCGTGTTAAAATACACGGAGAATGACATTCTACTTGTATTTTGACCTATAAATGGCCTTGTATTTTGACCTATAAATGGCCATTCTCCGTGTATCTAACATGGGGAATGATCATTCTCCGTGTCAAAATACACGGAGAATATCATTCTCCGTGTAATTTTACACGAAGAATGCCCTTTCTGTGTATTTCGAGGATGACATTTTCTGTGTAGTTAATATATACATTGTTCTATATGTAAATCTGTTTTGTTAAAGTTCTGTTGTTTGATTCTGTGTTAAAAAATACAGAAAATATGAACTAAAAATGTTCGTTAATTGAACATGAAGAATAGTCATTTTCATGGTTATATGTTTTTAACATATAAATGTAATGCTTGGAATGATCATTCTCCATGTTAAATCATGGAGCATGGTCGTTCAATGCATTATAAAATCAGAGAGTATAACGGACTTATGCTGTTAATATATATGTGAAACATCAAATATGCAGAGTTCAAACTATTACCATTGATATCAAAAATGCAAGATATGTATTCAAAAAACAATTATATAAAAGAAGGAATATATGTGTATGTATTAACGAGGGGGCGCTGCCCCCTCGACCACCGTAGCAGCACGTGGAGGCAGAGGACAAGTGGTGCGATTGTGATTGCATAATTCAAAACAATTCTGGCACCTTATCTTTCTCTTCTCTTTTCCCTTGTTCTCATATTTGCTCTTATAACGGTCCGCTTTTGGTCGTCCAGGACCACGTTTCGGAACAGGGGGTAGAACAACATCAGTGGGATTATTTTCAAACTGTTTTTCACAATCTGGAACTGGACGAATAGCACATGAATATAACTTCCGGTAATAATCTGATGTCCAATACTGCTCCACAAAGTCGTAAACAGATTTATCTGAACCAACTCTGATGCATTGTATTGCATGGCTGCATGGGAATCCATATACCTTCCATCTACGACAACTACAATGACAATCAAGAAGATTCACCATGTCGGAGGAAGTATCTGCGATCACCTCAAATTCGAAATCACCGGACCGATATACCCTATAACACATGCCATCATCTGTAAGCTGCTTCAGCATATCCTCAGCGTATGGAGTCAATTTGCTATTCAAACCAATTGCATCCTTGTGGCGATCTGAAATCATCTTCATCTTCTTCACACGGATGACATTTACAATTGCTGATATAGGCAATTTCTTCTCAGCCTTTATCCATGCATTGAATGACTCTGCACAACTAGAAGCAACCTCACTGTATCTACATCCCGGGAAGAATGCGTTTGACCAGTGTTCAGGTTTTTGTTTATTCATCCAATTCACAACATGACCACAATTCAGATCATAAATCTTCTTGATTGCTTGTCTATACCCACCTTTATACAGAAAAACAAATAATTAATAAAGAATTAGGTCAATTCACAAAATTATTAAAAATAAGTGCATTCTCCATGTTTAAAATAAGGATAATAGTCATTCTCCGTTCAAAAGCTAACGGAAAATGATATTCTCCGTTCTATGCAGGACGGAGAATGGTCATTCTCCGTGTGACGGAAACGGAGAATGAACATTATCCGTACTATGCAAGACGGATAATACCATTCTCCGTTCAAAAGCTAACGGAGAATGATATTCTCCGTTCTATGCAAGACGGGTAATGGTCATTCTCCGTGTGACGAAAACGGAGAATGAACATTATCCGTACTATACAAGACGGATAATACCATTCTCCGTTCAAAAGCTAACGGAGAATGATATTCTCCGTTCTATGCAGGACGGAGAATGGTCATTATCCGTGTAATACATACGGAGAATGACTATTCTCCGTCTTACTGACGCAGAGAATGGTCATTCTCCGTGTTAAATTAATGGTAAATGCATAGAAAATGTGCATATATCTGTCTCATTAACACACCTGGAGTTAGAGCATATACTGCTTGCCTCCAAGCTTCAAGTACATGCGGATACACTCTTTCATTTCCTTTCTCTTTCAGCGGTATGTTATTCTTCATGTGATAATAGCAATAGCTATGGTAATCATTAGGAAACACTTTAGGGACTTCAGAAACTAGACCGGTGCCTTGATCCGAAAGAAAAATAATACGCCTACTACATCCAACAACATTCTTTAGATTTCTAAGGAACCATTCCCAATTGTCACCATCTTCGCCTGAGACTATACCGTAAGCAAGAGAGTAGAACTGTTGGTTACCATTCTTCGCTGTAGCAGACATCAAACATCCTCTAAACCTCCCTGTAAGGAAAGTAGCATCCAAATATAGCATTGGGCGACAATATTGAAAGCCTTCTACGCAAGCCCCATATGAAAGAAAAAGTCGCTCAAACCTCATTGATGAATCATCTTTCTGGAAGTCGATAACGGAACCATTATTGGTTTCCTTTACCTTGTTGACATACCAACACAAGTCACTGTAAGATCTAACATCATCTCCGTACATTTCCTGGTGCACCAGCCTAATTCCGTGGTATGCCTGTCCATATGTAACAGATAAACCGTAGTCGACCTTGAAATCATCGACAACAGATTTTGTGGACTTTTTAGGATGCATCCGAACAATGTCACTAACCAAACTTTTCACAAACTTTGCTGGAACAACCAGATTACCTTTATCCATATAGCCAGCTCCACAATTATGTTCTCCCACATACCTCTTCTGTCACCCCCAGTTTCCAGAAACAGGGGTATTTTTGTAATTTTCTACTTTAAAAATTATTTTGGAATTATTTAATTATTATTTGTATTATTTTGGGGTTATTTGAATCGGGTTCGAATTTCAACTCTTTCCGACTTGTTTTGACTTGTTTCGGGGACCCGGGGTATTTTGACCTTAGCGGGCCCACACACTAGTTAGCCATGGCCCACATGTTAGATATTTTGGTTAGAGACTAGACTATTATTTTAGTTAATATTTAGTTATAGATTAGTGGTTTCGGTTTGACTAAACTACCCCCGGCTTGACCCTTTCATATTTATTAGCTATTTAAACCTTTGGAGGGCAACTTGTAATTATCCAAATAGGACAAAACCTACATGCTTGGCCGACCATGACTAGCCCCCCCCCCCCCCTCTCTTTCTTCTTCACTAAGCTACACTCTCTCTCTCTCTTCCAAATTCATTTCTTTCTTTCCAAGCTTTTCCTCCAACCTCCTCTTAGGTATGATTTTATTTCCTCCATTAATTCTCTTTTGCATATAGTTCTTCCACATTAAATGAAGAGGAGAAGATTCTCTTCCATTTGCCCACAACTTTGTAGGTTTTCCATAGAAAAATAGGTTAAGGATTTATTAGGATTTAATCTTTTGAGAGTGGTATATATATATATATATATACATATATATATATATATACATGTGTATTTATGTGTGTATATTTATTTATGTATTTGTGTGTGTTGTCTGTAAGTATGCGTGTGTGTATGAGTGTCCAGATATATATATGTGTGTGTATTGAGAAGGAGAATGAGAAGAATGGGAAGGAGAATGAGGAAGGAGAATAGAAAATAGGAAGGAGAATGAGAAGAATAGGAAGGAGAATAGGAAGGAGAATGGGAAGGAGAATGAGGAAGGAGAATAGAAAATAGGAAGGAGAATAAGAAGAATGGGAAGGAGAATGAGGAAGGAGAATAGAAAATAGGAAGGAGAATGAGAAGAATGGGAAGGAGAATGAGGAAGGAGAATAGGAAATAGGAAGGAGAATAGGAAGGAGAATGGGAAGGAGAATGAGGAAGGAGAATGAGGAAGGAGAATAGAAATAGGAAGGAGAATAGGAAGGAGAATGAGGAGGAGAATAGGAGTTTGAGAATGAATCGGAGTTCGGGTAGTCGGATTGACTTGAAACTTGGGTGGCATGTTGGGTACACCCCACAAATGTCATATCTGAGCCGATTTTTGGCTCGGTTGACCTAGAGTTGACTTTTTACCCAAAAGTCAACCGTAAGTCAACACTTTGTCTAGATTTCACCAAATCCAAACTAGAGTTGACCAGTTGACCAAAAATCAACTGTTAGTCAACATTTGACCAGTTTGACCTAGAGTTGACCAGAGTTGACCAGTTGACCGAAAGTCAACTGTAGGCCAACTCTTGATCCCGTTTGACTTTCTTCGACTTGTTTTGACCCGTGATGCCTGGTATGACCTAGGATTGACTTGGTTAGGCTTAGATTGACTTGATATAACTTGATTTGACCTAGATTAACTTGACAGGACTTAGTGTGACTCAGTGAGACCTAGTTTGACCTAGATTGCATATCATTCATTGTAAATCATTCCTAAACTTGTTTAAACCTAATTTAACTTACAGTTCTCATATTTAGGTCTTCTGATACCGCTCTGAGCATTGATATACCATACAGCTCAGGACAGCAGGCGAGTACATTCACTGATAGTTTTCATTGTCTTGATATTTGCTATATCCGATTCAGTCGTAGTGTCTTACTTGATTCTCAGACACGATAGTGCACGGACTAGTATTGTCGGATTCCTGTCATGAGATGTCATTCCTGGATTTCTTGGGATACTGGTACTTGCTTAGTCTTGATTCTTGTACTTGTATTGACGCCGATTCCTGAAGAGGACTTGCTCCCCTCTTAGGGAATCCCGCGTCATGACGTGCTATGTCCGGATCCGTATACTATTCGGGGAATGGGGAATATTATAGATAGTGTGATCAATGCCCTCTTGAGTTACTACTTGAACCATAGTTATACCCTCACCTCACGATGGGTATAGCCTGACCTGTGCTACTACTTGCTCCATAGCTTACCATCCCGGCCGGGCCGAGTCCATGTACTTGTAGCCGGTCGGCTGGAAGCCTGATGCTTGACCCATACCGATCACATTAGGCTATAATATTCGAGGCACATTTTATATTTACTTTTCCTGTCATATATCATGTTCTGTCTATATTCAGTACTTTCTCACCATGCATGATATACAGTTACTCATATGCTCTACCTGCCTTTATACTGTACTATGATTGAGACTAAGTCCTGTTTGAAAGAAGGGTTACAACCCCGGTCCTTGTTTGGTTTAAGGGTTGTAACTCGGCTTTCGAATGGTTCCCAAGTCGCCTATATCTTTGTCTTGTATTTCATTACACTGTCTCTTATAGAACTTGTCAATTCACATGGAACTGCTGTTAGTGTTTGTACTTGCTCATTTTCCTGACAGGATACCGTTATGATATATTACAGATGATTCAGAGGCTGATTGTCCGACCTACTATGGGGTCGGGTTAGATAGAGTAGACTTGGACCGTGGCTTGTTAGTAGAGCCACTAGACTTTGCTCACCCTGAGTAGTATAGTTTAGTTAGGTTTGCCTGGCCTGCGAGCCAGCTAGTACTTTTCAGACTGTAGTATTATATTATATTCTGTGATGTTATGTTTAGTCTTGGACTTGTGTGGATCTCGAACTTATTTTCTGCTTCATCTATCATATTTTCTCTCGTGCTATCTATCCTAGTTTGTTTATGTGATTGAGACAGTATTGCTATGTCACCTCCATTCGGAGTGTATATACTGTACAGGTACCTTTATCTGTTTAGTATAGTTTTGTAGACAACCTAGACAGCGTTCTACCGCCGATGCTGCGGCGTAGGCTGGACGTAACCACTTCTCGTGCCCCTAATCAGGGTGCGGGTCGTGACACGTTTTTGTGGTGGCCCATGCAGGTCGATGTCGCAATTAGTGCGATCTCGTAATGGTGCTCGACTTAGAGTGCTAATTACGAGCCTGCGATTAGGACATAGGATCTAGGGTATGATAGGAGTTACTCAATCACATTTTAGGAAAACTCTGATCTTTTGATTACCATGACAACTCTTCTTGTATTTGAATTCAATTGTCCTCCTTTGATAATGTCCTATCATGTGCCATATTGATCTCTTGGGTTCAATTCGTCTTCAGGATGACAATCACTCGTTCTCCAGCAGCGGATTCTAGCGCAGTTCCAGAGAGGTCAGATCAGGGAGGTCTTCCACCTCCGGCTACGGGACCGACAGTCGAGAGTGCAGCGGCATCAGTTCCTGCCCTTCAGGCAGGAGTAGCAGTGGCAGTTCCCGGAGGTCTTCCACCTCCAGCTGGGGGAGCAGCCCCATCAGTTCCTGCCCTTCCGGTGGGAGCAGCAGCAACAGTACCAGCAGCGACGATCCCTGGAGGTCTTCCACCTTCAGCAGCAGGACCGTCTATGGTCATCCCGGACATTCTTCCACCGCCGCCCCAGTTACCGACAGACACCCAGGGGATGATGGCACTCCTGCAGCAGATATTGCAGACGCAGCAGCGCCAGACAGAGGTGCTGAGACAGACCATGGAGAACTCGCACCAGTTAGCCATGGCAGCAGTGGAGAGGGTTGTACCGGGTACAGTTCAGGATACCCCAGTTCAGTATCAGTGTCAGAGACAGAGGCCAGCAGCACAGTGCCATTTTTGTAGGAGGCCAGGGCACACTGTAGAGGTGTGCAGGAAGAGATCGGGCGCCTGTTTATACTGTGGGGCGTCCGATCACCAGCTGAAGGACTGCCGTTCCCGGGGAGCCCGAGGAGTTCAGGACAGAGCACAGCCGGCCAGAGGACCAGCAGTTCAGCGGAGAGCTCCTCCACTTCAGACGCAGCAGCAGTATTTTCAGCAGCACCTGAAGGGAGCCCGTGCGGACAGAGTACGTCAGGTACCAGCACGTGACGACCAGCAGCAGGGTCAGGGCAAGAGGCAGGCCGTCCAGTGTGCTTTTTGCAAGAAGATGGGGCACACTCGAAAGGATTGTAGGATGAAGCAGGGAGTCTGTTTATTCTGTGGAGCTCCAGACCACCAGGTGAAGGACTGTGCGGTCCGTGCAGCCAGACAGGGAGGCCAAGACAGAGTGCAGCATGCTATAGGAGGCCAGCAGGGGCGAGCTTTCGCCATGACAGTTGTGCCCACTCAGGCAGTAGCAGAGCATATAGCAGGTTCCAATCTTTCGATCTCCTTTCCGCATTTGCCTTCTTATAAACTGTCTTGAAATTCGATTCCATATGTTCCTTGATCGTTTGAAAAAAAAAAAAAAAAAAAATTTTCCCTGTGATGTGATATTTTTCTGAGATAAGTCGCATGGGCTAGGTCACCTCGATTATGAGATTTTAGAATCCTCTAGGGTCATGCTAGAAGGCAGAGTGAGGACATATAGTCGGACTATGGACGTATTCCTAGGGTGTGAGAATTTAAGGTTTTCGCTGCCAAGCTAGCGGCAATGCGAAAATTTTAAATACCATAATTCTAGAGGTATGTACCGTAGTTGAGGACTCTGTGATTATCGTAGCCTTGCTCACTAGCATGACGGAGATTCTGAGTATCATGATGATTGGACAGACGCATACGATTATCGAACTGCATGATTTTTCTGTGTTTACTTTGTTTTAATTTTTGGAGGATGGATTCTTTTTAGGTGGATAGACTTATCGCACCCAGTTTCTTTTTGAGAGTAATTTTAAATTTTATAATTTTAGTCATTTAATTCATGCTTTGATTTTTGAGATTTTAATCATTTTAAATTTTAAGCCATGACTTTTGATTTTGATATTTTACTATTGTTTGGTCTTCAATTTCGAGGACGAAATTTTTTTTAGGTGGATAGATTTGTCACCCCCAGTTTCCAGAAACAGGGGTATTTTTGTAATTTTCTACTTTAAAAATTATTTTGGAATTATTTAATTATTATTTGTATTATTTTGGGGTTATTTGAATCGGGTTCGAATTTCAACTCTTTCCGACTTGTTTTGACTTGTTTCGGGGACCCGGGGTATTTTGACCTTAGCGGGCCCACACACTAGTTAGCCATGGCCCACATGTTAGATATTTTGGTTAGAGACTAGACTATTATTTTAGTTAATATTTAGTTATAGATTAGTGGTTTCGGTTTGACTAAACTACCCCCGGCTTGACCCTTTCATATTTATTAGCTATTTAAACCTTTGGAGGGCAACTTGTAATTATCCAAATAGGACAAAACCTACATGCTTGGCCGACCATGACTAGCCCCCCCCCCCCCCCTCTCTTTCTTCTTCACTAAGCTACACTCTCTCTCTCTCTTCCAAATTCATTTCTTTCTTTCCAAGCTTTTCCTCCAACCTCCTCTTAGGTATGATTTTATTTCCTCCATTAATTCTCTTTTGCATATAGTTCTTCCACATTAAATGGAGAGGAGAAGATTCTCTTCCATTTGCCCACAACTTTGTAGGTTTTCCATAGAAAAATAGGTTAAGGATTTATTAGGATTTAATCTTTTGAGAGTGGTATATATATATATATATATATACATATATATATATATATACATGTGTATTTATGTGTGTATATTTATTTATGTATTTGTGTGTGTTGTCTGTAAGTATGCGTGTGTGTATGAGTGTCCAGATATATATATGTGTGTGTATTGAGAAGGAGAATGAGAAGAATGGGAAGGAGAATGAGGAAGGAGAATAGAAAATAGGAAGGAGAATGAGAAGAATAGGAAGGAGAATAGGAAGGAGAATGGGAAGGAGAATGAGGAAGGAGAATAGAAAATAGGAAGGAGAATAAGAAGAATGGGAAGGAGAATGAGGAAGGAGAATAGAAAATAGGAAGGAGAATGAGAAGAATGGGAAGGAGAATGAGGAAGGAGAATAGGAAATAGGAAGGAGAATAGGAAGGAGAATGGGAAGGAGAATGAGGAAGGAGAATGAGGAAGGAGAATAGAAATAGGAAGGAGAATAGGAAGGAGAATGAGGAGGAGAATAGGAGTTTGAGAATGAATCGGAGTTCGGGTAGTCGGATTGACTTGAAACTTGGGTGGCATGTTGGGTACACCCCACAAATGTCATATCTGAGCCGATTTTTGGCTCGGTTGACCTAGAGTTGACTTTTTACCCAAAAGTCAACCGTAAGTCAACACTTTGTCTAGATTTCACCAAATCCAAACTAGAGTTGACCAGTTGACCAAAAATCAACTGTTAGTCAACATTTGACCAGTTTGACCTAGAGTTGACCAGAGTTGACCAGTTGACCGAAAGTCAACTGTAGGCCAACTCTTGATCCCGTTTGACTTTCTTCGACTTGTTTTGACCCGTGATGCCTGGTATGACCTAGGATTGACTTGGTTAGGCTTAGATTGACTTGATATAACTTGATTTGACCTAGATTAACTTGACAGGACTTAGTGTGACTCAGTGAGACCTAGTTTGACCTAGATTGCATATCATTCATTGTAAATCATTCCTAAACTTGTTTAAACCTAATTTAACTTACAGTTCTCATATTTAGGTCTTCTGATACCGCTCTGAGCATTGATATACCATACAGCTCAGGACAGCAGGCGAGTACATTCACTGATAGTTTTCATTGTCTTGATATTTGCTATATCCGATTCAGTCGTAGTGTCTTACTTGATTCTCAGACACGATAGTGCACGGACTAGTATTGTCGGATTCCTGTCATGAGATGTCATTCCTGGATTTCTTGGGATACTGGTACTTGCTTAGTCTTGATTCTTGTACTTGTATTGACGCCGATTCCTGAAGAGGACTTGCTCCCCTCTTAGGGAATCCCGCGTCATGACGTGCTATGTCCGGATCCGTATACTATTCGGGGAATGGGGAATATTATAGATAGTGTGATCAATGCCCTCTTGAGTTACTACTTGAACCATAGTTATACCCTCACCTCACGATGGGTATAGCCTGACCTGTGCTACTACTTGCTCCATAGCTTACCATCCCGGCCGGGCCGAGTCCATGTACTTGTAGCCGGTCGGCTGGAAGCCTGATGCTTGACCCATACCGATCACATTAGGCTATAATATTCGAGGCACATTTTATATTTACTTTTCCTGTCATATATCATGTTCTGTCTATATTCAGTACTTTCTCACCATGCATGATATACAGTTACTCACATGCTCTACCTGCCTTTATACTGTACTATGATTGAGACTAAGTCCTGTTTGAAAGAAGGGTTACAACCCCGGTCCTTGTTTGGTTTAAGGGTTGTAACTCGGCTTTCGAATGGTTCCCAAGTCGCCTATATCTTTGTCTTGTATTTCATTACACTGTCTCTTATAGAACTTGTCAATTCACATGGAACTGCTGTTAGTGTTTGTACTTGCTCATTTTCCTGACAGGATACCGTTATGATATATTACAGATGATTCAGAGGCTGATTGTCCGACCTACTATGGGGTCGGGTTAGATAGAGTAGACTTGGACCGTGGCTTGTTAGTAGAGCCACTAGACTTTGCTCACCCTGAGTAGTATAGTTTAGTTAGGTTTGCCTGGCCTGCGAGCCAGCTAGTACTTTTCAGACTGTAGTATTATATTATATTCTGTGATGTTATGTTTAGTCTTGGACTTGTGTGGATCTCGAACTTATTTTCTGCTTCATCTATCATATTTTCTCTCGTGCTATCTATCCTAGTTTGTTTATGTGATTGAGACAGTATTGCTATGTCACCTCCATTCGGAGTGTATATACTGTACAGGTACCTTTATCTGTTTAGTATAGTTTTGTAGACAACCTAGACAGCGTTCTACCGCCGATGCTGCGGCGTAGGCTGGACGTAACCACTTCTCGTGCCCCTAATCAGGGTGCGGGTCGTGACATCTTCACCTCAAAAATTTGATTATCTTTCGAAATAGATATAGCATGGAAGCTCCACAAACAAGCATGTGTCTTGTAATTCTTGCAGCAAACAGTATACCTCCCCGGCTCAGATTTCAAAATGTGGAATGGATGACGAGATTCAAAACATATCTTTCTAACAGCATTCCTAACTTCTTCAACACCATTTAGAAAAATCTGACCAACACCAGTAATTGATCCAGGCCACATATCCAATTTCCTCTTCTTCACTGTCTCAGTTGAGCCCTCATAAAATTGTACTACTCGTTTGTCCTTTACAGTAGGAGAACATCTACTCAAAGAACTAGAGGAGGAAAACGAAGGTCCCATGTGAAAGCTTTGACAAGGAAAAGATGTTGATGAAGAACATGGAGAGTATATTTGCTCCACAAATAGATCAAAACTCACATCATGAGTACCGTTAAAACCACCAACCAATGAGCGAAGCCAAAAATCACTTTCAACATACAGTTCAGTCCCATCAGAGTGCAAAAACCTGAAACGGAAGGAAAGTGGATCCAAAGAAGTCCATCGATCGCACACTTTAATCTTTAAAAAATCCACGGTACTTTCATGTGTGACACGGCAGGAAACTATGTCTCCCTTGAAACAAATGTTAACTAAACAACTTGATTCCATACCTTCCCCCCTGATAACATAAAAGCATAAGAGGTCACAAATAGAACAATAAAATTGTCGTCTAATAATGATTATTCTCCGTCTAAAAATAACGGAGAATAAATATTCTCCGTTCGGAACTAACTTATAATGATCATTCTCCGTCTAAAGTAAAACGGAGAATGACATTCTCCGTCTAAAACACACGGAGAATAGACATTCTCCGTCTAAATATAACGGAGAATGATTATTATCTGTCTGTAACTTATGGATAATGCTCATTATCCGTATAAAAACATACGGATAATGATCTTTCTCATAAGTAATTGTCATTCTCCGTTAAAATATAACGGAGAATGCTATTCGCACAAAATAACAAGATTAAATATCTCTCTAACATTTTCTAAGTTAATAATCTTCATAACAAATTCAAATTCAGCATAAATTTCGAGATATACGAAGCTGATGGATGAATTTCTACAGATCTGAACTCTCACCTTGTTTTAAGATCTATAAAAAGAAAAGAAGAAGATCTTCTCTCCACAATTGACCTAATCGCCGGAAACCACGAAGATGATGATGATGATGATAATGATCGATGATGATGAAGGATGATTGACGTTCGACTGACGAAAACCACAGTGAACTACGAATGATTTTGCGATCTCTGATAAAGATGATATCAATGGATTTCAAATTTCTCGTGAAGAAGAAGAATACGAATTTTCCAATCCAAATCTGAGTTTGCGAATTCAAAATTATATATAGATGTCCAAATTTGCGCGAAGGGATATTTTTGGAACTATGATAATGGCAAATTTTGTAAATACAGAGCATCTAGAGAGAATCTTGAAATATTTAACGTGGAAATACTTAATTCTGGATATTTCATAAAAATAATCCAGCGGGTGGGCATTTCATAAAAGCCCACCCCGAAATTGGGTTTCTCAGCAATTTCCAGTTCTTTTAATTAACTTAGGAAGACTCTTAGGAAGACCAAAGGGTAGTCTTCGTAATTATTAAATTGTATTTATTAAAATTAATGAATTTTTTTTAATTAGTATAGACATGCAAGAGTATTTTTAGAATTCAAAATTTTCAACATTCAAGTTTTCCTATTATATAGTAGAATAGATATAATCATCTTCACTCCAACTACAAACTCAGAATCATTCTGCAAGAGTCTCGCTTGAGGTCATTCTGGAATAGATCTAAAGCAACCTCAAAGATGATTCCTTCTTAGACGAGTGGACACCCACAGCCGTGTCCAGAAGCTTAATCCAGATACAATTGTCTTCTCTTCCTTGCTCAACAATGTGCATAATTAAGCGTTACCAAGTGCTGAGATTTTTCTGAGATCAGAAAGTAAATCTTCTTCTTTATAAAGAGGAGAAGAGAGGAGAGAAGAGAGAGGACGCATTCAAAGTTCACTTTGACCTTTGTACATATCATTATTTTCCGCAGAAATAATGATTTACATACCATGTAAAACTTAATTTGGTATTTGATTGTCA
Organism: Iris pallida; assembly: GCA_029216955.1. Taxonomy (NCBI): domain Eukaryota; kingdom Viridiplantae; phylum Streptophyta; class Magnoliopsida; order Asparagales; family Iridaceae; genus Iris; species Iris pallida. The sequence continues at coordinate 15,685,001 of JANAVB010041419.1, read as the reverse complement.
TTATTTTTCACAGAAATAGTTATTTTTCATGGAAAATAATATTTTTCTATGGCTTGGACAAGTTTTATTTTCCACCATTTTAGAAGAAAATATAAAAAAATGGTAGTTTTTTGGAAAATAATTTCATGGAAAATATAAGCTATCAAACACTACAATTGGTGGAAAGTTTATGATGGAAATATTTTCCATGGATTTGTTGGGGACTAACACAACAATTGGTATGGGCATCACAGCGCTCTCTTCTTCTCTAACACAAAATCACTCTCTTCTTCCCTCCTTCCTTCTTCCTACTTGTTTCTTCCTCATCCTCTTACAACTCTAATCAGAGATGGAAAACAGTAGACTATTTCACAATCAAGGTAAATATCTCTCTTCCTCTTTCTTTTCTTCTTTTAGGTTTTTCCAAATCTAGGAAAATTCCTTTTGATTCTTAGATTTTATGTGTAATTAACGTATTTCTAATTATCTTGTAATAGATAGATAGTCCAAAATGAAACTTTTTCTGATGTTTTGAACCCCATTATTAGGGTTTCAAACCTTCCGAAATCAAAATTGAGACAGTTTCGTTGTGAACTTGCCAAGATTTTGGCAATTCTATGACAAAACACGTGCATGTTGTTTATCTTATTTTTTACTTTTGCAGAGAGTACAATTTTTTGAAACTGAGACGGCCCGTTGGTGACGATGCAGTATTGTTAAAATTTTGACTGTCCTATGACAGAGAACTCGTGCATGTTATTAATATAATATTAATTTGCATATACCATAGGAGATTTTTTTTTTTACTTTCATCCCACTTATTAATATGAATGTGTACTAACATCTCAATTTTTTAATGTTATTAGACTTGCATTCCACTTTTTGTCACGAAAACTATTTTTCGTAATGGAACGAATATTTTTTTGTGACAAAAAGTAGGATGAAGTCTAATAAAATTAAAAGTGGGATGCAAGTAAAATCATATTAATCAGTGAGATGAAAGTTAAAGTTTTCAAAAAAGAAAAGAAAATTTGAGTGGCACCTTTTTTTTAATCCTAATTCAAGGTGCACCCCCACACAATTACATTAATGTAAGGTATTCCTCCACTTTTGATGAAAACTGACGGTCAACTGATTTGACTATTTTTTTAACGAGAATACGCTCGTCTTTTTCCCTTTCCTCTGTCCCGAGCCCAAACCCTCGTCCCCCGCCGTGCCCCATTCCGCCCCCCACCCCCCTCCCCACCCCCCGTCGCCGCTGCCGCCAGCGGCAGGCCGCCTCCCGCCCCCTCCTCCTCGCCGGCGGTCGGGAGGGGGGCAGCCAAACCCCCGCCTCCCTAATTTTTCTTGCATGAATTTAGGGTTTTTCCACCACTCCGTGAATAAAATTCTATCAAACTTCTCAAGATGTTGACATACATTCTATCAGAAACTCTAGTCTAGTTCTGTGACTATATACAAACAAACACCTGCATAGGAAGTGCGTTCATGTCGGCCCGGAGGCCGATCACTGGACCGTCTCTGGAGCCGATCGAGGCGACGACGCCGCCGGTCTTGGCGATCGGCCACGAGTAGTCGACCCCGAGCGCGTCGAGCTCCGAGCAGATGAGCGCGCTGGTGTCGTGCTCCTGGAAGGCGACCTCCAGGTTCTGGTGGATCTTCCTCCTGGTGCCCACTAGCTAGTCAAGAACTCCAACCGCCGGGCTGAGTCGAGGAGCTGTTGGGATGACGAGCTGATTGAGGAGCAGGAGGGGAGGAAAGAGGAGGAGGGGGAGGAGAGCAAGAGTGGCGGTGGTGATGATTAGTATAGAAGAAGAAGAAGAAGAAGGAGCTATGGAGGATTTGATGTTGATGATTGAGGAAAAAATTGGGAGAAAAATGGAGTATTTGATGTAGAGCACTGAAGCGTACAACATGTGCCGGGAGGGGGGGCAGCCAAACCCCCGCCTCCCACCCCGCGCCCAAACCCTCGCCTCCCGCCCCCTCCTCCTCGCCGGTGGTCGAGAGGGGGGCAGCCAAACCCCCGCCTCCCCTGCTGCCGCGTCGCTGCTGTTGCTGCTGCCGCCGACGGTGGGGGGAGCGGAGTCACGTCGGCGGTTGGGAGGGGGGCAGCCAAGGGAGGGCGCGGGAGGAGAGAGAGGGGGAGCGGAGACACGCCGACGGTGGGGAGGGGGGCAGCCAAGGGAGACACGGAAAAGAAGACGAGGGTATTCTCGTCAAAAGAAATTGGTCAAACCAGTTGATCGTCAATAGAGGACGGTTTCCGTCAAAAATGGAGAATACTTTACATTAATGTAATTGTGTGGGGTGCACCTTGAGTTAGGATAAAAAAAAAGTGGGGTGTCACTCAAATTTTCTCAAAAAAATTGTCCCGAAGCTCAAAAACCATTTTAATCAGAGCCTTTTTGATATTCTAAAGGCCTTGTTCAAATATTAATAAATATTTTTTTCACCACTCTTAAAAAGTGATAGTGTTATCGTAGATTCTAAAAATTAGGAAGACATAAATAAATAAAAAAATTACATTAATAATATACTTAGGTTAAATTTTTGTAGAATCTTTCCGTTTTGGAATTATGTGTGATCGCATAGCTTACACATGCAACACTTGAATTCTTGATAATAATATTACATTTTTTCTCTTTAACCTAAAGTACATGCCAAAATATATATACAAAACTTTAGATTAGTAATGATGATTAAAAAAAATACCTTCATCTCTTTTCTCATCATAAGAGAAAAAAAAGGAGGAAGAGTTTATACTGCCTTAATTTCTTAGAAAAAAAAGAGAGCAAGATAGAAATAAATAAATAAATAAATAATGTCATGAGCTAGAGAGATATCTGATCAACAGTTCTATCATACTCTGTTTACATATTATCAAACAAAAATGCGCGACGGCTTGTACAGTACTCGAGTCGCCGCATCCCCTTTCCTGCTCCACCGTCCGTTTACATATTATCAAATACATAATTAAGTTATATGTACTCATACATAATTTTATCCTTTATATGTACTCATACATAATTTTATCCTTAACAACTTTACTAATTTCACAAAAGCTGTGCGATTTGCCTAATTTTTATAATATATTAAATTTTTGACTTTCATTCACTTTTTAATTTTGATAGACTTAATATGAATTTGTACTTACATCACACTTTTTTTTATTAGACTTGATCTCGCTTTTGTCACGAAAAATATTCATTTTGTAAAAAAAAAAAAAAAAAAAAAAAAAATCGTGACAAAAGTGGAATGTAAGTCTAATAAAATTAAAAAGTGAGCTGTAATTACAAATCCATATTAATAAGTGGGATGAGAGTCAAGAATGGGAAAGAGGTGGGAGAATATTTTGGATATTTGTTTTAATTTTTATTTTTAGAACAAACAATAACGGTCAAATCTTACGGTTTGTAGACGGTCTGGGACATTTTGATCTATTCATATTGCGGGACGGTTTAATTGCTATATTTGTCTACCTAGTCTTATTTTGCTAATGAGGCAAATTGGAGGAGGAATTGTTTACACTTTATCCAGATTTTGTAGCTCATTTTGGTGATCAACCACATGAACCTAATATACCAGCGTTGGACTTGTCTCAGCAATGTCTTACGAGGATGACTAGGAGGAGAGATGTTATTGGTCAGAACATGTGGAATGCAAAATTTGGATAGTGTCGTGGAGTAAATATTTTCGTGCTCTACAATTTAATTTTAATTAGTTATATTGTTTAATGCAAAAACATAGTATGTGTGATTAGAGGTGAACATTTGGTCGGTTCGGTTCAAACCAAACAAAATCAAACATATTTCAAAATTGATCGAACAGAACCAACTTTACACACAAACTGAACCATATTAAATTTCGGTTCAATTATTTCGGTTGGACTGGACTTTTCTAGATGAGTAGAACTTTTGTCAAAACCAACTAAAAGAAAATCAAATACATTGAAAAATGACTATTTTTGTTCCTAATTTAGCAAATAAAAACCAAAAAATTCAAAATATAAAAATATATTACACATAAATTTTAGCTAAAATTTGATTGAAATTAGAAGGAATAAAGGGAAGAAAAAAAAGACCACAATTGAGGGATGAAGTATGGATGAATGAGATCATAAAACAAAAAAAAACTTACAAAAATCATAGAAAATAATTTCAAATACATATAATTCAATTTTCGGTTCGGAATTTGGATCCCAAATACCAAAACCAAACTGAAAACTTCAAAATTTGAAAAACAAAAACAAAAACCAAACCCGAATCACTATTTCGATTTGGTTCGAATCAATTTTCGGTTTAAAACCAAGAAATGTTCACCCCTATGTGTGATGTACTAAACAAAATATTTATATTAAATTTCAAGCGTGTTGATTGCACAATTAAATTACTTTTCATTAAACATGTTGATTGCACAATTAAATTATTATTTTTAACTATTTTCCAAACACATGCTACAAAAAAATTGTTTTCTAAACGTTTAAATTTAATGTTTTCTATAAAAATAATTACCAAATAGAATCTTTAAACTTTTATTTCTTACAACCATTTTCCAGTTAGAACTAGAAAAAAAAACTTTATAACATTTCTTTGAAAATTATTTTAAAATCCATATTTCTGAAAACCTATCCAAGCATACCATATTCTCTTCCTTACTCCACAAACAAAATCCCTTGCCTTCAAATATTATACAAGCTATTCCCTTGACTTCAAATATTATACAAGCTCAAGCCCAGCTGATTTCTACAACAAACATCATTCAGAATATAGACCCAGACGAAACTTAACTCATGAGAGAGTCCAGAACGAATTAAGCATAAATAAACCCGAAAAATTATCACAAGGATGATCATGATTTTTGCTAGAAAAAATAATGATGTTAACTAGTGACAGGCCAAAACTAAAATATCATTATCTGAATAAAATTTGAAGTCAAATTGGGTAAACAACCCTTCTCCCTCCTTTTTTTTTTTCTCTTTTTCCTTGCCTGTTAAACTTAGATGAAATAAAATAAGGCCCACAGCAACAAAACCGATATGACAATAACAACAATTAAAGAGAGGAAGAAATGAAGGTGAGGGAAGAAGAAAAATTCTTAACATTTACAGACCTCTAGTGGCCTCGTCTTCCAAAAGACCAGGCTCTAACCCATTGAGGCCTATCGAATTAAAAGAAATATCATGAATGATTCTAGCGGCCGACAGAGGGAAGTTGAGGCTGGTGATGTGTGTAAACAGACCAAAGCTCCAGCAAGCGCAAGGTTGAATAACATCAAGAAATTCCTCAGCTGTTAGGGCTAACCGAGCAAGAACCTGAACACATCACTCAGAGAGATAATACCTTCCACTCGCTTGCTTCCAGCTTCAACAATGATCAGCCGCCGAACCCCTGAAGCATGAAATGGTTTGCTCTGAGTCTCGACAATTCAAATATATTCGCTGACAACTTTTGCTTTCTTACCAGGATTTGCCAATCGCTCAATCACTTTCAGCAAGGGATCAGAACGAAGACACATCTGGCATCTCTGCCCTTCAAAGAAACCATATGGAGAATTTGCGTCCTGCCTGAGTTGAAGTGCCTGAGTCCAATAGATAAATGTAAAACTACAATACAAGAAAAACAGATTGGCAGCTAAATGGGAACTAAAATCCAAGTCAAAATTCACTGATGGGGCCTAACCAAAATAAGATGGAAAATCTTCCTACAGATCTGAGATCTGAACACCACGGCCAACATGTCACCTTTGCATAACCAACTTCTTGTTATTAATTATTGTTGTTGTTTTTGTTAGTATTATCATTGTTCTTGGGCTCGCTTATCAATAATAAGCCACCCTCTCTCTAAAAACTTTCAGTATAGTTTGGTCCTTAAACCATTCACACATTGCTATTCATAACAAGCACAGCTTAATAGAGGATCCTGGAGAAGAGTAGACACACCAGAGTCGAATTTAGGTCTAGCTGTTGGCAAATGTCTTCAATTAAATTGTCAAAGACTTTTCATAACGCTGAATCATGTGTTAATGCATTCTCATGGGCAAAACCTACGAAAGTGGAGAGGTTATGTTCAATTTATCATTGTTAATTCCCCATAAACTACATTTTGGTTCTAGGTTTAACTTACTAATTTTGTCAAAAAGACGTTGATAGGAAAACTGAGCAAAAGTATTCTGACAGTAATTCCATAGAGGTTGCACTTTTACTTTGCTCTATGAAATCCTGCCAAGTGCAATACCATACTCGGATGCTGTGGTGCTACAAAACTTTACTTGCATATATATACTATACTAGGGTACCATAGTGCAACAGCATTTTAGCTTCAAGTTGTTTCTTGTAATGCATTCAATAACCAGCTCTATTAATCATTAAGAAAAGAGTGATAAATTCTCTATACATAACCATTTGTAGGACAACTGAATGAGATAATTGGATTGCCTTTACCTGTTGGATGCTCATTTCATCAAGGCAAATCTGCGCATATGCTCTATCTTTAGCCAAAGCAGTGATGTCACTGCAGATAAAACAAAATTATACTCTGTATCCAAGAAATAAAAGCAAAAATACTAGAGAAATAAAACACCAAAGATAGTATAGCGAGGAAAACATTACCTTTTCGAATATGTATCCAACAAAGAGTCGTTGTCATCAACAATTGGTATTGAACTGACACGAGCTATAGAAGCAATCAATAAGACAACATCAGTACAAAAAGACAACATACTCCATAGAGCTCAATACAATAACCATTAACCAGTAGAAACTGACAATAGTAGTATCTGCCATAGTACAATTATCTAGAACTGCTTTTGGTGAATACGTAGGTTCAAACATAAATCATTATAAAATGTAAGAATAATCAAAAAATAGTCTACAAGACATCAATACTGGAGTGATGTTGATGAGATTAAATACTTCATCTTAGAATAAATCATATGCCATACGGATCCAACAAAGATATGATAATGAATATAGAAACACAAATATATACCGTATCATTTTACATACCAAAGGCAACATGGTAACTAATAATCTTGTAATATAAACTTTAAATAGTTCTTTCAAACGGTGCAAGAATTAGCATACCTTGAATCAACAAAGCAAGGGCAGAACCAAGTGACGCATTTGGCCTCAGCATTGCCAGAGGACGACCATTTGCTTCCCCAATTCTAGGAACCCATGTACCCAAAGGGATTGTGCATATTGGTTGTTGTAGAATGGGTAATGAAGCAGAAGAGTATCTGAAATGTCTGCAAATACCTGAAAATAAATAAAACATATCCACATGAAATCATGAAATATAAAAGAAAACTTTGTGAACATTTCAAAGCAAAAGGAACAAGAGTTAGCAGGATCAAGAAACACTTACATTTTAAAATTCCTGAAAGAGATGCAAGATGTAATAATTGTGGAAATGACCCATCCTGCGATGGTGAATGAATGATAGGAACTGTGGCCACATCATTCTGCAATATCTTTATAGCTACTTCCTTCAATGAATCATAGGGACCAACCTATAAAAGAAATACTTCCAGTGTCACCATCTCAGAAGATATCTATATTACAAAACAATGATGGCATCATTAGATATTCAAATTCACTAGGCGAAAGGAACTATTGATTCAAAGCCCACTGCACTTAGTCACAGCATCTACCATCTTCTGCGCTCATCCATATTTATGCCAATCACTCGACACTCATATGATACTACATAATATTTTTGTGCTACAATTATCATATGAATAGTGGTCTCTGCTACAATTTAGATAACCTGTCAAACTAATTAGACACTAGACTAGAACCAATATCATTAAGATGCATCAAAATAAGCTGTTAATAGGAACAGGTGGACACCAAATAAAGATATTGTTGGATTGTCAATACGTACATAATGTAAGGAAGTTGAATAGAACACTAAGAAGACTTTAGATATGTACAAGAAGCATTTACTGTAGGGGAAGTGGAAAATATATGTAGAATAGAATTCAGAAGATAGCAACCACATTAAAAAGACATTAAGCTGACTAGCAGAAAAACTGAAGATCAGCATAAAGTGGCAGCTAGTGCCATAACAATAGGCTAAGCTGCTCCATGCACTAAACAGCAGGCAAGGAACCAAGAAGTTTCATTTCAGTGTATTTAAAATTCTTCGGTTGCAATTTCAAATCTAGTGTTAGTAAACTACAATAAAACCATATATCTTGTACTAATACAATTTTGTATAATGGAAATGTTCATTGTCTCTGTACAAATAAGAAAACTGTATAAGCACCCAATTTTGTTGATCTCTGGAATTCTTTATAATAGTACGGAAATAGTATATATAATCTGCTATGGCTAAAGCCTAAGTCCAAACTTTCTAACGACATTAACCATTTACAAGATTTTATCCAAATATATTAAGGATTCAAAACAGAATCAGAAAATCTGCCAATTGTTTGTTTATACAAGCATAAGTGCTTCAATAGTTTCCAATTTACAGGATACTCCACAAGGATTTTGTAGATCTTTTATGAACAAGAAAAACCTTATTAAGAAGCCTATAGACTGTCAAATGCAATTAATTATTCAATAAAAGCCATTTGCAGATAAATCAGGATAATATCAGGTGCAGTGCCCAAAAGGCCAAAGGCAGTGCATGTTATACATATATCCTAAAGGACTTGGAAGACTTGCACCATAGCCTACCTGATCAACATAGAATGAAGATGTAGTAACATCATGTACATTTTAGTTTGCTCACTATCCTGAAGTATTTTAAAAACCATGTAAAAGAACAAAACAGCAACAGGGATCAAAAGAAATAAACAAAGGCTAAAAGCCATAAGAACTGAAAGAAAAAAGAATAAATGAAAATAACATATGTTTGGAAATGTTAGCAAATATCAAAACAGAATGTGCACATAAAGATGCTGATGATTAGGTTAAAAAGTTCTGGTCTTCAAAAATATATAGAAGAACACAAAACAGGAATGGAAATGGCAAGACAGTAAAAACAAACAATCCTAAATTTCCTATTTCGAAATGAAATATAGGAAGGAATGACAGACCACGGGCAGTAACTTCAATCCCTGAAAGAACAGAAATTCCATCGCTACAATTTAAGACAATAATATGATAACTCATGCAGTAAAATTTGAAAATTATAGGAAGCTAGTATTGCAAACTAGTATCAGAGTTAACAACAAAGGAATTCTCCATCAGACAATTATTCATGCAAATATGGTGAAGATGAATAAAGAAATATCAACAATAAGATCAATTGCAAATCAGAGTATATAAACCGTATCAAGTTTCATTTCAATAAGATTTAGCCTTTGCTGAGTAAAAATAAACATTATATAAACTGTGTTACTGGAAAGTCAAACCATACGCTCTAATACAGAGATTCAATTTAAAATGTAATTCAAATAAATGGGAAAATGTGCTCATCTCAAGAGAGGGATCAAGCACAAGAAATAGCACTCACATGAACTAGAGGCCTTTGGAATGGTCTCCCCTGGGCATCCACTTGCCCAAAAAGTAGTTGTTTTCCCTCTTTCCAAGCAGATACCGTATGTGTCTCAAGCTCTTCCTGTGTTAGATTTGAACCGTGATTGCCAAGCTGCCATTGGTGAAACCTTAGTCAGCTACTTCATGTAAACACTGAACAAGTGACTGAAGTGCACACAAACATAAACGATAAACGAAAACAGAAAGAAATATTATAATTTGATTTGAAATATAGATCAGACATGGTTTCTAACAGTGTAATTTTGTATTTTCTTCTCAAGGAATTATATCCAATGTTCAAGCTCGTAAAACCAAGGATTACAATCTATGATAGTGGAACACGGGTTCCTACAGTGTAGTTTTGTATTTTGCCTCGTGGCACAACTCTTCAGATCCCATTGCTTTCCAACTTCCAACCAGTGTTTTTAAAACCGGTTCAAACTGGCCGGTTGAACCGTGAACCGGCGAGTTTACCGGATCGGTTGGTTCTGAACAATTTGAACGGATGAACCAGATTCAACCGCGTGAACCGCTCAAACCGAGTGACCCGGACATGGTTCACCAAAAGAGCAAGAACATCATTTCTAAAATGGAAAACTAAGTGTCAGAGGGCCCAAACAGAGGACCTCCACTGCAAATTACAACAGTTTCAACCAACAGGCCACATAGATCCTTTTGTCAAATTACTCTGCATTTGTTTAAGTTAGGTAAACATGTTCCCTCCAATAACTAATTCTTTCCTTTGCAACCATTATATAACTTTTTAGAAATTGCAATCATTATATATTCTCCCTCTTTTTCAAAAATTTAGGTAAAATGAAAACAACATAATAATTAGAGGATGTTAGGTAGCTTTGATTTCTAAGAAATAATTATACATTCCGCACACGCATGATTAAGTTTGTATGTATGACAACTTAGTATGTAGTTTGTTTTAATAATTTAATGTGTGTATTTTTCATTAACTGTTCATGAAAAGATTAATGTAAGCAGGGGAGGACACAGGCTAGGGAAAGTGGGGTCAACTGACCCCCACTGGAAGAAAAAAAATTGCACTAACCCCCCTCCCTCTTTAATCCTTGCCTGTCCTTCCAATATATGTATGTGAGTGACCTTTTGTATCATTTAAGTTATTTGTTAATAAGTAAAACCTACGAATTATAACCTAGGTTAATAATTGAAAAATAAATAGTTTAACACATATGGTTTAAAATTCAAATTAATAATAATAAATAAACTTACATTTATGTTAATAGTCTATTTGGGTTAATAACTAGGTTTGGTATCAGAACCGTACCACAACCTCAACGCGGCAGATTTGGACTATTATCCAGGACGTGTACCTTACTTTGTTACAGTGTTTTTCATACTTTAGTATGTGATTTAATTTTTGGACTTTCTTTACAAATTAGGTTGACCCCCCTCTCTTAAATTGATGTGTCCGCCCCTGAATCTAGGTATAGTATTAATTTGAATACACATGATTCTGATCATATATGGCATAGTAACTTCTCTTCTACAAGTTTAAATAATTTACTAATTATAAAATATCAAATCTAGTTTTCATGATCTTAAAAAAATTGTGTCATGGTCTTTGAACCGAACACTCCACCCAGTCGAACTGGTACAAGTGATGAAGTTTGAGTTCACCAGTTCAATGGTTGAACCGATTTTTAAAACATAGTTTCCAACAAGATATTTCGCGACTTGCAACAAAAAATTGCTTCAACAGTATAGCAACCTCATATGCCCTACATAAATTTTCTTCACAAATTATAAGCGAAAGATCACCTCTGTTATAACTATCTGGCAGTAAGCTGGAAATTTTTGATGAAAAGAATTGTATTTGCAAAGAGAACATTTTGCTAGTAGTAAACTCTATATGCTAAGTCATGCCATGGCAAGAAAAGCACCATGTTTCCGATTTACCTTCTAGTCAACGAAAATATATTTATTGACAATCTTTTGAATGGAAGTCTTGCACTCAAAGCTTCACTTCCATGTTAAAATTCTAAGCCCATGAATTTCTTTTCCCTATGTAATGATTCCAGATTTTCTGAAGAAAAAAGTTTGATACTGTTCCAAGAATCAAAGTGGAAACCACTACTAACTATGTGTTCTCACAAGTTTGCTCTGTAGGAACATGAGTGCATTCCCTTACTTGCAACGATCCAAAAAGAATATTAGTTCTCTCGGAACACCAGAATCAATAGCAATAAAACCATAATTTACTTTTCTCAAGTATAGCCTATAGAAAGAATCGACTATATAGGATTTTTTCCAAGATGAATAATAGCATGTAAATAAATTAAGGAGTGCCAGTTCCATACCTCTCTCAAAATTAAAATGAAGTCTGTTGGGCTGAGGACACCAACAAATTGACCCTTGCATGAGTCCCACAAAGGAGCAACAGGAATTCCCTGAAAACATCATTATTTTAGACACAAGCATGTGTGATTATTACAGAATTACTTCAACATATAAGAAGGTGTCAACAAGACTTCAAAATAAATGATGGTGCTCCAGAAAAAAAATATAGGTATAGGCAAAGAAAGGTCTGGTTAAGCACCTAAACAGAAAACCTTTAGCTATCTTGACAGAGAAAAGTCTAGAAAGCCATGTATGTGGCTCATACAGATGTTGGTAGTTCACATTAGCCAAATTGAGCTGCCCAAGATGAATAGTTTTACTCGATCTAAGCCATTTTCCAAAAAAAGCGCCAAGTAAAACTATAAAGTAAAAGGCTTCAAGAGAGATTGACCAACTTCATAGACGGTCTGCTAACCTGGTTTGATGTCGACCTTCAAAGTAAACAGAAAATTCTAGCCAACATAACCATGGTCAAGAGAGGGGCTTGCCATAAAACCTGGAAGAAAATGGCAAGTATGGAAACCTATTTTATTCGGAGCAAAACTCCAAAAGTCCTATAGACTGAAAAAATATATATACATCAGAAAGAAGACAAGCTTTCCATGGAGAAGTGAAGCCATCAGTGAGGCACAATATAAAGCAAAGATCCAAATTGTAACTACTCTCTAATAAGATAATTTCTCTCAAACCAAATTTGATATCTCCTGGCTTAACTTTCTCTGAATAGCTTATCGTGACATAGCATCAACTTATTAAATGGAGAATGAGTATCTTGTAAGCTGGCAAGTACAAGAACAATATCTAATATTCTCGGAGGTAAGCCGGAGAAAGAATGTAAAAATCAAAATGAGACATGCAAATATTGCAATATAATCAGCATCAAGGTTATTTCATAGGGAAGCAAAAAAAGTAAAGTAACAACAGTAACACACTTATTCTTTAAGTCCAGTCACTAGTATACTGCTTAGATAAAAACTAAAGAAACATAATGTAAATAAAGAAACAACATCATGAAAGTAACTTTTTCAAGTGAACTACACAAGAGAATTAAATAAGCTACCTGCTCGTAAAGGATATGAAAAGCTTGCTTCACAGGTAAATTCACGTCAAGAGCAATAACCTGAATGATTCCGAACAATTTGGATCAACAAATGGAAACAGAATATAAGAATTGTAATAGCGGGAAGAGAGTATTAGTTACTGAAAAAAGTAGAGGTGTACATACCTTGCCAGATTCTGGAAGCAATTCATAAGAAGTATGAGTTGACATGAACACAGAAATATGATGGCGAGAAATCTCAACATCAGCTTCTGAAATCCTCAAAGGAGCCTCCTGCATGGCACCCCCTGACACCGTCACCTATTTGGTGCAAAAAATAACAGCAAATATGAAAATAGGTATAATTGTCCTAATAGCCTACCACCGATAGATATAGTTGTATTAAATAGAATAATAAAGTTCATGCTTCAGTTACTTCTATAATCATTGCTTGAAGCAAAATGTCCAAGAAAGTTGTTGACACCACATATAACTAAACTATCAAAAATAAACCTCCTGTTCCTCTGCTAAAGTTGACAAGATTTTTTTTATGAAAACTCACCAATAACCTTTCTTGTATAATTGTTCTTCAGTTAGGCGAGTAAGAGTTCTTTCTAGTAATGAATGGTTGAGTTCTTTCTAGTAATGAATGGTCCGCATATAGCATGCATATTGCTGGAACTAGTGTTTGCTATCCAACATATATGATGTCCTACACATATACATAATTGTGAAGGGTATGGATAAAAACATAAAAGTATGATCAGGAAGACAAGTAACAAACTTGTATCAAGATTGAAGTGATTTGGTCAAAAAGGAGCCACTAGATGAAGGATAAATTATTGGAAACATCCTTAATGTTTTCAATGGCTTCATGCTTAGATGTAGTGCTCCGTCCCGCTCAGTCAATCGGAGGAATCGAAACACCGACGGCGTTCGGACTTAGCCTTGCAACGGCTGCATGAAGACATCGCTCGGTCAAGGCGACCGCTCGCTCAGGTGGGGTAGTTTCGGTGAACTTGCCTCATCTTAGCCTTCACATAATAAATCGCATGTTTTCAACTTGCACAAGTAGGCTTGATAATAAAAGAAACAAATTCACATAGCTAAAGGGAATAATCCCGACGGGTCGAATTGAGTTAGAATATGGAAAGGTCCAACGGTCGGCTTAGAGTTGGTGCACGGCGTGCTTTGAAAATGACACTCGGTCCTTCGTCCCGTGACTTGGGAGAAGGAAAGTTGGTTGAGTAGGCGAAGTCATGAAACGTAGCCTAAGTCATAGGCGTCGCCCGCATAAATGCTTCATAAAGCATGTACGGTCCCATCGTCCAAGGCTTGGCATAGCCTTGACCCGCCCTATAAGTTAAGTAGCGTCGCACGTCTGCTGGCGTAAGTCTAGGCGCCCAAATGACTTGGTCGTTCAGAAGTCGAACGCATGCGCGGCACGTTTCCGCAATGCGAGGCTTGACACAGCCTTTGCTCATCGAGTCGTTGTGCGTTTAAGTCAGGCAAGTTATGTTAGGCTATCGGAGTGGTAGCAAGCACGGTCCTACGAGTTCTACGGCTGGGTATAACCACAAAAGTCTTACGGTCTCAAGGCCCGTCATATAAAGTATGACTTGGGCGATAGCGTCGCGTAGAACGTAAGTCGGTTTAAGGCACGATGCACGGACTTAGTGTTTAAGGCATGAACCACGGTTGATTTAATGAGTTTTGGAGAAAGGACTATCGAATAGGCATTGAGTTGAATGAAATGATATGGTAACATGGAAAGAATGCTCGCGACCGTGGGTTGGCGAGGGGTCTCAAGGATAGAAGTCTTGAATTTGGTTTTGAAAGAGATGGTAACATTGGAAGAGGAATGACTGTGTGAGACGTCAGTTTGTGTCGAATTTTGCATGGTCATTGGACAACTTGTCGACAAGGAGGAGTTTCCACGAGCGGCAACCCTGGGCGCCATGGGACCGCGTCATTCCGGAGGGAAACAGGTATAGCCGTAGCTGGACGAACCGCTCGGATCATTCGGGAACTTTCAGCGGGGCTAGCTACTTGCGTTGAAAGGGTCGCCGAATGGCAAGGCTATAGTCCAGGATAGCTTGTGATGTTAGTGACCAATTCATATAGATGGGTCGGCACGGACGACAATCCGCATGTGTGCCTTTGGATTGAGTCAGTTGAATGTGTGTACAGTTAGAACACAAGGTTTGGTCCTAAGATTTGGTTGCAACGTAGGCGACGTGCTTCGGCACGAGATGTGGCGTCGAGTCTTATGTTGTCGGCATATAAGTTGCATAAGTTGGTTTGAGTTGTCTTGAGTTTAAGTCAGGAAACACCGCAAGGTAAAGTTGGTCGAGTAACACTTAGCCCAGAAGTCTTGATTTGGGTCAGTTGGTGATCAAAGTAGCACGGGACGCGAGACGGCGATGTGGTTAGTCTTACTGAAATGCGAGACACGGCCTCAATATGGTTTTGTAGCACGGTCACGTCGAAATAGAGCCTCTTCGCGTAGTTGCGTCTCTGATTTTGGCCGAAAGGCAAGCACGACTTGATAGGTTAACGTTGTTGAGTCGACGTTGTTGTTGCAAGCACGGAATGATCTAGAGACACAAAATATACCAAGGCGTCGGTCCTAAAACTGATCCTAAGGCAAGACTAGAAAGACAATTGATAAGAAGGGACTATGTTGCACGAAGTAAATCAAACGTGTTGATTTTGTATGGATGGGCGAGGAGCTCATTCCACCAGTACAGTTGAGTACTGACACCCACATAGTTTTTATGTGCAGGCACAGATAGAAGCTCGTGGCACGGAGCTCGCTTGATTGCGTCGAGGCATGGAGTTCCTTGGCGATTCGAAGCGTGCGGCCGCATAGAGTTAAGACTTATACGAGACATAATGTATGGACGTCGCCTTCCGAAGCATCCGCTGGCTCAAGAGTTGTAATTGAGAGATGAGAGAGAGCTGAGTGACTTGTAATGTGAGCTTGAGTGAGCTTGAGAGACTTGTAAACTTGGCATTGCGCCCATTGTAACCTTTGTTTCAATATCAATAAAGAGCTTCTTTGAATAACTTGTGTTTTGTTCTAATTTCCGCTGCTATTAATCAATGTCTCTGCATGGGACTTCTGTGCGACGACCCCGTCGCAGCCGCTAAAATCGGCCGTTATGGAACCCGCCTTGCACGAGCGCAATCTAGGCTCGTGCGGCATCACACCTTAGCCAGGACGATCGCTCCTACGGGAGCGGGGCGTGACATAATGGTATCAGAGCACGACTTTACGTCCTTGGACTATCGATTGAATTCTTTAACTCCGTTATTTCCGCAAACTCTGAATTGTGCTTCCGCAAGTTGATATCGTTGGTGCGCTCTCTCTCAAATGTCCCACGGGATGTCCATACAATAAGTCTAACTATTTTGCAAAACATAGG
The DNA here is from genome assembly GCA_029216955.1 of Iris pallida. Taxonomy (NCBI): domain Eukaryota; kingdom Viridiplantae; phylum Streptophyta; class Magnoliopsida; order Asparagales; family Iridaceae; genus Iris; species Iris pallida. Next base: position 15,668,698 of record JANAVB010041419.1, on the reverse strand, counting down.
AGAACAGTTTTTGACAAGAAATAAAAAGATGGTTTACGTAAGCACGGTTGGCTAAGTCGGACTGGACATATACACCAAAGTTGCGTCGACCATAGAAAAGTCGAGTGCGGGATTCGAATAGTGTCGAACAAGAATGAGTTGAACTCGATTGAGTAAATTGAGATGATTATCGATAGGGGTGCTATCGAACGACGATGTTATCGTCGGTGCAATATAAGGTGAGCGTGCTTGAAATTTAAGAAATCGTTCGGACGAAAATTCGAGGAAGTAGATTGTGAATCGAATGATAGTTTTGAGGATTTGTTGAATGACTTCATCCCTGAGTGGTGTATGCGATAGCCTCAGGGATGTCGATCGATTGAGGATTCGGGGTGTCGATGAGTCTATCATCAAGCGTCGCGCGTATGCAAAGCCTTAGATTGAGTGTCGTTGAACAAGTTGTAGTCTTGAAGATTTGACGAATTGATTCGAAAAACCTAGAATTTACGTGCACGGAACGTGCACGGGATTGAGATTGCACGAGTATGAAACACGTAGATGATTGAGTAGGTGAAATCGAATCGAGAAAAAGTTAGGGTGTGCGAATGGATGACTTGATCGAGAAAATTGATACGGATCGTATACGAAAAGATAGCACGACAGGTAGACAGCGTGCATGAAGGGTTTGATTTTGAAGTTACGCGAATAACTCTAAGGATTGGATTGGATGTCGTTCGATGATTGAGTTAGCAAGGAAGGATGTGATTTGAGGAAAAACGTTGCTCGATGACTTGAGATAGACGGATGAAATTGATGTTGTGAATTGAATCGAGGAGATTATCCAGTCGGACGATAGCATCATTCGCACGACTCAGAATTCGTTGCAAACGAAGATCGTCAGGTTACGTATATCGTCGATGGTATTGAGGCGTATCAAAGATGATATGCGATAACTCGGGGGTACTCTGACTCGGTGAATGACGATCGTGCAAGTGTTATTGTTCGGTTGGATGCAATACTTAGGATTTTGATTGAGACGAATGTTGGATGAAAGTGATCGTGTCTTGATGGTTACGCTGATAACCACATCGTCGACGATCTTGTCTTGCGCGAGCGCGACTCTAGCCTCGCACATGCGTTGTGTCGAATTTGGGACGATCGTTCCGCGTGAGCGCTGACAAGGTGATTCATGTCGCGGGAATGATCGAACTGGAAAAATCAGGATGCGGCAACTTTGATTATTTCGACTTGTCGGTTTGATGCGAAGGAAAATTCGAGGATGTTAGGACTTGCGATTGTTAATCGAATAAAACTTGAGGATTGTGTAGGTCCAATCCGTGCATCGAGAATGAACTAGTCTAGACACGAACAAGAGTTACGCCCCGATGAGAATGATTATTCCGCGGGAGCGTTGCATGGTGATTCATGAACCACCGTAGATAATCGGACTCGCGTGAGATCGGAACGTGGCATATTGTTAAGTCAGACGACCTTGTGATCGATTACGTAAATTGGAATAGATAATTTCGAAAAGGTGAAATGTGAATTATGGATTAGAGATGAATTGTGTCATAGCGTGCTTGATTTGAGAATGAATGATAGGCGAACTAATGTCGAACATGTTCGAAGAGATAGACGACGCGAAATGGCTTGATGAACGAGCGATATGTTCTTATCGAAGAAATCGGTTGAAACGTGATTTATCGTAGGATGGTTTTACTGAACGACTCGGACCCCGTGCGACGAATATTGGAATGTGCGTAGGAAATCGATGCTCGATGTTTAGAAATCGGAGTGATGCGAACTTGGGTAGAAAATCACGTACTATCAATTTGGTTTGACCTTAGGATGGGGTCAGTGTTGATATTGTTGTTCGGGAACTATGATTCCAATACTGACGGAAAGACATAGCCTAGTGGTTAGGCAGACGTCCGAGTGCGAAGCGATAGGAAATTGTGGAGGCACCGCTCACGAGGCTCGGTTGACATGCACGTATATCAGGGATGCCCGAATATGTACACGATCCGACTCGAGTGGTGATGGCGGATTCTCTATCACAAGGCTTGGCTGAAATGCATGTATTTTGGGGACGCCTGGAATATGTGCACGATCCAACTAAGTGATACGTTGAATCAATTGAGACTTGAGGAACGAAAAAGTGTCGAGGATTTTGAAATCGTGAGTTTTGATGAAAAGATTGTGGGTAGCACGAGCGTGGCTCGAATTTGAGGGAACGCATAGGCGTAGCGTGTGCGAGAGTTCTTGAATGTTGAGTAGAAATGATAAGTCAATAAGTAAGTACTCAGTTAGTTTCGAGGACGAAACTTTTTTCTGAGTGGTGTATGATGTAGTGCCCCGTCCCGCTCAGTCAATCGGAGGAATCGAAACACCGACGGCGTTCGGACTTAGCCTTGCAACGGCTGTATGAAGACATCGCTCGGTCAAAGCGACCGCTCGCTCAGGTGGGATAGTTTCGATGAACTTGCCTCATCTTAGCCTTCACATAATAAATCGCATGTTTTCAACTTGCACAAGTAGGCTTGATAATAAAAGAGACGAATTCACATAGCTAAAGGGAATAATCCCGACGGGTCGAATTGAGTTAGAATATGGAAAGGTCCAACGGTCGGCTTAGAGTTGGTGCACGGCGTGCTTTGAAAATGACACTCGGTCCTTCGTCCCGTGGCTTGGGAGAAGAAAAGTTGGTTGAGTAGGCGAAGTCATGAAACGTAGCCTAAGTCATAGGCGTCGCCCGCATAAATGCTTCATAAAGCATGCACGGTCCCATCGTCCAAGGCTTGGCATAGCCTTGACCCGCCCTATGAGATAAGTAGCGTCGCACGTCTGCTGGCGTAAGTCTAGGTGCCCAAATGACTTGGTCGTTCAGAAGTCGAGCGCATGCGCGGCACGTTTCCGCAATGCGAGGCTTGACGCAGCCTTTGCTCGTCGAGTCGTTGTGCGTTTAAGTCAGGCAAGTTATGTTAGGCTATCGGAGTGGTAGCAAGCACTGTCCTACGAGTTCTACGGCTGGGTATAACCACAAAAGTCTTACGGTCTCAAGGCCCGTCATATAAAGTATGACTTGGGCGATAGCGTCGCGTAGAACGTAAGTCGGTTTAAGGCACGATGCACGGACTTAGTGTTTAAGGCATGAACCACGGTTGATTTAATGAGTTTTGGAGAAAGGACTATCGAATAGGCATTGAGTTGAATGAAATGATATGGTAACATGGAAAGAATGCTCGCGACCGTGGGTCGGCGAGGGGTCTCAAGGATAGAAGTCTTGAATTTGGTTTTGAAAGAAATGGTAACATTGGAAGAGGAATGACTGTGTGAAACGTCAGTTTGTGTCGAGTCTTGCATGGTCATTGGACAACTTGTCGACAAGGAGGAGTTTCCACGAGCGGCAACCCTGGGCGCCATGGGACCGCGTCGTTCCGGAGGGAAACAGGTATAGCCGTAGCTGGACGAACTGCTCGGGTCATTCGGAAACTTTCAGCGGGGCTAGCTACTTGCGTTGAAAGGGTCGCCGAATGGCAAGGCTATAGTCCAGGATAGCTTGTGATGTTAGTGACCAATTCATATAGATGGGTCGGCACGGGCGGCAATCCGCGTGTGTGCCTTTGGATTGAGTCAGTTGAATGTGTGTACAGTTAGAACACAAGGTTTGGTCCTAAGATTTGGTTGCAACGTAGGCGACGTGCTTCGGCACGAGATGTGGCGTCGAGTCTTATGTTGTCGGCATATAAGTTGCATAAGTTGGTTTGAGTTGTCTTGATTTTAAGTCAGGAAACGCCGCAAGGTAAAGTTGGTCGAGTAACACTTAGCCCAGAAGTCTTGATTTGGGTCAGTTGGTGATCAAAGTAGCACGGGCCGCGAGACGACGATGTGGTTAGTCTTACTGAAATGCGAGGCACGGCCTCAATATGGTTTTGTAGCACGGTCACGTCGAAATAGAGCCTCTTCGCGTAGTTGCGTCTCTGATTTTGGCCGAAAGGCAAGCACGACTTGATAGGTTAACGTTGTTGAATCGACGTTGTTGTTGCAAGCACGGAATGGTCTAGAGACACAAAATAGGCCAAGGCGTCGGTCCTAAAACTGATCCTAAGGCAAGACTAGAAAGACAATTGATAAGAAGGGACTATGTTGCACGAAGTAAATCAAACGTGTTAGTTTTGTATGGGTGGACGAGGAGCTCATTCCAACAGTACAGTTGAGTACTGACACCCACATAGTTTTCATGTGCAGGCACAGGTAGAAGCTCGTGGCACGGAGCTCGCTTGGATGCGTCGAGGCATGGAGTTCCTTGACGATTCGAAGCGTGCGGCCGCATGGAGTTAAGACTTATACGGGACATAATGTATGGACGTCGCCTTCCGAAGCATCTGCTGGCTCAAGAGTTGTAATTGAGAGATGAGAGAGAGCTGAGTGACTTGTAATGTGAGCTTGAGTGAGCTTGAGAGACTTGTAAACTTGGTCTTGCGCCCATTGTAACCTTTGTTTCAATATCAATAAAGAGCTTCTTTGAATAACTTGTGTTTTGTTCTAATTTCCGCTGCTATTATTCAATGTCTCTGCATGGGACTTCTGTGCGACGACCCCGTCGCAGCCGCTGAAATCGGCCGTTATGGAACCCGCCTTACACGAGGGCAATCTAGGCTCGTACGGCATCACACCTTAGCGAGGACGATCGCTCCTACGAGAGCGGGGCGTGACATTAGAAGCCAGAAGCGGAAGCAGGGACGGAAGCGGGGGTGGGAGCGGGGATCATGACTACTTAGAAGAGTCTAAAGTTGGGAGCGTAATGGGAGCGTGCGCTAATTAAAAAAAATTATGTTATTAATTATTGTTATCAAAATTTATAATATTTATTAGAATTTATAAAGTTCAGTTCAAAGTTACAGAAAGATCATTCGCATTTTGATTTTTTTTTAATGTCAAGGCAAATAAACTTTAGTTTCTTGGTACTTTGATAAACGTGTATTAAAAATGTTCTAACTTTTTCTCCAAAATGTATGTTCTCTTTTAAAAGTATGGTCATATTATAGGAAGCGCTCATGTCGTAGGAGAAACGAACTCCCGTCGCCGGAGAAACAGCTCTTGTCATGGAGAAAGCGAGCTCCCAAATAAGAACCGCTGAATCGAGATTCTTACTGAGATTCGTTGACATTCTATGAGTTTCAGGCTTCCAAGGTTTCACGAAACACCTGGACTAATCAATTTGTGTAACACACCATTCATACTATTCCCTCAAAATTCTTAAGTTTCTTACTCATTTCAACAAGAATTAAAAACAGTTGGAAGTTTTAAAATAACATAATTTTGTAAATTATGTTTGCATTGTCCACCTTCCCTTCTCTCAAACAAGCAAAAAAGAAAAAACTACCATAGCTCCCGACAGCGGCATACACACCCCCCCCCCCCCAAAAAAAAAAAAAATGTTCCTTCCTCCTGCTGCCCCTCTCCCTCCTGCTTTTTGTCCCTCGAAGGCAAGGGACTGCATGGTATTCGTAGGGGCATGCTCCTCACAGAGGGACAGCATACCCCTGCTGGTATTCACAGGCCTCATTGGCACAAACACCAATGGAAGCAAAAAAAAAAGGAAGAAAGGGAAGAGGCTGGGGGAGGGATGAAGGAAAGAGGGTGGTAAAAGGTAAGGTAGGGAGAGTGGGTAAAAAGAGGGTGAGTGTGTTGGTGTGCGGGGGTGTGGGAGTCGAGCGAGCAGATGGCCGGCCCCCATCGTCATAGGGTTAGGATTTTATAAAAGAATGCACGAGAGGTGGGACCATGGGAGAATGCATTCTTTTATAAAAGCTTTTTGCTTCACAAAACAAACGTATTTCAATAATAACTACATTGTTACAAATCTAAAGAACGAGACTGACAAACTAGTTAAAAACTTAACAAAACCCTAACAGATGCTAACTGATGGATGTATTTTGCAATCGGTAAGCTTTATCTTATGAATAGTTGGTGCTGAATATTATAATCACTTTTATCTTGGACACTGACTGATGGAACCTTATGATTTATACAAAACTTTCACAACTTTTTCAGACAACAAAACTTGCATGCTGCACCTGGTTTACAACATTCCAATAAATAGATTTCATTGTTGAAATTGATCAAAAATGAACTAAATTGCATGACATGTATCAGCGTTCATACCATTTAGTCCCATCATTCGATCTCTCTGAAAGGTTCCTGATATCGGATATCAATCCATACCAGTTGAGGGTCAGCCATATTGGAAACAGGAAACTGGGCGATATACGGGACATTGGGAAATATCACCCATAGTGGTATAAGATAATAATTCACTTCATATATGACATGTATAACAAGAATTGCATCATTAATATAAATCGAAAATGTATACTTAATTAATCCTCTAATAATAAACAACTCTAAACTATCCTTCGAACTAACAATTAAACATATCTCATCTTCCATGCTCCCGAGCGGGATCTTGCAAAGATGACGGTTTACTTGAAGTGGTTGATGACATTATCCGATTATCGGATACTAAAGTTACAGAACAAAGTTTTGGAGAAGCAAGAAAACAGAGTTGAGACAATAAGCTTTCTGCTTCTTAACAGTTCTGGTTTTACTTTGTGTTTCTTTTCACAAACATGAAGAAGCTCTTTATTTCACAAAGTAAAAGGAAAAAAAATAAACAAAGCCTCCTCTAGGGCTCCTCCTCCTATTCCTTCTCTTCTGCCCTTCCATAGGGAAGAGTAGCTAAGAAGGGGAAAAGGACCTAGGAGGGTGAGAGAGGTATAGGAATAAGCGTCGACGATTTGTCACAAGTAGGTGAGTCTGGTGAGTCTGGTAAGTCAGGTAAGTCTGGATAAGCGTCCAAGACTTGCCAGAAATCAGCAAGGTTGTAAAAATCGCTAGTCGGCCGCTAGGCGGTTGGCGGGGACTAGGGATTAATCGGACTAGTCGGGGACTAGTCGGGGACTAGTCGGATTAGTCGGTTTTGAATTTTATATATATATATATATATATGCAATAAAAAAATATAATTATGCAATATATATCACATGACATCAAAATATTAACTTAAGTACCCAAATTCCAAAGTCTTGTACATAATCAAAATGTCACAAAAAGAAAAGGAGATAGATTAAAGTGCTCAATTATCAAAGATATCATCGTGCTCATCCACTAATGGCACATCTCTTTCTTCATCGGACTCAAAGTCATCATCTCCATCATCTTCTTCGGCCTCCGAGATGAACTCTTCCTCATCAAGTTCTCTTGTGATCCTAGAGCTCCTCCTAGGTTCAAGTAGTTCATTTGCTCCCACCGCTTGGTCAAGTACCTCCCATGTAGCTCCGGTGACGGGATCAACATCACTCTCATCATCCATCCCATCAACCAACCAATGTTGAGCATGAGTACAATCATCCGCTTGAAGAACATCTTTATCATCATTTACTCTTTTCTTCTTATTGTGAAGTTTGGAGTTGAATTGGACATACACCAACTTGTTCAATCTTTCCGAATCAAGTCTATTTCTCTTTTTTGTATGCACCTACAATATTTATATAGAACATTCTAGTTAGTTAGATGAAGAATATCAAAAAATAAAATAAAAGTGGCATACCCCTTCAAAAGTACTCCAATTTCTCTCACAACCCGATGAACTTGTGGTCAAGGAGAGGATTCTAATTGCCATCTTCTTCAAGTTTGGTGCATTGCCACCATAATTACTCCACCACCCGGCTAGTATTTATTATCATACAAAAAACATGTAGATAAGTAATTAGTCAATGAAGTAAAGTAATGAAGTGAGTTAAGGAGTCAAGACTTACCGGGATTAAATTCATTGACACCTTTAGTTTGATAGGAAAGTTCCGCTTGTTTTCTTCCAAACATTCCCATCAAATTCTTGTACATGATTAATTCTTCATCACTCACTTTCACTTGAGTGTTCAAGTCATCGGGAAAGAATTTCTCCACACAATCGAGCATAGCTTCCATACAAGCTACATCATCTCCGATCTCCACTCTATTCTTTGCAAAATAGTATGGATTAAGGAAATATCCCGCCAAGTGCAAATTGGAATCAAGTCTACCCTTGGATCTACTTTCGATAATGTCAAGTATTGGTTTATAATTCTTTTCAAGTCCACTATAGACTTCCTCCTTGATCTCTTTTTTTGCCACTTCAAGTTCTCCATACAACCATGGCATAGATGGCCTATCACTATCAACAAGGCGGAGGACTTTCACTAATGGCCGGAAAACAATCAAGCATGAGTTCACCGACTTCCAAAAAGATAGGCTAACAACGGTTGCATATGCCACTTTTCCCTTCACACTTTTGGAATGTGAATTTCGGGCCCATTCTTCGGAAGCAAACATATGCCTTAGTTGTTCTTTCTTCTCCACCAAACTTTGCAAAGTAAGATAATTACTTGCAAATCTTGTGACTCCCGGTCGTACAATGTCACGCTTCTTTGTCAACTTTCTCATCATACTCAAGGTTGAGTGATGAGAATATATGAAGATAGTTAAGGCCCTTGCCTTATCAATTGTACTCTTGAACCTTGAAAGTTTACAAATTAAATAAGTAATGAAGCAAATCAAGTAATTAAATAATGAACTAAGAGTTTATGAGACGAGACGTACCTTGGAAGTTTACCAATTGCCTCAAGCATAAGGTTCACCGTATGTGTGGCGCAAGAAGTCCAAAATAAATTAGGCCTTTTGGTAGTCATCAAAGTAGCCGCCGCCATGTTGTTTGAAGCATTATCTGTCACAACTTGCACCACCTTTTCTTGTCCTATATCGTCGATGCATTTATCGACATACTCAAATATGTAGGACCCCGTATGAGATGCATCGGAATCTTCTCTCGAAGAAATGAAAGAGATCCCTTCTCTACAATGGACACACAAGTTCATAATGCTTCTCCTTTTGCGGTCGGTCCAAGCATCGGTCATAATGGAACAACCGGATATAGCCCACTCTTCTTCATGCTTTTTTAGAGAGTCCTTAACTCTCGACACCTCTGCATTCAAACATGGACCACTCAACCGATATCGACTTGGCGTAGGTAATCCTGGACCAAACTGTCCAATAGCCTCAGTCATTAGCTTGAAACTATCATTTTGAATGGCGTTGAAAGGAATGCCACTCTCAATGACCCACCGTGCTATATATTGTTGTGTATCCATCACCTTCTTCTTGTCCATCAACACCGTCAAATTAGCTTGTTTTGTAAACATTGTTGATTCTTTATTTTTTTCTGGGTTGATCTCCACAAATCTATCCATAGTAGACCTTTTCGGTCTCATGACTAGTTCAATGTCGGCATCCATTTCCATAGCATCATGTGATGTCGAAACTTCTTTTCTAAGTTCCGTCTCTTCGTTTTGCTTTTGTGTCTTCTTCCTCTTAGCACCATCAAGTGCCTCTACACATGCTTGTATTGCTTCTTTGGAGGCTTTATTGCAAGCTTTCACATTTCCGGCACGACCGGCTACATGACATTTGAGCCGGTAGATTCCTCCGGACACAATCTTTGAACAAAACTTGCATCGAACTCGATCTAATGCCTTCACATCCACAAGTTCACCATAATCCCATCCAACGTCACCGGATGCACGTTTGAGAGCATTTTGGATGTTTAAATCACTTGCCATTTCACCAACATTGGAATTGGAAGCGGCCGACGAAGTAGTCATATCTATTAAACAATTGAATGATATTAAATATCATAACAAGTAAATAAACCAAAAAAAAGGAGAAACAGGAGGAAAAAAAACCAACAATTGAATGATATTAAATATCATTACACATAATATATGCTGCTGTTCAGTGTTCTCACTGTAGTGTCACTACTGTGCAGGAGAAGCAGGAGGAAAAAAAAAACGTGTGGTGGTGGTGCTGCTGCTTTGAGTCAATGTACAAACAAACAAAAAAGTGTGGTGGTGGTAGTGCTCTGTTGCTTTCAATGCAAAAAAACAAAAAACAAAACGTTTGGTGGTGGTGGTGATGTTCCTTTCAGACTGCTGCTGTTGCTTTCAATGCAAACAAAAAAAAAAATTGCACTGTGGTAGTGGTATTGCTGTTGCTTTGATTGAGTCAATGCAAAAAAACAAAAAAAAACGTGTGGAGCTGTTCCACTGCTGCTGTTGCTTTCAATGCAAAAAAAAAAAAAATTTGCACTGTGCACCATCACGTGTGTGGGTGGGGGGTTTAAACGTGCAGCAGCAGTAGCTGCTCAGTGTTGTTCTTGTTCACCAAAAAAAAAAAAAGGAGAAGAAGAAGCAAAGGAAGAAGAAGAAGCAAAGGAAGAAGAAGAACCTTCTTCTTCGAACTTGGCTCGGTGGCGCTGAGGTCGGCGGCCAGCGGGACGAGCGTGGCGGTGGCGCTGAGGTCGGCGGGACGAGCGCTCGGCGGCTGACGACGACGGTCAGCGGTCGACGGTGGCGCTCTGAGGTCGGCGGGAAGCCGAGGTTAGGTTTTTCAACCTCTTCTTCGAACTCTTCTTCTTCGAACTCTTCTTCTCTCTCTCTTTTTTTTTTTTTGGGAACAGCTGTTTGTTGGCTGCTACTGCTGTAAGAATGTTAGATTTTTGAACCCAATTTGGGTACGGGTCGGGTTTCCTCTTTCACCCGTTTTTTTTTTTTTTTTTTCCTTTGCTTTTCTGCTGCCTAGGCGGCCGACTAGCGTCGACTAGCCGCCCAGGGCCGACTAGTCGGCCGACTAGGCCGACTTCTTGCGTTGTCCGATTTTTGGACCGCCCAGGTGCAAAATCGAGTCGGCGGCGGCCGACTGCCGACTAGTCGCCGACTAGTCGGCCGCCCAGGCCGTTTTTTGCAACATTGGAAATCAGGTAAGTCCGTACCACCACTGTTGTTCCTTCACCTTCTTTTTTATCATGATAGCGAGAGAGAAGGAACTGACTGATTTTGGACATACTAGGGCAATGAAATTGGATTTTCTTTTCTTTTTTATCTTAACGAGTTTAAACCCGCATGGCATAGGTCCAGAATCAGACGCTATATTGGCCCAATATCTTGCCAGATTGACAATATATCGGCTAATAGTTCGTCAATATCAGCCGATATCTTCTCTGACCGTGGAACCAGTTTACCAAATTGCATCTCCTAGGCCACGAATCCGGTATACTGACCGGTCATGTCGGCCGATACCCGGAACCTTAAATTTCTATCATTGGTGTTTAATTTAGAAGGTAATTAGTTGTTGGCTTAGAATAGGGTGCCATTTTAGTAACCGTGTCAATGAAGTTGTTGTTGAGAAACATAGTAGGCAGATGACAAATAGAAAGTCCATGTATTGCTTCCTATGGGAGAATCCCGTAGCTTTGCAGTTCTCTAGAGAGACCATCTTTAGCACCATCATCACAAGATGAAAAAAAACCTAGTACATCGACTAAATCGTCTTTCACTTTTGGAAGATCATTGATGAAGAAATTGAGATCTTTGTGTTTGTCTTCCGCATACATTGCACATAATAGCCTTATAGTAACTGTCCCATATTAACTGTTGTCCACTGTCACAAATTTTCTTTCATCCTGACTGAGTGCTTTTAAGCTTACTATTTATGAATACACCACCACTTATGATGACTTGATTTCTCGATTGCCAAGAAACTCCAAACATACACAAGATGAGGGAGGAATAACTCATATTAACACGTGGAATTCAAATAAAGGTAATATAGATCAGATGAATAAACTATTAATGATTAATGAATAAGTATAGTTCCATACACAAGACAAAATGGAGGGGGGGGGTGAATGGAATATCATGGGACAGATGAGAGATTTAACGAGCAGACATGATTGCATATACAAAATTGTATTTAGTAAAGCTCACAATTAACCAATATGTACGATCTTCTACCTGGTTGGGAGGGGAAAAAATGAGCAATAAAAGAAGGGAAGCATTTTGTTGTTCATCTACGATGATGTAAGCAATAATTATAACAAATTAGCTATTTATAAGCATACAAATAGCCAAAAAAAAAAAATTTATATTCAATGTATCAGCGTTGTGCTGGAGCCCCTCTTCAATATTTAACCTGTTTTAGGGCCTCACGGGGATAAAAAAAATTCAAACAATTTGTTGCAATATCCATGCACCTTTAAGTTTTTCTCTCTTCTTTTATGACCTATCAACAGAAGTCTATAACTTACAACTTCCCCTTTTCTGTTCTATCGTCTCAACAGTAAGAGAACCATCTTCCCCTTGGCAGGACCTCTTAGGTGTCTAATCATTAGTACATGCCCTCAGCCAGAACAACTCCTAAGAAACCCTCGTTACTTAGTTGATGCATCAGAGGTCCGCATTAATTGTTAGTTATGCAGGAACACAAAAGCTACAAGTTTAATCACTTTGTGATGAATGGGTAGGGGACGGCCTAAACCGACCAGAAGCTTATGTGGGTAGCGCTTAGGGTTCAAAAATTGGACACACAGGAGTTATGGGTACGGGTCTTAGACTAGGACTACCCGATCCCGACCAGGCCAATAGCAGCCTTAATCAAGCTGGCCATTATATCACGTGCAGACATGGACCCATAATTCACACATGAAAGCTTTAAAGCGAAGGTTTATGGTGTTATATAAATATGCCAAGGGAAGATTTGAACCAATGACATAGCGTGTCAACCATTCTACTGAAATTATCAAGCTGAATTGCTATGGATAACATTAACAATTTTTTTACATTATTTTTTGTGGTGTTTACTTAAATTCCCTTCAACACCGAACATCTGGAACATTGATCTTTAGGAGGGTACTACTATCATTCAGTAACTACAACGACAAGCCTCACAATCATTTTGTACAATTTAATAGGGAAGAAAATAAGGTATTCAACATCGCAACATCTGATTTACATAATTCCACTACGGACGCTTTGCATAATTCAACCACGAAGAAAAGAATACATAAAGTTATCAAAGTCGGTGTAATAAAAAAAGGAATACTATAACTTATGGAACCTGATTGGAGATTGCAAGCAGTAGATAATCGTGACGAGCCAGGTGAGTTTCCCATCATTATGCACCGGACCAAAAACATTACACACTAATCACTCTAGGCTTGTATCATTTGTAAGTAAATGCTAATGCTTAAGATGTCATGCAACCCTATGGTGACGATGTTGAAGTAACTATTTAGAATGTAATATTTGATTCCACCTCACCTTAAGCTGCTGTTGAAGTAACTATTTAGAATGATTTTCTCATCATATGGATGCTACTATTTCTCTTGTTTCCTTTTCAAACACAAGAGGGTGTCTGGGCCTTCTAGACCACTTGGCTAAACATTGGGGTACATGAAATTCACAAATTTCATTGGTGTGTCCTGCCTGACCTTTGTCATCAAGAAAGTTAGGGAAAAGTAATCCCCGTTTTGGGGATTACGGTCATTCATGTTGGGAAGCATTTGAATTCAGGCCTTCCAAAATTGACATCATATCTTTTAAGACATTCATAAAGGTTGGTCATTTCACTTCCAGGCTGCATCCATGTTAGTCAGTATGAAGGGAGGAAAAGTCGATAATGTGAGCAGAAAGACAACTGGATGAGGATCCCACTGTCTGTGGAACTATTTTTGACAATTATATATCGTTTCTATATAGGGCAGGCTGCATCCATGTTAGTCAGTATGAAGGGAGGAAAAGTCGATAATGTGACCAAAAAGACAACTGGATGAGGATCCCACTGTCTGTGGAACTATTTTTGACAATTATATATCGTTTCTATATAGGGGAGTCATTTGGTATGTAACCTCGTCTGGCAAAGTTTTCAACTATTTTTAAGTGATTCACTTTCTCTAATTCTTTCAATTTCCTAATTCCTGTAGGAATTACTCACATAGAGGTTCCCATAGAGGTTCACTGTTACAATATAGAAGGGAGAAATCCTTTTCACTTTATTATTATATCATTGTCAAAAAAATTGGTCCTTTGTTCTATAAGTTCCTGTATCATTTATCATTTGTTGTCTTGTCAATTTATGGTAGCATCATAGTGTTGCGTGACATATTTAAGTATTAGCATTACTTCCATCATACAGGTGTATAGTGATTAGTGTCTATTGTTTACCCTTCAATGTATTTAAAGCGGTGATGTGGTAGCAAAGCGGCCGATACCGCTTATCGACTAGTCGAAACTAGTCGTCAAAAAACAGTAAAAAAGCGGATCATGTTATTTTTAATACTATTATTAATTCTACATAATAATATCAGATGATATCAATAAAACAAATAATATAAAATCATGTCATAAAAAAGAGTTTCAAAAAGTACGTCATTATGTCAATAATCATACTAATGAAAAAGAACAAAAAATTTCACACACCAACATCAAACCATGTCCATTATATAAAAGAAAAAAACATAAAGGTATCACAACTAAAATTCATGAACGATACACTAATTCACGCCTTCAATATCAGCATATGAATCAATACCGACAAAGGGGTCCTCAAAATCTTGTCCACCTTCCCTTTCTTCATCCACATCCCAATCTCATTTTCATGTCGTTGTCTCCTGCTCCTAGTACTGGTCCTACTTCATCACTTGCATGCACAAATTCTTGAAGCACCTCCTCAGTAGGAATTACTCGATCATCATTTTCATCAACTTCCCTCAAGGCAATAGGATTGTAAGACTTGTTACTCTTTGTGGACTGCTTCTTCATCTTTTTATTGTATTGAATGTAAACAAGATCATTCAATTTTTGTTGCAAAAGACAATTCCTCTTCTTAGAATGCACTACTGAAATCATAGATAGTATAATATTACAAAAATACTTACATAAATAAACTATTTATTAAAAGAAAATAGTTAGAATACAGAATATACATTAATATAAGTTAAATTCGCTTTGTTGAATGCATTCCATTTTTGTAACACAAATTTTGTAAAAAACGAAAAAAAAAAAAAATGGGGCAAAAAATCGGTACTTTTTAAGGGTCAATTTTGTAAAAATTCAGTCGGTTCTATAGCGTCTTCCAACTAGTCGCCACTTTAACTGCATAGGATTTGGTGCACAATGATAAAACAATTGCCTACCTCGTCACGATTATGAAAACTCTTACAACTACTTGCAATATCCGATCAGGTTTCATAATTTTAGTATACCTTTTTTCATTGCATTGACTAGTGATAACCTAACTTTATGCATTCTTTTCATCGTGGTTGAATTATGTCAAACAGTTGTGATGTTGAATGCCTTAACTTTTTTCTTTCAAATTGTACAGAATGATTGTGAGGCTTCTCATTGTGGTTACTGAATAATAGTACCCTCCTACGGATCAAGGTTCCAGATGTTGGGTGTTGAAAAGAATTTATATATTTATGTTATTGTAACAAACTTACATACATTCATGTGTCATGCATATAGATGCTCACAGAGCAAAAAAGGAACCTAACTACTATATATATAATCTTACCACACGCCGAAAGGCTTCATTATCAACCTCCATAGTCATTATATTGCCAGATACTCCAGGGCTCAAAATTGGTGGAATAGGATTAGGATCCCTGGTCAGGAGCAAAGTGTTTACTATGCCATAATTCCCTGTCACACAAGGCTGGTGCTCATCATGCCGCCACTCCCCATCAACGTAGAACTTGTACTGCACTCAATAAACAAATAGAAATAAGCCAATAAGGGTACCAAAGATATCTGCATGATTATATATATGTGACATGTACTTTGAACTTCACACCTACAAAGGCAGGTCAAACATATGTCAGATCGTGTAAGTAGATATGGCATCTAATAGTACATGTATTCATAGCAATATAGCTTAAGTATGTTCATAACATACACCTACATTACATAAGCAGACACCCATATATATGTAGATTTTAGGATGCATAAGTCTCATGTTCACCTATGAAGAACCTATCAAAGTTATATTAGGTTCTTATAGCATATTAAACTTGCATGCAAGCAAGCTCTGGTATATGCTTCATGATCATCTATTCACCAAGCAAGCAAATAGTAACCAGGAAGAAACAAAGAAGAGCGCCAAGGAATAAAAACACGGACAAGTGCAATAATTTACCTGATGAAACCCGGGAGCCACACCACAAATAGCCTGAAATACATTAGGGCAACCCTCCACAGGAGACATTGGTACATGTTCCGACCACCTAAATTCCACATAATATTTGTATTAATTACAATGTAAAGATACTTTGAAAAGTAAATATGGTAGGCCAACACTCATACATTGTAGCAAGATGACGATACTAGTTTGTGAGCTTGTGCACAGCTAAACCAATAACATGCAGTTGTGGAAAAATTAGACAACTACACGTCTCATCCAATATGCTAGTTGAATCTTAAACTCGTATGCATGTGGTTTTAAAGTAAATGCGCTGCTTCTAGGTGAAATATTGTTGATACACATAGGCAAGGCGCACTTTTGGCACTTTTACAAAAAATGAGGAAGGGTACAATCCATGATAACTGTCTGTAAGGCATTTATGCAACGGTTCCCAGCATTATAATATAAGTTATAGTGCCCACATGCAGTCGACTAGGAAGCACAGACACTAAAAAATGTAGGCGGTGTCGTGTCGGATGCATGTCGTGTCAAACACGTATCAGAGACAGCCCAGACAGTCCAAAATACAATAGGACACACCAAAATAGGTGCAGTGTCCATGTCGCCGTGTCCTTACCATCATACCATGTTGCCGTATCTCTGTCTGTACAACACACTCTGTCCGTACAACACAGGCACCAGATATATCATACTTGGAAAGTAAACTAAATACAATGATAACTATGGACCATGTAGTGTCTTCATGTTTGACAAATAACAGCATGGTGTTGGCTTCACACATATTAGTACAAAAACAGGTACTCGTAGTGTATAATTTGTTTAACTTTGTTGTGTTAGTATTTACATTTTCGGGAACTATCTATACTCTACAAGTACTATGCTTTCATGGTTGGAAATTTGGAGTTAAAAACTTAAAAAACACAAATAAGAAGCAGAATTGTTGAAATTGTCATAAATAAAACTCCAGGGACAAGACATAACAAATGACTTCAGCAGCACCAACTCAAAAGAAACTGCATTGAAAAAGTGTGAAATAGGAAACATCCATATCATTGCTTTTTATCGCAACTGCCCATTTCAAAATTTGAAGAAAAAAATTTGTATGATTCTAATTATTTTGGTTAATTACCCATATGGAGTTGGATGCAAGTTGACACGGCATTAGGTGCAGGATGACACGGCAGAGTCTGACATGATGTTGGCCCATGGTTCTTTTTTTATCTCAACGCTTACAGATTGCATCTTAGTTTTCCCTTTCTGTTCTTTCTACACTTATAATAACTACATTTAATGTGTCCGCAAGATTCACCTGAATGCAAAATCAGAGCCATCTAATTACAATAAAACTTAACTCTAGATCTAACACTCTTTGCCTCAATCTGCCTCAATTTCCTTATGACATACACCAAGATTGTGGTTGAGAATGTGGTCCAGTATGTCTGAAATATTGGACTACATATTGTTTTCTACCTAAAAACAATAATGTGTGGCCTAGATGTTGTTTTTTTAATGTTAAGGTCAATATTGCCAGTACATCAAGTTCCTCTGATATCCGATATGCCTAAATTATGCCGTCTGATATGGTAAATATATGGTTGATGTGAATTCCGATTAATTAAATAGGTTGGAAGGGACCATAACCCGATGCACATTAGCCACGTTCTTATATGCAAACCTGAAGTAAAAATTCTTGGCCTTGAGTCGTTGTAATCTTATTGATATTATTTCATTGTAAGCCTTGTGGCATATTTTATTGTATCGAGAGAGAGAGAGAGAGAGAGCGCTATGTTCGTAATCAAGTCATTCTTGGCTTTGAGTCGTCGTAATCTTACTAGTATTATTAATAAAAATTCATTTCATATACCTTGTGTCGATTCAACTATAATGCTGAGTATTTCCTCTGCGATGACTCTGTACCTTAGTAGTTCTATCGGCTGTTTTGGTATTTGTCTTGTACAAGTGCAATTTAGACTTGTATGACATCACGTCCAGTGGCGACTTTCGGTCCTACAGAATCGGAACGTGACATATATCACCTAACTACAGCCAACTAAACCAAGCACAGAGCTATGCATCCCCAGCATATATAACCTCAACTTATTGTAGCAGGTCCTGTTAAGTCATGGTTGAAATGGGGCAGCACTATGTGATCATAGGACACCCTTGAAACTGAATGCAGAACTATATAATATAGCCATAAGGCCATCCAGTTTTATTGGAATGCTAGGCAATGAAGAAACATGTCTAAAGAAATGAGTGCAGCTGAAATAAGAATTACCAAATATGATGAGATGGATGAACATATATACATAAAAAAGAACGATGGCAGTTGTGGAAAATCGGAGGTGGTACCAATGAAGGATAACATGAGAGAGAATCATTTGAGATGGTTTGGGACATGCAAAATGGAGATCAACAATGTCTTTGATGCTCAATGAAGATTAATAGTGCATCAGTTAAGAGGAGCAACAAAGTTAATTAAAGGAGTTACTAGATAATGGGGAAGACCTACACTTTTGGATTGTGTCTGTGAAAAAAGATACTTTTGCTAATGTATGAAAGGAGATGGTCCTAGAGAGCTAAATGGAAGACGAGAATTCATGAAGCCAACCTCCAAATATTTGGGATAAAGGCTTTGTTGCTGTCGTATTATGCTAAAATCCTACTCAAACGAGCCAAGTAAGTCCACTTCGCAAAGGTTAAGCTCAAGTTTTAAGTACATCAACCAAGTCAGTCAAGCTAAAATAGTAAAATATAAAACAGCAATAATCATATTTAAGATGTAAAATGCTGGATAATCAACTACATTGTTCGAAACTTATTATTTGTCTAGTAGCCAAATCTGACCTACATGTATCCTCATCAAAAGCACCAAACAGCACTGAAAGGTGAAATTATGTTCAAGTCAGCTCTCTGTATAATATCCTAATCAACTTAAATTTCTAACATGCATATGAATTTCACATACTTTAATTATAGTCCAGAAGTGTAGAAACAAACTAAAAATTAGTAAGGTTGACCCAATCCTTGTGAATGAGAGAAATTTGTGCAGATTTTTGGGACTGAAAAGGAAAAGTTAGCATGCAATCCAAAGTGTTGGTTTGGTGTTGAATGCACACAATGGACAACAGCTACATGTCAGACTGTGCCATGCAACCATTTCGCTGCAGATGATTAATCAAAAGAATGACACTTGTATCTATTTTTCTTTTCTCGTCTCCTCCCATGAAATAAACTAAATCGACTAACCATATTGCAGAAAATTTAATATCATTGCACAAAATCTAAAGCTCCAAGCCTATACTGCATGGATACGAATGCGACACAACACGGACATAACACATGTTATTGTGACCTAATAATGCTTGTCCAACATGAAGCAACACAGATACGGGCCATACGGCATGTCGGCAACGATTTTTGGAGTATCGGTGCTTCCTAATCGAATGTGTTAGCTCAAATGCATGTATTTCCATGCCGAGGGATAATAAAAGAACCATCTTGTGAATTTCTGAGCCTACAATATCTCTAACAACACAGCTTCTATAAGCTTATAATGGACAAATCGTGCACTGACCTCGTAAAGGTGCCGGTAACGAAGACCCTCTGCCCGCCGTAGGGCCACACGAAGCGCGTCGGAATCAGCACCACCGCGCTCGGCTCCTGCAAAGGATCCGTCCCCGGGAAAAACATTGGTCCAAATCCTTCAAACTGCTACTCCTCTATACTTATCTCTGACTCGAACAGCCACTCTCTTCCCCAGCTCCTCTCTTCCATGCAACACCTCATGGAAGAAGAAACATCAGTGCCCTAACCCTAATGAGCTTCCTCCTGCGGCGGATCCTCCTTGACGCGGACCCCCTCAGTGATCACGCATTCCGAGCCATGGGGGCGGCGGAAAGCGCTAATTTGCGTCAAATCGACCGAATGGAGCCTTTAAAAAAAAATCCAATCTTCCCGACCAAATTAGAATCCTCCGGCGGT
Source organism: Iris pallida (assembly GCA_029216955.1). Classification (NCBI taxonomy): domain Eukaryota; kingdom Viridiplantae; phylum Streptophyta; class Magnoliopsida; order Asparagales; family Iridaceae; genus Iris; species Iris pallida. Next base: position 15,648,664 of record JANAVB010041419.1, on the reverse strand, counting down.
CTGTTCCGTTTCCCCCAATTAGAATCGCAAATCGAAGAAGATCCGCGGAAAAGAATCAAGAAAAGAGGATCTCCAAACCCTAATTTAGGACTTACCGACGAAATTCCGATGGTTGAGGAATCGAATCGGAGCCGGGAGGAGAAATCGTGGAGGCAAAAAAAAATTAGGGACAAAAATGGGAACTTTTTTTAATTTGTTTTGGGGAAAAAGAAAGGCTAAGGCTTACTTTGTCTTTTTTTTTTATTGACGAATGGAATGAGAAGCAACGGGCGGGCAGCAGAGGGTGGAGGGAGGATCGTGACCGTCGGCTGGGGAACGGACGGTGGATGCGTCCCTTTCGGGGTAGGCCCCGTGGATCACGAGTGGTGGGATGGAGGGGACGGGCAGGGGGTGACCGAGATTCGGAGCTGACCTAAAGGGAGGGGGGTTGTTAAGTGATGATGATTGTCACGTCATGATTTAAGATGTTCCGTGGGTCAGGTCAATTCGGACCCAGTTTTGAATCGATTTCACCAAGATGGGGTCGGAATGTCGGATTGGACTGAGCTTGGAACCAAATATTGAAATCTAGTTCGGATCTATGACGGTAGAGCCCCCTGGTGGGACCGGAGGATTAAATCTGGCTCAACTTGATTGAGAGAGCGGTTCAGGCTGAGCTGGATCTGGGAACTGAAAAATCCTGCCTAGCCAAGACTAGGGGTGCAACTCAGACGGGCTAAATTCGAGTCCGATCGGATAAACCCGTTAATGGGTTGGGTTATGGTTGAAGATACTCGGGTTCTGGTTCGGATTTGGGTTCAAATATTTGAACCCGATCATAAATCGGGTTGGGCTTGAGTTCATGTGTCAGTTTACCCGAATAACCCGAAATCCGACTTATATATATATATATATATATATATATATATATATATATATATATATTTTTTTTTTATTTTTTTTTTTTTTATTTTTTTTTGAAACAATGGGTACTTGTGGCGAACTCGCCTCCGCTGAGGCTCGAACTCCCGACCACTTGGGCCGCATGCATCTCTCGTAACCACTAGGCTAGAGGTCATTTGCTATATATATATATATTTAAACCCTAAATTTTTTCACCCAAACTCTTCAACTCCTTATCCTAAATTTTATTTCAGTTTGTATTTGGTAAGGATCAAGACTTGATTGCTATTTAATTATGTGTTTAATATTACTTTTGTTTAAAATTGTTTCAATTAGTATATTAGAGCCCGATAAACCCGATGGACCCGACCCAATCCGAGTTCAACCCGAGCCAAACCCGATCTTCCGGGTTTAGTCTTGGGCTTCATATGTTGAACCCGAGGTCGGGCTGGACTTGGGCTCGGACTAGGCTTATGATTCATCGGGTTGAGTTCGGATTGACCTTAAACCCGACCCAAACCGTCCGAGTTGCACCCCTAGCCAAGACTTGTGCTAGGGTCGAACTTTGATCAGGCTCAGGCCAATCCAGCTCCACAACGAACCTCTACCGGGCCTCTGATTCTGGGAGAGCTAAACCCGACTCAACCTGGTTGGTTGGGATAGCATGTTCAGTCCCAACCCGGAGTTGTGACCGGTCGAGTTTTGATCTGGTTCGGGTCGACGCAACTCAGAGTTTATTAGACCGGTCGCAATCTAGTTTGCAGGTCGCCCCACCCAAAGTACACCTCTAGACATTTTGTTACATGTGTCACAGGTGCCATGTATTTTTGACAGGCTCTTAGTCAAGTCAAGTGAACCATTTTGTGTCGTGTTGGTAGAATTGATGAATCTAGTCATCAATTTAGAATCCAAAGGATTTGGTGTGGCAGTAAAGTTGATGTCTCAAGTAAAGAGGAGACTAGATGGGGAAACCTAAGTGGATATAAGGATGTGATGCTCAATCATGTGGTTATTGTGAGTTCGCCTCACGGTATTGATATTTGTATACGTATACATATTTTTGTATCGTATATATGTGTTTTGGGTTCGATGATTTTTTTGTTGCCTGTTTTCGATAAAACTCTTAATGACTTATGCAACATATTGATTTTCTGAATTTGTGACTAGGTATGGCAACGGGGCGAATCGAGGCCGGGGACCATACCCCTCATCTCCGTTTCCGAATAGTGTTCGAATCTCCGTCCTCGTTTAATAATGCACTCTCCATCCCCATCCTTGTACCCGCTGCGTTAACACTTTCGGAGTCAGATTTTTCCATTATCGTATGTCATTTCGTATAATTTTTTCTGTACAATATAAACTTAAAAAGTCTGTTTTCATTCCAAAAAAAGATTACAAGACATGTTAATAAAACATGGATTTAATTAAAAAATATACTACCAGATAGATCATGAACTCCTACAAATGGGTTGCACATATGAATATAAGTAATCGGGGTTGGAGATTTACCTTGGCGGGGAGTACTATACCCATATCCGGCCTTGAACACTACTGGAGATTTTTTTTTAATCCCCATCTAAATCCCCAAACATGTCCCCGTCGGGGCAAAAAAGTCGGGTCCATGTTGGGTTCGAAGAAAATTGTCATCTATATTTATGACAACAGTGTTTATCACCAGACTACCAGAGACTTGTAGAATACCTTATGGCCTGACCATAGACCCGTGCTAGGACCCATGCGTAGAATGGATTCCCGGATATTTCTGAAATGAGCACTTGACATACAAATCCATATACCGCAATATACTGTCGGTATATACCGTCCGACTATCAATGACTCATCCATGAGTTATTATCCGTCTCACCCTTTCGTTCAATGGTTTCTTAGTTTACTTTGGACGGTTGAGATTGTCACGACCCGGTCCCCAAATACTTGGGTCGAATCGGATCATGCCCAGCCTGCACCGTTGATGAGACGGCGGCAGTAAGCTGTAATCCCATTTGCAGGTAAATCAACAACAAGTTTGAAACTAAAAGTTTGCCACAACATTTATTGAAACGAAAAATTGTTCTTCAGTACATAGTTCATAAACTGGAAATAAAAAGAGAAACTAAAACTCTCAAATTCTAAGTAGCATCTAAGTTGACGCCACATCATCCTCTTCAGGTGGAAGTACCGCCGGGTACAGGTCGGGATCGTAGTAACTACTGATCATCAGCTCTGAGTCGTCAGGAGTACCTACGGGGATCCAGTCAGGAAAGGAGCAAAGTACAATTCATGCAAATTAAACAATTCCATTAACAATATGAACTTGCAGTTTTAAACAGTTTGAAGAAAGAACAATTTTTGCAATTGTTACAGTAAAGTGTTGAATAGGTAATGAATATGACCGGTTTGGGTGCAGTAGTATCCTAGCGATACGGTATGGCTTGTTCCCTTGTGATAGAGGGAAAAGCTAACACAGTAGTTAACCTAAGTTTGGATTTGGTCATATCCACCACACTACTCCCCCAGTCCCCAACAGTATAATCAGTACTCCCGAAGGAGTTTCGTGTTTGAACAGTGGTTTAAACATGCAATGAAAAGATTGCTAAGACAATTGTAAATCTACACAAAATGTACTTGCCTTAAATTCCAATTGGACGAGATTTGTACTTCGGGATTCGAAAGGTCACGCTCTTCCTTGAAATCCTACATTCCGGTAATTTATCTCAGAATCACAATACTAAAATGATCTAATTACAATCTTTATTTGTACCCTAATCATTTTTAGTTATTTAATTAGCTAACACAACAACACAACGTTTACTAGTGCGTTGAATTTAAGAAATTCAATTTATATTCAATTTTCAGGAAAAACTTGTATTTATCAAATTACGTACAAAACTTGGTATTTATCTATTTATTGGAAAACTTTGACGTTCTACAATTATATATAAAAATATATTTTCTTTTACTTAAAGATGAGGAAATCATGAGTTATTTAATTTAATAGTATTTTAATTGTTCCTACGCGTACCACAATCCCAGAAAATAAAGTAAAAACGCTACACTACAATATTACAGACCACTTAATAGAAACTGGGCTTATGCCCTTACAAATTTAATTATAAATTTAAATAAGAGAAGACAGGTTAGTCCCGAAATTATCTACAATTAAATAATAATAATAAAACTAACAATTAAATTAAAATAATAGGTGTCTCAGACTCTGCTCCATTTGTCAAACTCAGCTACTCTGCCTCAACGTCCGGACGGACCGGTGCGTTTGCATTTCACTGGGGCCCATTGACCGGTAAGGTTGTCGCCCAAATAATAATATTATCACTAAAAATTATTTCAAAAATCATTTTATAATTTTACAAAAAATTCGGCAGCACTCCCTCTATTTTTGGTCAACCCAAAAACTGGGAAATGCTTCCAAGATTCCTGTAAAACAGTCCCAAACCAGGGATATATATTTATACCATAAAATAGTCTTTTTCCAAAGCCAATCCAGCATTCCGAAATGAGAACGAAATTTCCCGAAAACCCGAAATATATCAAATACCATTTCTTTACAAAAGAAATAAACTACAGTAAACATTTCCGAACTCATCGAAAATTTGAATTAATACACAGAACCCAGAGAACAAAAATTCTCCAAACCAATTTTTTTATGTTAAAATTTTAAACTCCAATTTATTCCCGAAAACTTCTCGAAAAACCCGAGAATTCAAACACAGAAACTTTTCCGAGTTAGTTCTCGGAAATCCCGAGAACATTCACAGAAAAAATCTGAATTTATTTTATTTCAGAAAATCACAGAACAGCAACAATTTCCGAAGAATTTCGGAAAGCAAATTGGTAACGTAATTATTACATTGCCGGAAAAACCGAGTTCCCGAAGGAATCGGGGACCAGATTTCATCACTGACAGAGGAATTAAATTCGAGGTTAGAGTTTACCCAAACCAAAGGTGCAACGAAAAACCCGAAATGAAGCTCGGAACCGAAATGCTCGGAAACGGAATTCGACAGAGCACACGGCCACGCGGGTCAGCACCGAGAAGCAACCAGGGGCGAACGGGGCGAACGCCGGCGATCGGACGGCCGGAATGGGCCGCGCGGGTCGTCTGACGGCGGCGGGCGGCCACGGGGAGCGGCGGCCTCGGGATCGGGGGTCGGGCACCGGTCGGGTCGCCGACGGTGGATCCGGAGCTCGGGTCGCCGGAAAATTCGCCGGAGAATGGTGAGTTTGGAAGAAATTTGGGGAAAGTGATGGTGATGGAGGATGGAGAGGGAGAAGCTATATATATATATAGGGAAAATTGGGTTTGGGAGTTACCAATTTAGGGAGAGGGAGGAGTCTCAGCCATAATGGCCGGCGGCCAGGGGAGGGGAAAAGCCATCGGTTGAGTCCAGGGAGAAGAGTCGATAAGCCTTCGGTTTGGGAAAAACCCAAAGCTCCCAACAGAAAGTTAAAGCTTCTCTCTTTCCTAACTAAAGAAAGCCATTCATTAGCTTAAGAAATAATACCCATGCATTGGCTGTAGGAAACCTTAATGGTTTGGTTGGAAAGTTTTGGACTTTATATTAAAAAGTTTGCATTGGCCCAAAGGAAATGAGCTGTGGGTTTGGCCTAAGGGCTTTAACTCTTTGGGCTTAAGATTTTAGAACTATTGGGTTAAAGGTCTGATTAAGTAAATGGCCTTAAGGCTTAAATGAATTATATGGTTTAAATAATGGGTTATAGGCCTAAGAGAATGGAGATTAAGCATTTGGGCTAAAGGCTATAAAATAATTTCCTTTTTAGAAAATATAACTAATATTAATATAAAAAGATTTTTTTTTTCTTCTCAAATTGGTTTGAACCGGGTTCGGGTCTGGGTTGACAATCCTTGAAATAATTTTCATGAATTAACCAATATAATAAATAATATTATTTTTAACACAAAATTTTATTTAACAAAACATTATTTAAAATGATTAAAAATATTACTAAAAATTGCGGGTTTCACAACCTTCCCTCCTTAGAAAATTTCGTCCTCGAAATTTAAAGAGTTGGGTTAAAAATTACCTCAGATCTCAAACAAATACGGGTACTGCTCCCGCATCTCATCTTCTCGCTCCCAGGTAGACTCGCCTGGGGAATCATGCCTCCACATAACTCTGACTATGGGAGTCACTGAAGTTCTGGTCTTCTTCTCGCCTCTGTCCAAGATCGCCACTGGCTTCTCTGGTATAGTGAGGCTCGGTCCGATTTCCAACTCTGAATGGTCCAAGACGTGGTTCTCATCAGGTACATATTCTCTGAGCTGTGAGACGTGGAAGACGTTGTGCACGCCCTCTAGATTAGCTGGTAGAGCTAACCTATATGCCACCTCTCCAATCCGGCTCAAAACTTCGAACGGACCAATGTATCTGGGACTCAGCTTCCCAGCTCTTCCAAATCTGATAGTACCTCTGGTAGGAGAAATCTTCACAAAGACTTTATCTCCTTCTTCAAACTCCAGTGGTCGACGACCGCTGTCTGCCCAGTGCTTCTGTCTGTCTTGGGCGATCCTGAGCTTGTCTCTGATAATCTTCACCTTCTCTGCTGCGTCAGTCACCATCTCTGGACCCAGCAGTACTCTTTCACCAACGTCGTCCCATGCCAATGGTGTACGACAACGACGTCCATAAAGAGCTTCAAATGGGGTCATACCAATACTGGCTTGGTAGCTGTTATTGTAAGAAAACTCTACCAAGTGCAGATGGTCTTCCCACGATCCTCCAAACTCCAAGACACAAGCTCGCAGCATATCTTCAAGTGTCTGAATTGTCCTCTCCGATTGCCCATCTGCCTGGGGATGATAAGCTGTGCTGAACTTCAACTGAGTCCCCAAGCTGTCATGCAAGCTTTTCCAAAAGTGAGAGGTAAAACGAGTGTCTCGGTCAGAAACAATGCTTACCGGTACTCTATGAATCCGGTAGATGTGTCGCATGTATAAAGCCGCCAACTTCTCGGTGGATAAACCAACCTTGAAGGGGATAAAGTGAGCTGACTTAGTTAGTCGGTCCACTATAACCCAGATGGCATCCTTCCCTCCTTGGGAACGAGGCAGTCCTGACACGAAATCCATCGTGATATGCTCCCATTTCCACTCTGGAATGTCCAGCAGTTGTAGAAGTCCTGCAGGTCTCTGTCTACTAGCCTTCACTTGTTGACAAATCAAACATCTAGCGACATACCTGGTGACATCTTTCTTCATTCCACTCCACCAGACAATAGTGCGCATATCTCGATACATCTTATTGGCTCCAGGATGTATGGAATATTGAGACTGATGCGCCTCCTTCATCAACTCGTTCCTCAGTTCGCCAGACGGTACGCAAAGCCTCGTACCATTCTTCATAGCTCCGTCACTGGCAATTGAGAAACCCTCAAGTGTTCCTGCCAACACTTGATCTCTCAGCTTGCAAAGTGCTTCGTCTTGAAACTGAGTCTCCTTGATCTTGTCCATCAGATATGAGCTCACTTGCAACTTCATCAACACAGAATCAGCATCCAGTTCCTTCCGTCCAGGCAGTACAATCTCTAGTTCAAGCTTCTCGATGTCCTCCAGCAGGTGCCTCTCCTTGGTTAAGAACATCGCCACTGGGTATCGACTAAGTGCATCAGCGACCACATTAGCCTTACCCGGGTGGTATTGCAGGTCGATGTCAAAGTCCTTCATTAACTCCAGCCATCGCCTTTGCCTCATGTTCAACTCTTTCTGAGTGAAAACATACTTCAGACTTTTGTGATCTGTGTATATTTCCACTCTCTCTCCATAGAGATAATGCTTCCAAAGCTTCAACGCAAAGATTACTGCAGCAAGCTCTAGATCATGAGTGGGATAGTTCTTCTCATGAGTCCGTAATTGCCTAGATGCATAAGCAATCATTTTTCCATGTTGTTGAAGAACACATCCTAGTCCTTTTTCAGAGGCATCACTGTAGATTGTGAAACCACCGGATCCTGCGGATAGCGCAAGGATTGGTGCAGTAGTGAGCCTCTTCTTCAACTCCTCGAACGCTGCTTGGCAGTCCTCCGTCCAGATGAACTCTTCATTCTTCCGAGTCAGCTTTGTCATTGGTTCAGCAATTCTAGCAAAATCCTTCATGAACTTCCGATAGTAGCCCGCCAAGCCCAAGAAACTTCTGATGTCCGCAACTGAGCTTGGTGTAGGCCACTTCTCCACAGCAGCTATCTTCTTAGGATCCACAGAAATTCCTTCTCCTGTGACAACATGGCCAAGAAAATCCACTTTGTCTAGAAAAAATTCACACTTGGAAAGCTTACCGTACAGCTTCTCCTTCCTCAAAGTTTCCAGAACTTTCCTGAGGTGCTCTTCGTGCTCCTCCTTCGTCTTTGAATAGATCAGTATGTCATCAATGAAGACGACGACAAACTGGTCTAAGTATTCATGGAAAACCTTGTTCATAAGGTTCATGAACACAGCAGGAGCATTCGTCAGACCAAACGGCATGACCAAGAATTCAAACTGCCCATACTTGGTGTTGAATGCCGTCTTGGAAATGTCTTCCTTCCTGGCCTTGATCTGATGATAGCCAGACCTGAGATCAATCTTGGAAAACACCTTGGCTCCACTCAACTGATCAAATAAGTCATCGATCCGGGGCAGAGGGTACTTGTTCTTGATTGTGACATTGTTCAGCGCCCGGTAGTCGATGCACATCCGTACCGTTCCGTCCTTCTTGGGTACAAACAAAACAGGTGCTCTCCAGGGTGAAGCTCCTTCTCGAATGAATCCCAGAGACTTCAGTTCGTTGATCTGCTCCTTCATCTCTTTGGCCTCCTTTGGGTTGACTCTATAACATCCCTTAGAGATCGGGGGAGAGCCAGGGACTAAATCAATAGTGAATTCTATGTCCCGATCTGGGGGTAGCCCAGGAAGACTATCAGGGAAAACATCCATGAATTCCGCTATGATAGGATGGGGAGGTTCAGGTTCTTCAGAAATAGAGTAGACAATACTCTCCATAACCTCCGGAGCTCTAGAGACTTCAAACTCTGGCCCTCCAGGTGGGCTGAAGATTACACATCCTCTGTGATAATCTATCAGCGCATGCTGCTTGCTCAACCAGTCCATTCCAAGGACTATGTCATAGTTGGGCAAGGGCATCACCAGTAAAGGTGCTACAAACTTATGGCCAGATATTGTAATGGGGCAATTACAGGTCTCCGTAATGGGTAAGGGTCCTCCTCCAGTCATAACCCTACAAATCCTCTTGCTAAGGCCCGTAACTATGTGGTGTGAAGAGATAAACTTTGTTGCTATGAAACTGTGTGTTGCACCAGAGTCGAATAAAACTAATGCAGGATAAGAATGTACATAGATGTAACCTGATATGACATCCGCATTAGGTTCCTGCTCCGGCTCTGGTTCCTCTGCAGTTAGGGCAAAAACTCGCCCCGTCTTCTGTTGATGCTGCCCAAATTGTTGCTGCTGAGTAGGCAGAGGTCCCCTCTGCTGATTTCCTCCAGCCTTGTGAACTGACGAGGGACAGTCCTTCACTTGATGGGTGGAAGACCCACAGACTAGGCAGTGCCCTAGCCTCTTCCTGCAGATGTTTGCTAGATGTCCCGGCCTCTTGCAATAATCGCAGATAGGAATCTGCCTCTGAGGTGCTTTATCATTGTTCCTCGCCTGCTGGTGCTGAGGATGGTTGTTGTTATTGTTGCTATTGTTGGGCTTCTTCTGATTACCCTGGAAGTTGCTAGTTCCAGGATAATCTCTCTTTGAACGGGCAGGTTGGCTCTTCTCTATGTCTTGGGCTCTCTCCAGAATCTTCTCATAAGTCTTAGCTCCGCCAGAGATCACATAAGTGCGAATCTCCTCTCGAAGTCCATACTTGAATCGTTCAGCACGATCAGCAGGATCAGCCACCATGTTCTTGGCAAATCGGCTGAGCTGGCCGAATTCTGCCGCATACTCTCCCACAGTCATATTGCCTTGCTTCAGGTTCTGGAATTGTCGCTCCATCTCCCGCATCTCAGAAGTTGGGAAGAATTTCCTCTGGAACAACCTCTTGAAGGTGTCCCAATCAACCTGCCTATCCTGGAGTCGGGGTTCATTCCGATACCAGGTGCTAGCTACATTCTGCAGTTGGAATCCTACTGCTTCGGCCTTGAGGTCTTCTGGAAGTCGAGCGACGCTCAGGAGACGCTCCATATTGTCGAGCCATTCGTCAGCATAGACGATTCCCTCGGTTCCCTTGAAGGGTCGAGGGTTCTGCTTCTTAAAGCTCTCAATATCGCCCACCTTGGCAATATGATTTCCATTAATTAAATGGCCCTATTATTACATAAATTAATCCTTAAATTTATGTTTACCTTGGCAGGCCTTGGTTCCTGTTGAGCTGCTTCTCCTCTTTCCAGTGCAGCCCTTGCCACGTTATGGGCATTCTCCATGCCTTCTCTCATAATGGCCGTCTGCTCGCGATGAGCTTCAGCTTGAGTTCTCTGGGCTTCTAGCACTCCTCTTAGCAGACCTACGAGGTCAGTGGGGTCCACAGGCACCGGTGGGGCAGCTGGAGTGGGCGAAACCACAGGGGGCTGCATCTCTGTCCGAGAAGATGATGGATCCGTCGTTGTATTATGGGGTCGATCGGCCAGCTGCCGAGGTGTAGGATCCGGACTTGATTGGGGAGGTGGGGTATGGTCAGGTGTTGACATCCCATCTCCAGCAGGGTTGGTATTGTCAGTGGCCATTCTCTGGAAGGTTTAGGATACAAACATAAGCAAGGTATCCTACCCGTCTATAAAAAAAATATTTAATATAAAAATATCAGTCCTAAGTTGTGGCAATTTGATGTTCTAGTGTTCCTAATTGTTTCTAAGTTTTTCCTAAGTTGTTGATTGGAGACCTGCATGGGCCACCACTAAAAACATGTCACGACCCGGTCCCCAAATACTTGGATCGAATCGGATCATGCCCAGCCTGCACCGTTGATGAGACGGCGACAGTAAGCTGTAATCCCATTTGCAGGTAAATCAACAACAAGTTTGAAACTAAAAGTTTGCCACAACATTTATTGAAACGAAAAATTGTTCTTCAGTACATAGTTCATAAACTGGAAATAAAAAGAGAAACTAAAACTCTCAAATTCTAAGTAGCATCTAAGTTGACGCCACATCATCCTCTTCAGGTGGAAGTACCGCCGGGTACAGGTCGGGATCGTAGTAACTACTGATCATCAGCTCTGAGTCGTCAGGAGTACCTACGGGGATCCAGTCAGGAAAGGAGCAAAGTACAATTCATGCAAATTAAACAATTCCATTAACAATATGAACTTGCAGTTTTAAACAGTTTGAAGAAAGAACAGTTTTGGCAATTGTTACAGTAAAGTGTTGAATAGGTAATGAATATGACCGGTTTGGGTGCAGTAGTATCCTAGCGATACGGTATGGCTTGTTCCCTTGTGATAGAGGGAAAAGCTAACACAGTAGTTAACCTAAGTTTGGATTTGGTCATATCCACCACACTACTCCCCCAGTCCCCAACAGTATAATCAGTACTCCCGAAGGAGTTTCGTGTTTGAACAGTGGTTTAAACATGCAATGAAAAGATTGCTAAGACAATTGTAAATCTACACAAAATGTACTTGCCTTAAATTCCAATTGGACGAGATTTGTACTTCGGGATTCGAAAGGTCACGCTCTTCCTTGAAATCCTACATTCCGGTAATTTGTCTCAGAATCACAATACTAAAATGATCTAATTACAATCTCTATTTGTACCCTAATCATTTTTAGTTATTTAATTAGCTAACACAACAACACAACGTTTACTAGTGCGTTGAATTTAAGAAATTCAATTTATATTCAATTTTCAGGAAAAACTTGTATTTATCAAATTACGTACAAAACTTGGTATTTATCTATTTATTGGAAAACTTTGACGTTCTACAATTATATATAAAAATATATTTTCTTTTACTTAAAGATGAGAAAATCATGAGTTATTTAATTTAATAGTATTTTAATTGTTCCTACGCGTACCACAATCCCAGAAAATAAAGTAAAAACGCTACACTACAATATTACAGACCACTTAATAGAAACTGGGCTTATGCCCTTACAAATTTAATTATAAATTTAAATAAGAGAAGACAGGTTAGTCCCGAAATTATCTACAATTAAATAATAATAATAAAACTAACAATTAAATTAAAATAATAGGTGTCTCAGACTCTGGTCCATTTGTCAAACTCAGCTACTCTGCCTCAACGTCCGGACGGACCGGTGCGTTTGCATTTCACTGGGGTCCATTGACCGGTAAGGTTGTCGCCCAAATAATAATATTATCACTAAAAATCATTTCAAAAATCATTTTATAATTTTACAAAAAATTCGGCAGCACTCCCTCTATTTTTGGTCAACCCAAAAACTGGGAAATGCTTCCAAGATTCCTGTAAAACAGTCCCAAACCAGGGATATATATTTATACCATAAAATAGTCTTTTTCCAAAGCCAATCCAGCATTCCGAAATGAGAACGGAATTTCCCGAAAACCCGAAATATATCAAATACCATTTCTTTACAAAAGAAATAAACTACAGTAAACATTTCCGAACTCATCGGAAATTTGAATTAATACACAGAACCCAGAGAACAAAAATTCTCCAAACCAATTTTTTTATGTTAAAATTTTAAACTCCAATTTATTCCCGAAAACTTCTCGAAAAACCCGAGAATTCAAACACAGAAACTTTTCCGAGTTAGTTCTCGGAAATCCCGAGAACATTCACAGAAAAAATCTGAATTTATTTTATTTCAGAAAATCACAGAACAACAACAATTTCCGAAGAATTTCGGAAAGCAAATTGGTAACGTAATTATTACATTGCCGGAAAAACCGAGTTCCCGAAGGAATCGGGGACCAGATTTCATCACTGACAGAGGAATTAAATTCGAGGTTAGAGTTTACCCAAACCAAAGGTGCAACGGAAAACCCGAAATGAAGCTCGGAACCGAAATGCTCGGGAACGGAATCCGACAGAGCACACGGCCACGCGGGTCAGCACCGAGAAGCAACCAGGGGCGAACGGGGCGAACGCCGGCGATCGGACGGCCGGAATGGGCCGCGCGGGTCGTCTGACGGCGGCGGGCGGCCACGGGGAGCGGCGGCCTCGGGATCGGGGGTCGGGCACCGGTCGGGTCGCCGACGGTGGATCCGGAGCTCGGGTCGCCGGAAAATTCGCCGGAGAATGGTGAGTTTGGGAGAAATTTGGGGAAAGTGATGGTGATGGAGGATGGAGAGGGAGAAGCTATATATATATAGGGAAAATTGGGTTTGGGAGTTACCAATTTAGGGAGAGGGAGGAGTCTCAGCCATAATGGCCGGCGGCCAGGGGAGGGGAAAAGCCATCGGTTGAGTCCAGGGAGAAGAGTCGATAAGCCTTCGGTTTGGGAAAAACCCAAAGCTCCCAACAGAAAGTTAAAGCTTCTCTCTTTCCTAACTAAAGAAAGCCATTCATTAGCTTAAGAAATAATACCCATGCATTGGCTGTAGGAAACCTTAATGGTTTGGTTGGAAAGTTTTGGACTTTATATTAAAAAGTTTGCATTGGCCCAAAGGAAATGAGCTGTGGGTTTGGCCTAAGGGCTTTAACTCTTTAGGCTTAAGATTTTAGAACTATTGGGTTAAAGGTCTGATTAAGTAAATGGCCTTAAGGCTTAAATGAATTATATGGGTTAAATAATGGGTTATAGGCCTAAGAGAATGGAGATTAAGCATTTGGGCTAAAGGCTATAAAATAATTTCTTTTTTAGAAAATATAACTAATATTAATATAAAAAGATTTTTTTTTTCTTCTCAAATTGGTTTGAACCGGGTTCGGGTCTGGGTTGACAATCCTTGAAATAATTTTCATGAATTAACCAATATAATAAATAATATTATTTTTAACACAAAATTTTATTTAACAAAACATTATTTAAAATGATTAAAAATATTACTAAAAATTGCGGGTTTCACAGAGATGGTTGGAGTGGTGACTTGGATTGCTGACACGGCACATCTAAGGGCTAAGTGCCACTCACCATTTCCCTATATAACCTATTCTTTTTCTCTCTTCTCTTTCTCTCTCTCTCTCTCTCTCTCTCTCTCTCTCTTTGTCTCCCTCTTTTTTTTACTCTTTGTTCCTTCTTAATTTCTTCATTTCCACTCTTGCTTGAGCTTGGCGCTTGGCTAGGAGCTTGGTCTTGAGACCTAAGAGTGGTTTCGGAACCCCTCTTGGTGATGAAATAGAAATTAGGTTTGGAGGGTAGATCTAGGCAAGTACATCTTGCCATTACTTGAACCATAGTTGGATTTTCCTTATATTGTTGATTTTCCATGGATATTATTGCATGAAAATATTTCCTACATGTTTTTTTAACTAGTTTAGTTTTTGAGCTTGTGATTTTCATAGATTTTGGTCATGATTATGATTTATAGCTATTTTCTATATCTATATGTGAGGTGCGTAGTTTTGATCTGGTATCATGTATGATACTGTAGGAAATAATAATGCCTTGTTCTCATTGCGTAGGATTTGTTACAATATATATAGTGTCTACATTTGGGCTTATGGGCCATATTTACATTTACAAATATAATCTAACACCCCCCTCAAGTTGGAGCATGCAAGTCACAAATGCCCAACTTAGGAAGGAAAGAATCAAACACATGCTTTCCAAGGGGCTTGGTGAAGATGTCAGCCAGTTGAGAAAAAGTAGGAACATACGAGGCTATTACGGTGCCATCTCGAATAGCATTGCGAACAAAATGCAAATACATCTCATTATGTTTACTGCGCTCATGAAATACCGAGTTCTGAGCCAAGTGCAGGGCAGATTGACTGTCATAATACATCGACATAGCAGACTCCTGGCGAACGCCCAAACACACCAATAACTCCTTCAACCATTTCAACTCACAAACAAGCGCAGTAAAAGATCGGTATTCAGCTTCAGCGGAAGATCGGGAAACAATTGATTGCTTCTTGGTCTTCCAAGAAATAGGAGACCCCCCCAGAAACACCAACCAGCCTGTAACAGAGCGGCGAGTCAAGGGACAACTGGCCCAGTCGGAATTACATCAACCAGAAAGACGAAGATCACAATCATCTTTCAAAAGAATACCCTGTCCCGGTACATGTTTGATATATCTGACAACTCTCAAAGTAGCATGCCAATGATCTTGTCGAGGCTCCTGTAAGAATTGAGACAAGATATGCACAACATAGGCTAAGTCAGGGCGAGTAAACGATAGATAAATCAACCTCCCAACCAGCCTCCGATAAGACTCTGTATTCGCCATCTTTGGACTAGTCGATTATGCCAGCTTGTGATTGGGCTCCATGGGAAAGCCAGCAGGTCGAGACCCCATCAAGCCGTATTTTGAAATGATGTCCAAAGCATACTTCCTTTGACACAAGGAAATTCCTTCTGCACTCCGAGCCACCTCTATGCCAAGGAAGTACTTCAGCACACCAAGGTCCTTCATGTGAAAGCAAGAACTAAGGTATTTTTTGAAAGCATCTAAAGCACCTGTGTCATTACCAGACACAATCATATCATCCACATGGATCAAAACATGCAACTCTACCTTTCCTTTAAAAAGAAAGAAAAGAGAATAACCGGAATGAGATTGAATAAATCCATAGGATATCAGAGAAGCAGCAAGCTTAGCAAACCAACAATGTGGTGCCTGTTTCAATCCATATAGAGACTTACACAGACGACACACTTTGTTGGGTTCACTATACGAAAAACCTGACGGCAACTTCATATACACTTCTTCTGTCAGATCTCCATGAAGAAAAGCATTGTGCACATCCATATGGTGCAAAGTCCATCCTCTCACAGCTGCAACAGCCAAGAACGCTCGAACTGTAGGCATCTTAGCTACCGGGGCAATGTCTCTGAATAGTCGATCCCCTCAACCTGATGATTACCGAACACAACCAGCCGTGCCTTTAAGTGCTCAACACTGCCGTCGGATTTGTACTTCCTCCCAAAAATCTACGAAAAGAGAACCCTGAAATTTTAATGCCCTGGCTACATTTAAAATATGTCGATATTTTCTTTCCACCCTTCCATTCTGTTGAGGTATCCCAACACAGGATGTTTGGAATAATATACCTTGAGATTAAAAATAATCTCATAAATAATTAAATTCAGTGCCATTGTCACTCCGCACATGACGTATATCAGCCCCAAACTGACGCTTCACCATAGCAATGAATTTAAGAAACATAGAATAAACAACACACTTATCCTTCAATAAAATAACCCAAACAGCTCTAGAAAAATCATCCACCAAAGTCAAAAAATATCGTGCCCCATTAGATGACAGAACACGATATGGTCCCCACAGATCACAGTGTATAAGTTCAAAGCATCTCAAAGCACGACTACGACTATCAGGAAAAGCATCACGAGTCTGTTTAGCTTGATGACAAATATCACAAGCCTTATGAGAAAACACACCACTACCAGAGAAAAAAGATAAAGTCTGCATTACTTTATCTGAAGGATACCAGTCTACTATGCCAAACCTCGGAATTACTCTCTGCATGTCAGGATCACCGAAGCCAAAGAAGCTGGAACCTCCCCCAAGAAGTAAAGTTCACCCCTTTGTTCACCTGCTCCAATCACCATCCTCGTACTTTGGTCCTGAACAAAACACAAATCAGGAGTAAATAACATATCACAATTTCTGTCACCAATCAATTGTGAGACAGCGATCAAATTGCAAGTCAATATCGGAACATAAAGAACATCCGTCAACACCAATGAGGCAGTCAAAAATACTTTGCCTCTCAGAACAGCCTCAATAGTGCTCCATCAGGCAAAATCACAGGACAGAGAGGGCCCTCAAAGTAATCAACTAAACAGTCACGAGAACCTGTCGCATGAAGAGTAGCCTCAGTATCGAATATCCAAGGGACAGAAGAATTCTTACCCAACAGACGATCGGAGTTTGAAGAACCAGGGTTGGAAGGATTGTCGTTACCCAGCAAGCTCATCAGTTTCTACCATTGTTCACTTGAGAGCGGTGAAGGATACCCTCCATGCATCATATTCGTCGAACTTCCAGCAAGACCAGCAGGGACACCATGACTAGCAGCGGTGACATGATGAACAACCCCTGCGCCACCAGCACCGCGTTCTACATCACGTCTCTGCTGTGGTACCGGGCCTCTACCACCACCAGCACCACGTCCGCCCTCACACCGAGGACGAGTCTCCCACCACTCTGGATAGCCAATCTTGGCAAAGCAAGTTGCAACATCATGACCTGTTTTCTTGCAATGTATACAGATCATACCAGATTTGTCCTTGGAATCTGAGGTTCTACTATTAGAAGTAGTAGAGAGACGAGGTGAAGTCTTGATAGTCAGCGCCAACACCTCCTCCGCAGCGGATTGGACCTGAGATTTTTGTATATCCTCCTCCTCACGGACTGCTTGGTATTCCCGATCTAAACTTGGCTGAGGATCCTGAGCCAGAAGATTAGATCGGGTATGACCATACAACTCAGCATTCAACCCATACATAAAGTCCTGAAAGTGGTCTTCAACCCTCATAGCCTGTAGCTTTACAACAAGTTCACCACAGGTACAAGTAGGCAATAGAAAATAAGCAGCTTGTTCATCCCACAAAGACTGTAAATTTCCAAAGTAGGTTTCCACAGACATCGGAGCCGTTTGTTTACACTCAACCAAAGCCACCTTAATTTGTTGCTTCCGAGTGCCATTGCTAACAATAAATCTTTTCTTCAACAAGTTCCATAATGGATATACCTCCTCAGAGTACGACAAAAATTTCTTCAGAGACGGATCAATGGTATTAAGAACCCATTGAACCAACAGCGCTTGCACACATCTCCAATCAAGTAATTTACTAGCATCATTAACAGGTTTGATTTCAGTACCTTCCAGAAAAGTGATCTTTCGCCTAAGATCAGGGAGAGACGTATCGACCGAGACTGTAAGCCTCCTGAATTTCTGGGATTTATTTTTGAATTTTTCTAAATAATTTATTCTCGATAATTTATTTTATTTAATTAAATTTGATCATTTAATGCTCTTTACCGTGACTTGGAATTCTAGAGCATCAGGCATGCCAGTCTCTGGAAACATCCTTTTTGAAGTTTGTAGTAGACGATATTATCTTCATACTGATATTTCGTGTCCCACTTGAACTTGTTCTCTTGTGCTCCATTTGATTCGCGCAACTTTGAGGCCAATTTAGACCAATTTATTGTTTACCGTAATTTGTGATTTAATTTTCAACTTAATTTTCGGGCCCAATATCGGTCCAATCCAGTCGACCCAATATATGGCCCTGGCCTGTTTTGAGCCTACTGTGCGCGTGCCACTTGCGTGCCACGAAATCGATCTCCTTTGTGCTTCCATTTCATCCATGATTTTAAATGGTTTAAAATTTGTTATTTAATTAAATCTTGGTCCCGAACCTGTCCGATCTTAGCCCAGTACCTGACCTAATTGGGTGTAGGCCCAGCCATGGCTACCCATACCCCCACTACTATATTTGCACTCTTCCTACACAAAATACCCCTCTCTTTATATGTATAAATATCTATTCTCTCCTTCTAATAATATATATGTATATATATATATATATATATAAAAAAAAAAATATATATATATATATATATATATGTTTTCCATAAATAAATTCACTTTATTTATTGTGTTTCTGGAAAAATTACAACTGTAGGAATCTAATCTAGAAGACGATTACTTTATCCCTTGGACGATGCGATAAAGAAAACTCGAACTTCGAAGAACTTGGACAGCAACTGGGCAATCTCTCTGTTCTCTCTGAATTGAATGTAGTCTCTGATGAAGATGAAGAAACTCTCTTTTATAGAGTTCTGGATAACTGTTCTGAAGCATACGCTCAGTCAGTTACTTGACGTGTGCATAACTGCAGGGACGCGTGGCGAATTCTGATGGAGACATATTAGAGTGCGGTTGAAAGTAGTGGAATATATCTAGGAGAGATTGATGGCATGGATGCCACGTTGCATAACTTCTGAATAAGTGGGTAACTGAGTACAGGACATGTGAGAACGTGTGTTGACTGTACGTTTAAAGTTACGCTGTCTTTGTTGAAGAGGAGTCATACGCTACCTTTTGAAGACATATGTCTTGCATATGCTTACTTGGATAGTATAGAGTCATATAAAGCTGATGCACTCACTTTATTAACAAGGAGTCGTATGGAGTCCATACGCTCACTTGGTTAATAAGGAGTCGTATGGAGTCCATACGCTCACTTGGTTGACAAGGATTCGTATGGAGTACATACGCTCACTTGGTTGACAAGGAGTTGTATGAAGTCCATACGCTCACTTGGTTAACAAGGAGTCGTATGAAGTCCATACGCTCACTTGGTTGACAAGGAGTAGTATGGAGTACATACGCTCACTTGGTTGACAAAGAGTCGTATGAAGTCCATACGCTCACTTGGTTGACAAGGAGTCGTATGAAGTCCATACGCTCACTTGGTTGGCAAGGAGTCGTAAGCATTGAGGGAGTAGACACGTGGCTGTCCTCAATCTTCTCAAATACGCCATATCTTCTAATAACTGACAAATATCTCTCAAGCGTCGTGTTGCAGATATGATGGCTGACAGACTGTCAGAAATGACAGTAATGATGGTTGTGCATTTATGATGGCTGATGAGCTATATATCTTTGTAAGAGACAAAATCAATTCTCGAAAACCCATACGACGGTTAATCTTCATAGGGCAGCTGTCTTTACACGAAAGACGAAGTGTCAGATTCATCCTCCATTAAACGTATGCTGTGCTGTCATTCAAGAAATAATAAAATATTTACTGAGCGTATGGCTTTGGTTGAGCGTATGACCTTGAGCGTATGGCTTTGGCTGAGCGTATGGCCTTGAGCGTATGGCTTTGGCTGAGTCTTATGTCAGCGTGTCATAATTTTTTACACCCTACAAGACCCCCTTCAAAGTTTTCGAACTTTATAAATTTCAAAAGTTCGAAATTACTTTGAACTTAAAGTGGGAATAAGTCTTGACACGCTGGCATGATTTTGTTATTTTTCTCAATATCAGTGCAAATCTTTAGGGATTCTGTTTAAAGAACGGCCGCCGTTTAAACTTCTCTTTTCTTCTATAAATAGGTCTTTCAAAACCTAATTCATTTCTTTACTTCTGCATTTGTCTTCGAGAGAGAGAATCCAGAGTTCAAGCCTTCTTCTTGTGTATGATGTTTTTGTAGAAAATATGTTCAGAGGTAAATAATACATGATATATTTCAATAGAATAGAATATACAAATGAACTTTGTAATTCTATCAGATGATATTAAACCAAAGATAATTTTAGTTTAATACTGATTAGAGAAAACAGAATTCAGATATAAAGATATCTTTGAACTCAATTTTCCATGATCTTTGGACTCGAAAATCAAAAGACTAGATATCATTTTTATAGAATAGAAAATATGATACTGAGATAGAAAATTCAGAGGTAATATGGACGTACTTTTCTATACGAGATCTTTATTAAATCCACTGGGGATCTAATAAGACAGAATATCAAATTCACTGGAAAGATGATACGTGGTAGAATATCAGTTTCCGCTGGGGATAACGATATCGAGATAACTTTTGTAGGGAAGAATTAACTCTGATTTTATATTCGCTGGGGAATAATGAAAATATTATATATTGATGAAATTTATACATAATATTTCTTTAAGAATTTGCCATTGATAGGCATCATCGTGACTTTACCATCCATAGAGGCAAGCTGATATGCTCCATTAGAGAAGACTTTGTTTACTACGAATGGGCCTTCCTATTTCGCGTCGAATTTGCCTTTGCTCATATGTGTCATAGTCATAGGACGTCTGACGGTAAGGACCAGGTCTCCCTTCCGATATGCTCTGACTTTTACTTTCCGGTTAAAAGCTTTTGAAATTCGGGCCTGATATAGCTCGATATTTTGTTGAGCATACAATCGCTTTTCATCTAGAGCTTCAAGCTCTTGAAGTCGAAGACGATCATTATTTTCTGTTGTAAGTTCATTGGAGATTGCGATTCTCAGAGAAGGAATCTGGATCTCAAAGGGAAGAACAGCTTCACACCCATATACCAAAGAGAAAGGCGTACATCCAGTCGCATTGCGAACTGTGGTGCGGTAGGCCCATAAACATTCACCAAGCTTCTCGCTCCAGTTGTGTTTGTTGGAAGAAACGAACTTTTTCAAGAGTTTGATGATCGTTTTATTGAAAGCTTCTGCCAATCCATTAGCTGCTGGATTATATGCTGTAGAAGCTAAATTATTGATTCGATGGTCGTCGCAGAATCGAGTAAATTTCTGACTGACGAACTGCGGTCCGTTATCATGAATAATACGCCGAGGAACACCAAATCGATAAATGACATGATGTTTAACGAAGTTGATGACATTAGAAGTTTTGACTTCAGATAACGGGATTGCTTCAGCCCATTTGAAAAAGTAATCGGTTATTGCTAGAATAAACCGATGTTCTTTTGATGATGGTGGGTTGATAGGACCAATGACGTCCATGCCCCAAGCCTTAAAGGGCCATGATGCCGCTGTTGGATGTAAGAACTCTGATGGTTGATGGATAAAGTCTGCATGAATTTGACAGGCTTTACATTTTCGAGCATATTGAATGGCGTCAGCCACCATCGTGGGCCAATAATAACCCATGCGTCGGATACGATCTTGAAGTATAGGACCTGGTTGATGGGTTCCGCAAACACCATCATGTGCCTCACGGATAATATGTTGTGCTTCTTCACCAGCGATGCATCGAAGGAGAAGACCGTCGTAGGCCCGACGATATAGTGTCTTCGTTGTATGATTATAATAGAATCTGAGAGATCGACGTCGGATAGATGCTGCTTCGCTCGGATTGTCGGGAAGTATGTCATACAACACAAAGTCTAAAAACGGACGTCTCCAGTCTTCAGTTATGGCTTCTGTTTTGTTAGAACAGACATATTCCATAGTAGAATCGGAAGAAGACGAGGACACTCTGTCAAACCTTAATCCAGTGCTAAGGTTGGATGAAAATTCATCAAGGTTGAGAGAATTTTCGTCTGAATTATGGGGAAAACCCAAAGCCAAATTATTCTCAACATAGAATAGTTCTCGGTTATGAACCACTATCACTTGCTGACGTCTGATTGGTATGGCTAACACAGCGGCAAGATTAGCCAAAGCATCGGCTTCTGCATTATAGACTCGTCGAACGTGTTCAATAAAGAAACCTTCAAAGGAGGAGGCCATATAGAGTGATGCTCGATGATAAGGTATCAAATCTTGATGACGGACTTCATACGTTCCTCTGATCTGATTGATGATAAGATTGGAGTCTCCATAAACTTCTAAATATTGAATATCCAGATGTTTAGCAAGTTGAAGACCGATGAGCAATGCATTGTATTCGGCTACATTGTTTGAACATGATTGATCCAAAGAATAAGCCCTCTGAATAGTTAGTCCTTCTGGGGATACGAGAATAATCCCAACTCCGGCGACAATATCGCCATTATGACCTATTCTAAATGCTCCATCAAAGAATAGATGCCAGGTAGGAGTTTCTTCAGAAACCAGATTCAAATCCAGAACTTCATCTGGAATCTCATCATATAATTTAGAATCTTCTGGAACCGCATGAGCTGCCAGAAAATCAGCAAGAGCCTGTCCTTTAACCGACTTTTGAGGAATATAATGCATGTCGTATTGAGCTAACAAGATTCTCCAATTAGCTAGTCTAGAGTTGAGAATACCAGGTTTCTTCATCATAATCCTGATGGGATTCACTCTGGAAATGACGTGAATCGTTTGACCGATAATATAATGTCGCGTCTTCTGAACGGCAAACATTAATGCTAAGCATTCTTTCTCGATTGGAGAATAACGCGGTTCAGCACCTGTCATTGTGCGACTGAGATAATAAATAGCCTGTTCATGGCCATCTTTATTTTTCTGGGCGAGTAATGCACCGAGAGAATGATCCATGGTTCGAACATATAGAAGGAATGGTATTCCCGAGATGGGAGGTACCAAAACCGGAGGGTTCATGAGATACTGTTTGATATCGTCAAATGCTTTTTGACATTCTTCGTTCCAGACGAAAGATACACCTTTCTTCAGAAGTTTGTTGAATGGTCTGCAGCGTCCTGATAAGTTGGAAATAAATCTCCTGATATAAGCAATTCTTCCTTGAAATTCTCATAGCTCTTTTAAGGTGCGTGGAAGACGCATCTCTTGGATGGCTTTGATCTTCTCGGGATCCACGTGTATACCTTTAGCGGTAATGACGAAGCCGAGAAATTTGCCACTAGAGACGCCCAGGAAGGACTTAGTAGGGTTCATCTTAAGTTGATGCTGACGCATTAAATCAAAAATAGTCTTCAAATCTTGGATATGATCATCTTTTTGTCGACTCTTGACTGCAATATCATCAACATAGCATTCGACTGTTTTTCGGAGATGTTCGCAGAATATAGTGCTCATTGCTCGTTGATATGTTGCTCCTACATTTTTGAGACCAAACGGCATTACTATATAACAGTATGTACCAATCGGCGTTCTGAAGGAAGTATGTCTCTCGTCATCTGAAAACATTTTGATTTGATTGTACCCCGAATATCCATCCATGAATGACATTCGTTCGAAACCACACGTGTTATCGATCATGACGTCGGTAATTGGAAGAGGAAACTCGTCTTTAGGACAAGCCGCATTGAGATCGCGAAAGTCTATACATACTCGAATCTTGCCAGTCTTTTTGAGGACAGGAACGATGTTAGCCACCCATTCAGGATGTTGTTCCTCTCGAATAAATCCGGAAGCCATAAGCTTGTTGACTTCAGCTTCAATTGCATCCATAATGTCTGGACGAAATCGTCGTTGTTGTTGTTTAACCGGTTTAGCATTTGGCATGATATTAAGTTTGTGCGTTGCGATCTTCGGATCTAGTCCTGGCATATCCTCGTAGCTCCAGGCAAAGACATCGATATAATCATGAATAAGCTTGATCATGTCTTGCTTATCTGTTTCTGAAAGACTTTCGCTGATGAATATTGGTTTGGGGGACCCCTCTTCACCAACAGCAATTTGGATCGATTTATCTTCAGTGGGAGTTTCTCTTTGCTCGAACCTGAATTCCCATTGGTTATCTAATCTTTGAGCCCATTGTTCTGATTCGGGTGATATTTCAAAATTATCCTCATCTTCATCATTTTCTTGTAGGCCATCGGTAGAGACCATATTGATGGATAGAATAGAACGATGAAAATCGCCAATACTTGTGTCAGAATACCAAGAGAGGGAATCGGAAGACTCAGATCGTTCGTCTCCATCGGATTCTGAATCCTCATGGACTGCATTGATAAAGGAGATAGGAGCAATGTAACCTAAACCACATTTTGTCCTTCCGTATGTTGATGAAGGAATTCGAATAGGCATTCTTCTTCCTTTTCCATTATTGAGGCTGGTTCTGAAGTCATAACCCATTTTTTTGATGATATTCTTGGACTGCTGACTGTAGCGACGTAGTTGTAACCTTCCAGTATCGTCGTTTTTGTCATCTTCTTCCAGGTTAGGAGGATTCTGGGGTCCTTTATAGAAGAATATTGGATTTTCTCCCAACTTTCTAATAGGGACTATGAAGTATGATTTTTGTATAGACTCTAATGATACTTCTGTATGAAGAGTTTGAACAACTCCTATAGTTAGTGGCTCTAAGCTATCTAGCAATTATAAATAACTTTGTACATGATTACAGACATCAATATACTGTAAAGGAGATGCTTCATTAATATTAGATGCTGTATTTACAGAAGAAGGCTGAGCCTTATCAGACTTAGTCAAATTAATGACTAAAGGGGGAGAAGAAGAGCGATCAGAAGTTTTGTTTCGATTAAGATCGATAACAAAAGGCTCAGAAGAGGTGAGCTCCCTTGAAGAAGATCGTGGATAAGTAGTACGTCCACTGACCGGAATGACGAGAGTATCTGGTCTAGCCTGAGAAGATGGAGGGGGAGTGGTGAGTCCACTGACAGGAATTATCAGCAAACTTTGTGGAATTTGGGAAGGTAATAAAGTGGTACGTCCACTGACAGGAATTATCAGTGAGTCTTTTTCAGATGGTTTAAGAGACTGCGGATGAGTGCTACGCCCTTTTACAGGAATAGCAAAGGTGTCGACTTTTGATGTCTCATCGTCGTCATCCATAGCTTACAAGACTTTTGAGTATTCATCTTTGTACATGCGAGAGTCACTGAAGTAAGCTTCGACTCCTCTGAATGGATAGAGATCTGCAACTTTCTTTTGAACCTCTCCATTATCATCAACATATTTGAAGCATTGATGAAGAGTCGAAGGAACAATATTATGTTCATGCAAGAATGGTCTCCCCAATAGAGCATTATATGAGCAACCATGATTGTCGATGATGTAGAAAGTAACCTTAGTGCGAAGATTGCCTATTTGAAATTTGAGGCGAATCTTGCCCAAAGGCTCACTTTTTCCTTGATTGAATCCCAGGATGGTAGTGATAGTACCGGAAAGACTATGCACGGGTATTTTCAGTGCATCTAGCATAGTCTTTGGCATAATACTGAGAGCGGATCCTGGATCAATCAGTAGACGATTAACTTTCATAGAATCGACATATCCTGTATAATATAAAGGACGGTCATGTCGATTATCCTCTAGCAGCATATCGTCCTGCGTAAAGGTAATGTTTGGAATTAATTCCAATACATTATGGCAATGAAGACGAGAGACTGGTTCAGTTTCTGGCTTCTTGAGGAAAGTCAGGCAGGTTTCTGCCTGCAACAGCGCTTCACTCAGAGTTTCTCGAGTCTCTTTAGAGAGGCGTAAGAGCTCGAAGATTGACAATTTAGCTGGTGTATTGGCTAGTTGAGCCAATATATCAAAATTATAAGGCCTTTCAAGTCCTGTAGGAGATGACTTCTTCAATGGTTTGTCGAAGCAGACTTGTTGTTTGCCTTTGTCAGCTGCTGTTGGTTTAGAAGGAACCGTCTTAACAGGAGCATTTGAAGGTCCTTCATTAGAAATGGGTGCTGGAGCTACAACCGGAGGGACATCAGAAATTTCTTCAGGAACTTCAGCATAATCTTTCAAGTATGTTTTTCCTGACCGAGTACCAGCAAGAACTTCGACTTCAGGCTCAGGTTCAGGGTCTATTGAAACCATATTGTAATCCTTCGTCTTGTTCTTGGTTTTTTGGTGCTTGATAAGAGCTTCAGTCCAGAAACCGAGGCCAACACGAGATTGATTATGTCTCAAAGTGAGGGCTAGAGGTGCTCGGAGTCCTTTGTCGGAATTCAAACCAGGAGCAATGGCTAGATCATAACCCATCTTTGCCATTAATTCACGAGATTGTGAACTATATAGATGAAACGCAGGTTTGTATCTGTCTTCGGATTGAGGTATAGTTTCTACTTCCGTAGGGAGTGAATTTCCTGCCAAGATGAAAGTAGAGGTTAGAGAAAGATTGGGTGTGATACTAGAAGTCACATTGCACGACTTAGTCTTCCCAGGCTTCTTTTTAGACAAAGGAGTCTTCCGAGGAGAAGAAGAAGACGTCTCGAACTCCGTCATTAAATCCGGGTGAATCCACATGATCTCTCCTTTTTAGTTGTGACAGGAACAAGTCCTTTATTCTGTGCTGGTGGGATGTTCACAACTTCAAGAGTTGCTTTGGGGATAGGAACAATCCCACTTTCCACCATTAACGGAGGGAAGTCACCGAACTGCATTGAAATCACATTTGCTGTGACTGTCTTGTCTTTAGGTGTCAGTGTCACAGCTCCTGATTTAATCATTTCCTGGATCTTTCCTTTTAATACATAGCAAGACCGGATTGTATGACCCGGCATTCTATGATATAGACAGTATTTTGGATGATCCGTCTTGTTGGCTTCATCAGGCTTTTTGATTTCTGGCAATTGTATCTTGTTACCTTTGAGCAAGCATTCAAAGATACCCTGAACATCGTCATCATCGAAAGAATACTCTTCCTTCGGCCGAGGAGGTCTTTGTTGTTGATTTGTTGGAGCTGGGGTAGCTTGGGTAGTCACTATCTCTTGACTATTGCTCTGGAGATTGACTTCAAGAGCCTCTTTTTCTTTGCGATTGTTGGGTCGAGCACTATTACCAGTACTCTGATTTGATTCCTTGGGAGTCATTTGTACCCCCAGGCCTTTGAAGGTCTCAGCACTGACTTCAGCGGCTTTGGCACTGACGATGAAAGAAGGCCAATCTTGGAATTGAGTGGACCCTGTCCACATGCTGATGATTGGTAAGAGATAGTAACAGCATCGGGAGTTCCGAGAGGCATTTTGAGGGCTTCTCTTCTGAATCTTTCAATGAAGCTCTCCGTGCTTTTATTATTTTTCTGTTTAATTCTTATGAGGGCCGACATGGTCATGTCGTTGACGCCTTCATAGAATCATTCTAGAAACATCTGTTTGAATCCAGCGAATGAAGTAATATACCCATCAGGGAGACTTCGATACCATTCATAAGCGGTTCCTTTAAGACAACCGACGAATACCCGAGTGAGGAGGGCATCGCTTGGTTGCAACTGATCAGTCATTACTTCAAAGTGATTAATGAACTGACTTGGGGAGGTAGTCCCATCAAAGAAAGAGATGGTCGGAGGTTTGTATTTTGGGGGATACGATACCTCCTTCCATTGTATGGGATAAGGCTGCTTGATACCCAATCTTTGTAAGCCATCTTTTTGCTTGAATGCTTCGAACTGAGACCGAAGATTTTTTAACTCTTCAGTGACAGCTCCGAAAGATTGCGGCGTTGTTGCTTGTTGAATATAATTGGGAGGAGGGGCTGCAACATATGTATCACCCCCAGCTCCGGACTGACTCGGAGTGGGTTGTACAGGAACATTAGACTGTACCCCCGGAACAGTAGAGGTTCCGAGTTTGGGGCAACAGGAGTATTTAATACCACTGGTGGTACTGTTGGTTGAACTTGCTGAGTTCGTTGTTGAGCTTGCATAAGAGTATGCATAGCAGTCAATGTATCTGCCATAGCTCGCAACTGTTGTTCCAAGGAAGAAATCTTCTGTTCATGAGCTTCAGTGCTAGTCGAAGGCTCTTGATTACCATCTACCATATAAGTGGTAATCGTTCGAGGAATAGACGATGAAACAGTCTGTTCCGAATCATCGCTGTGATAATCAGCCTCTTTCCTGGGGCTATTTACGGGAGTCAATACCGGGAAGTTGGACTCTCCAAGGAAGTCCTCTGTGATCTCCGGATTATCACTTGGATGAGAAGAAGAAGAGACCCTGGTCGAGGCTCCGGTCCTGGATCGGGTGCCGAGGTAAACACCATCTTCAGAATCTGACATAGCATCAGATCGTATTCTACCCCCAATATTTCTAGAGGTCATGTTGACATAAGCATAAAGAGGTTCGTCTTCGTCCAGTATTGTTTCATGTTGAATCCGTTAGAAAACAGATCGTCTTTTTGGTAAACAACAACACTGAATCACAACCCGAGGTTGGAAGTTACAACCATGCTTTTCATGGCAAATATGAGCAATGTCATAGCCAGATGGAGTGTCGATTCTCCGTTTGTTTTGCAAATGTTCTCGGAGATTTGTAGGAACAGATTGGGAAGTACTTGAAGATAGTTTCTGTGTAGAAACTTGTCTCTTATTTTTCTGTCTTCTCGGTTCTTGAGTGTATAAAGACCGATTAATTTGAGCGATATAGTTCTTGGCATATTCTACATCAGGGTCTAGTATACTTGTCTCAGTTTGATAAGACTTTTTTATACCGGAAGTGGTACCGAGATGTTTCCGGTTAAGCTTGTTACGAAGATCCGTAGGAGATATGACTTTAGTATCAGTCTTGAATACTTGTAATTTGCCTTTCTCAGATCAGGAAATTTTGAGAGAAGGAAGATGGACATTATTCCGACTGGGAGTCGGTAATAATCCATCTTTAGAAGAAGTAGCCAAAAGGCGTTTTCCTTTGTTTGATCTAGTAAAAGTACTAGTCAAATTAACTCCAGAGGTAAAGATCTTAGGAGTAGAGGAGTTGACTAAAGAGTCTTTCTCCTTGGTTGGCACAAGATGTGCAAGTTGTGGGGGAATTATTTGTATGTTCTGTGGAAGAGAACCCCCAGCCTGATTTTGAGAAACAGTCAAAGGACTGTATTGGTTGGCATACGCTGACTTCAGTTTGGAATTCTGGTCAAACGCTACCTTTTTACTAGCATACGCTGGCTTTGGCTTAGCGTACGCTGCCTGCTGTTGGCTTTTGTTGTACGCTGCCTTTGCCGTACGCTGCCCTTTGACTGCCATACGCACAGAGTCATTAATGGCTAAAGAGCCGACTGCTGTTGTAAGGGTAGAAGGAGAAGAGACTTTGACATGTCCAGAGATGGTTTTCCTTGGACACGCTGACTTGGTTAAAGAACCCACTTTGTCAGCGTGACTAGGAGAAGCCACTGTTGCCGTGTTCAGAGAAGCCGAGGCGTGCTTCGTTGAAGTTGGAGACGTGTTCTTGTCAGCGTGAGTGACAGAAGCGTCTCGGGCCGTCGAAGAAGACTTAGGGACATAGACAGAGCGTCCCTTCTTCTTGGTAGCAAGAAGAGCGGAGGAAGCAGTTCGGCCCTCCTTCGCTTTGAGCATTTCTTCGTAAGCAGATTGGTCGAATTGTACGACCATCACTTTCTTCGTCGAGCCGATCGACGAAGTATCGCATTGAGTTGTTGCTATCTCGTTGGAGGAGATAGCTTTCCCCAGCAGAGTCGCCAATTTGTTTTCCATAAATAAATTCACTTTATTTATTGTGTTTCTGGGAAAATTACAACTGTAGGAATCTAATCTAGAAGACGATTACTTTATCCCTTTGGACGATGCGATAAAGAAAACTCGAACTTCGAAGAACTTGGACAGCAACTGGGCAATCTCTCTGTTCTCTCTGAATTGAATGTAGTCTCTGATGAAGATGAAGAAACTCTCTTTTATAGAGTTCTGGATAACTATTCTGAAGCATACGCTCAGTCAGTTACTTGACGTGTGCATAACTGCAGGGACGCGTGGCGAATTCTGATGGAGACACATTAGAGTGCGGTTGAAAGTAGTAGAATATATCTAGGAGAGATTGATGGCATGGATGCCATATTGCATAACTTCTGAATAAGTGGGTAACTGAGTACAGGACACGTGAGAACGTGTGTTGACTGTACGTTTAAAGTTACGCTGTCTTTGTTGAAGAGGAGTCATACGCTACCTTTTGAAGACATATGTCTTACATATGCTGACTTGGATAGTATAGAGTCATATAAAGCTGATGCGCTCACTTTATTAACAAGGAGTCATATGGAGTCCATACGCTCACTTGGTTAATAAGGAGTCGTATGGAGTCCATACGCTCACTTGGTTGACAAGGATTCGTATGGAGTACATACGCTCACTTGGTTGACAAGGAGTTGTATGAAGTCCATATGCTCACTTAGTTAACAAGGAGTCGTATGAAGTCCATACGCTCACTTGATTGACAAGGAGTAGTATGGAGTACATACGCTCACTTGGTTGACAAGGAGTCGTATGAAGTCCATACGCTCACTTGGTTGACAAGGAGTCGTATGAAGTCCATACGCTCACTTGGTTGGCAAGGAGTTGTAAGCATTGAGGGAGTAGACACGTGGCTGTCTTCAATCTTCTCAAATACGCCATATCTTCTAATAACTGACAAATATCTCTCAAGCGTCGTATTGCAGATATGATGGCTGACAGACTGTCAGAAATGACAGTAATGATGGCTGTGCATTTATGATGGCTGATGAGCTGTCCTCGTAAGAGACAAAATCAATTCTCGAAAACCCATACGACGGTTAATCTTCATAGGGCAGCTGTCTTTGCACGACAGACGAAGTGTCAGATTCATCCTCCATTAAACGTATGCTGTGCTGTCATTCAAGAAATAATAAAATATTCACTGAACGCACGACTTTGGCTGAGCGTATGACCTTGAGCGTATGGCTTTGGCTGAGCGTATGGCCTTGAGCGTATGGCTTTGGCTGAGTCTTATGTCAGCGTGTCATGATTTTTCACACCCTACAATATATATATATATACATATGTGAATATATCTCTCATTCTCTCTCTATCTAAACAAATATCCTACACTCTCACCCTCCTCTCCCCATGGCAGCCGACTTCCCCCCTCTCTCTCACAAAAATATCTCTCTCTTTTTCTCACTCTCTCTCTAAAATATCTTTCTCTCTCTCTTTATATTACACACACACACACATATATATTATACTCTCTTTCTCTCACACACACACCTCACCTACTCTCTCACCATCACCCCCATCACACTCTCCCTCTCTTCCCTACCTGGCCGAGAGCAGCACACCCCCCCTCCAAAATTTTCTTCTTCTTCTTCCTCACTCCCTCTTATTTATTTTTTCCATTCAACTACACCATCACCACCTTCACACACCATCAACTACCACCACTTCCACCCTCAACCACCACCACAATAGTTCCTCCTCCTTCTCCCTGTCTGAGCGCCACCACTGCAACCATACTCCTCCGGCCTTCCTCCTCTCCTTCTCCTTCTTCATCACCATAGCCCACAACCACCACCACCATTAGCCAACACCACCACCACCATCTTTCCACCACCACAAACACCATCCCGTCGCCGCCGCCGCCACGGGCACCGCCGTCGCCACCTGTCGTGCGCCACCGTGCGTGGCAGCAGCAGCAGCAGCAAGGCATAGCACCAGCAGCGAGCAGCAGCATTGCGCGCGTGCGCGGGCCGCCGTCGCACGTTGCCGCGCCGTCGCACGGCGCTGCCATCGGCCGCCGCTGCCGTGGCCGGCCACCCCTGGCCCGGGCGCACCCTCCGGCGAGCAACCCCAACATGCCAGCTTCTTCCCCGACGTGCTACGTAGGCTATTCGTGCATTTTGCACGAAATCCCGGCGTGACGCGCGCGGGATAGAGGCTGAAAGTTCGCTCCGGGACAACGACTTCGTACAAATTTTCTGGAAAATCTGACCGTTGGATCGTCGAACTCTTTGCTCCATCACAATCTAGGTATATACCCCTTCATCCCTCTCAAATTTCATCCGTTAATTTCGTCGTTTGATAGATCAAAACCGGCGACCAAGTTGATGTTTTAATTTGAACTGTTTTTGGACAATTTTGTGGAGCCGACTTCGTCAGCTCGTAACTCCGCCGTCGCAGCTCCGTCTGGCGTTCCATCAGTTCTTGTACGAAGCTGGTATAACCCTCTTCCTATTCCTCCAGTTTCGTTTCATTGTGAGCACGTTTGATTGGTTGAATTCGACGTCAAAGTTGGTCGTCCGAATTCGTAATTTCCAACTTGTAAAATTCTATTTTTGAACCTGGACTCCAGATTCAATTTCTGACACCATCAGTAGACTCGTGGCATCGTTCTGACATGTTTTCATATAAAGTTTGTTAGATTTGGAGGACGTGAACCCTGGTACGTATTTCGGTGCAAAGTGGGCCCCACAGTCTGGGTCAACGGGACTTTTTGACGCCGACTCATCGGAATCCAATTTTGGATATACCATTGAGTTCATATCGTCATTTTGGACTCGTTGACATATAATTTGCTAGATTTTAGTGGGCATTGGTTTCGGCACGCATTTCGGTGCAGTCGGATACCAATATCCGGGTCAACGGGTCATTTTGAGTTCGGCTCATCGGAATCCAATTCCGGATATACCTTTAAGTTCGTATCGTCATTCTGGACTCGTTGACATATAATTTGCTGAGTTTTGAGGACATTGGCTCCGACACGCTTTTCCGTATAAATCGGTTTTCAATATCCGGATCAACGGACCAATCTGAGATCGGGTTATCGAAATCCAATTTCGGATATACCGTTGAGTTCGTATCGTCATTCTGAATTCGTGGACATATAATTAGTTAGGTTTTGTGCACTTTTATTCTGACACGTTTTTCGGTGCAAAGTGGGTCCGATACGGACACCATTTTGGCCTGAAATTACCTTTTTGCCCCTGTGTCCAAATTGGACTTATGGATAGGCTATCCTAGCTAATTTGACCATTCTAGACACGTTGATGTTTGTTGTTTCACCATCCGACAACATCTGTAGGTTTTTACCCTATTATTATAATCTTCTCTTTTGTTTGTATTTTTAGATCCATCGATTCCAGTGATTTCACAACCACTGAAATTGAATGTGTTGACCTTGTAGATGTTTATAGAGACTAGCTTTGATCCTGTTTGACCATGGTTGACTGCTTTGACTAAACGTCGAAGTAGAGTCAATATTTGACCTAGGTTAGACTAGTTTTGATCTAGAGTTGACCAGTTGACCAAAAGTCAACGTAAGTCAACCATTGACCTAGTTTGACCTAGTGTGACTCAGTGTGACCTAGTTTGACTTAGTTGACTAAGTCTGACCTAGATTACATAGCTTATACTATAGAATCAAGCCTAATACTGTTGAACCCTAATTAATTTATATATATATCTTATCTTTAGGTCTGTGGCATTACTCTGAGCATTGATATACCCTACAGCTCAGGACAGCAGACGAGTACATTCACTGATAGTTTTTATTGTCTTGATATCTGCTATATCCGATTCAGTCGTAGTGTCTTACTTGATTCTCAATCACGATAGTTTACGGATTAGTACACGTTGGATCATGACATGAGATGTTGTTCCTAGATTTCTGGGTATATTGGTACACTTTCTGTCTTGTTTTATGTACTTGTATAGACACCAATTTCTTAGGGGATTTGCTACCCTCTTACGGAATCACGTGCCATGACGTGTCATGTCCAGATCCATTGTACTATTCGGGGATGGGGAATTATTAGGGGCTATGTGATCCAAGCCACCCTGTCACTATTCATGTGCTCGCGCCACTCTTCTCTCACGAAGGGTGTAGCGAGATCCCTTGCCTTGTGCTCGTTATCCAGGTTGGCCGGCATGAATTTCCGTTGAGGCCACCGCGGATTGCCGGACCAAGTGGATAGCCTATCCTGTCACTTATCCCAAGCCGATCATATATCGCTCTAATAATTTAAGGCACATTTTATATTTACTTATCTTATCATATATCCTGCTCTGTTCTACATACAGTACTTTTCACCATGCTATGATATACAGTTACTCACATGTTCTACATGCCTCCATGATGTACCTTGATTGGAGACTAAGTTTTGCTTGGGAGAAGGGTTACAAACTCGGTCCTTTTTTTGTTTAATGGTTGTAGCTCAGCTTCCGAACGGTTCCCAAGTCTTCATATATCTTTGTCTTGTATTTCATTATACTGTCTCTTATAGAATTTGTCAATTCATATGGAACTGCTATTAGTGTTTGTACTTGCTCATTTTCCTGACAGGATATCGTTGATAATATTTTAGGAGTTGTTATACTATTAGTGGACATCTTGATGTTGCTAGCAGAGGTGGATCTCACTATTATTCTATGTGAGTTGCCTGGTAGTTATCCTTAGTTAGTCTTGTTGTTCCTTCTTTATTTCTTGTCGTATGATCATTGTAGATTCTAGTTGTTCTAGTGTTATTGTTATTATTTCTCGTCTTATCTTCCTTAGTTTTCGTGATGTGACATGAGTACATTTCTAGTTATGGGTCTTTAGATGTTGTAGTTAGTATCGGGTACTTGACAGCGTTCTACCGTCGATACTGTGGCATTGGCTGGGCGTGGCCCATGTATTCGTATCCGTATATCCGGGTGCGGATCGTGACAGAGACCACTCAGCATAGTTCGGTCTACGGAAAACAATAGGAGTAATGATATTTCCTGGTTGATCAGCAGAACTCAGAAAATATGGATCCTTCGGATTAGAATAATTTGGGTTGTGTGCACCGCCACCGCCAGTCACGACGGAGTAGCTGGACGTAGCATCATCTGCCATTGCGGATGTCGGGTGTACGAAATTTTGTACAAATCCGACGAATCGGCCGCTGATGGACGGGGTCGGCGGCGGATCGGCCGCGATCAGGGGCGCCGAATCTGGCACGTAGGGGCGAGCGGATGTCGGGTGTACAAAAGTTTGTACAACTCTGACGAATCGTCCGCGTTCAGGCACTGGACGGGGAAGATCCGGCACGGACGGGGGTCAGACGCGGATGGTTATCCGGTACGGACGGGGAGTGCCGTACGATTAGGCACGGACGGGGAAGATCCGGCGCGGAGTCGGCGCATCGGGATCGACGCTATCGGCGCGTCGGGATCGACGGGGTTGGTGCCTCGGGATCGGCGGGGTCGGCACGTCGGGATCGGGCCACGCGGTCAGGCGCGGACGGGGAAGATCCGGCGCGAAGTCAGCACGTCGGGATCGGTGGGGTCGGCGAGTCGGGATCGGCGCGTCGGGATCAGCGGCGCCGGATCGGGCGCGTAGGGGAGATCAGGTCGTCGGATCGGCATGGCGGGTGCTGTAAGCCCCCTGAATTTCTCGAATTATTTTTTTCAAAATTTCTAATGAATTATTTTCAATAATTTATTTCTATATAATTAATTTTGATCTTTAAATGCTCTTTACCGTGACTTGGAATTCTAGAGCATCAGGGATGCCAGTCTCTGGAAACTTCCTTCTTGGAGTTTGTAGTAGACGAGATTATCTTCACAGTGATATTTTGTGTCCCACTCGAACTTGTTCCCTTGTACTCTTTTTGCTTCGCACAAGTTCGGGTCAATTTAGACCATTTAATTAATAATTGATTTTCCACTCTTTTCCTTGATCATCGTTTGTACGTTACCGTGACTTTTAATTTAGGAGCACCAGACCAGTCGTTTTCTCAGAACCAACTTGTTATGCCTGATCTACTCGAGACGCTCTTTACCCCTGATCTTCGTGTCCCACTCAGACACTTCATTTTGTGCTCCATTTCCTTCGCAGAACTTTCGGTTCAATTTAGGCCAATTAATTATCTACCGTGAAACCTGATTTAATTTCCAATTTAAT
Organism: Iris pallida; assembly: GCA_029216955.1. Classification (NCBI taxonomy): domain Eukaryota; kingdom Viridiplantae; phylum Streptophyta; class Magnoliopsida; order Asparagales; family Iridaceae; genus Iris; species Iris pallida. The sequence continues at coordinate 15,612,710 of JANAVB010041419.1, read as the reverse complement.
TTCCGGACCGACATCGGTCCAATCCAGTCGACCCAATATATGGCCCTGGCCTGTTTTGAGTCTACTATGCACGTGCCACTTGCGTGCCATCGAATTGATTTCCCTTGTGCTTCCATTTCGCCAATGATTTTAAATAGTTTAAATTATTATTTTAATTAAATCTTGTCCCCAACTCAACCAAACTTGGCCCAACACCCAATCTAATTTGGTGTATGCCCTATCATGACAGCCCATACACACCACTGTTGTCTTTGTCCTTTTTCTTACTCAAAATATCTATTTCCCTCTCTTGTATATATATATATATATATATATATATATATATATATATATATATATATATATATATATATATATATACAAATATCTCTCATTCTCTCTCTCATTAACCCACTCCCACACATACACCCCCATCACCAGCACACCCTCTCCCCCTATTTCAGCCGACCATATACCCCCCCTCTCTCTACTTTCTCTCTCTCCTCTCTCTCTAATAATATCTCTCTCTCTCTCTATCTTTCTTCTATATATGATATATATATACTCACACACATATACTCATCCCTCTCTCTCTCTCTCTCTCTACTCCCACAAACACACCCCCTGCCATCAGCCGACCTCCCTCTCTCCTCTTCCCTACCTAGCCGACACCCCCACCATCTCCTCCTCCTCCTTCTCTATTCTTCATCATCATCTTCCACATCTTCACTACATACCACACCACCACCATTAACACCACCATCACTACTCACCATCACCATCACAACTACACACCACCACCACTTTCAACACCATCCCGCCGCCGCCGCTGCCACGGGCACCGCCGTTGCTGTCCCGCCGTGCGTGGCAGCAGCAGCAGCGAGGTGGCAGTGCAGCAGCAAGCGCCAGCAGTAGTTGCAGCTGCGAGCGCAGCAGTGCGGGACAGACGCGCGCCGCCGCGGCCGCCGCCACCACCGGGGTCGGCCACCCTTGGCCGGGCGCACCCCCGGGCAGGCCCCCGTGGCGCGTCCCCTCTTCTCCGGCGCGAGAAACACCCTATTCGTGCGTTTTGCACGGAATCCCGGCGTGACGCGCGCGGGATCAAGGCTGAAAGTTCGCTCCGGGACAGCGACTTTGCGTCGATTTTTTGGAGAATTCGACCGTTGGATCGGCGATTTCTTTGCTCCGTCTCAATCTAGGTATATCCACCTTCACTCCTCTCAAATTTCACCCGTTAATTTCGTCGTTTGATACATCAAAACCGGCCACCAAGTTGATGTTTTAATTTGTACTATTTTTGGACAGTTTCGTGATGCCAACTTCGCGGGTTCATATCTTCGTCGTCGCAGCTCCGTTTTGCGCGCTACCAGTTCCGGTGCACAGCTGGTATATCCCTCTTCCTTCCCCCTTTTGATTTCATTTCAGTTTGAGCTTGTTAGGTCGGTCGAATTCGACGCCAAAGTTGGCCGTTCGAAATCTTAGTGTTGCACTTGTTAAATTCCATTTTTGAATCCGGGACTCCGAATTTAATTTCTGACACCACTAATAGACTCTTGGCGTCGTTCTGGCATGTTTTTATGTAAAGTTTGCTTGATTTGGAGAACGTGGACCCTGGCACGCATTTCGGTGTAAAGTGGGTCCCACTTTCTGGATCAACGGGTCATTTTGAATTCGTCTCATCGGAATCCAATTACGGATATACCGTTGAGTTCGTATCGTCATTCTGGACTCGTTGACATATAATTTGCTGAGTTTTAAGGACATTAGCTCCGACACGCTTTTTTGTGCAAATCGGTTTCCAATGTCCTGGTCAACGGACCAATTTGAGATCGGGTCAACGGAATCCAATTCTGGATATACCGTTGGGTTCGTATTGTCATTCTGGATTCGTGGACATATAAT